>VYXC01005896.1:38698-99214 GCA_013397175.1 Platysteira castanea
AGGAGCCGCCGCAGGCAGCGGAGGGGGAGGCGGAGCCCGAGGAGGAGGAGGAGGCGGTAACGGTGATGGCGGCAGACGCCGAGCACATCGAGATGGGAGCACCGCCAATGCCAAGCGCCGACGAGGCCGCCGCCGCCGCTGCCTTCGCAGGTCAGGGCGGGCAGCGCTCCCTCAGCCCGCCCGGGGCCCCCCCAGCCCGGGCTCCGGCCCCCACACAGCCCCCGGGGCTCGGGCTGGGACAGCGAGCTCCCTCAGGGAGCGCTCCCACCCCCTCACCGAATCCCACACTCCGCCCCTTCACACACAGTAAAAAGCGGGAGCTGCCCGGTGCACCTGAGCCGCACGGCCCCGTGTCCCCATAACCAAGTGCTCCGAGTCACGCAGGGTGGTGCAGCCGCGCTGCGGTGCCACAGAGTCCAGAGCCCGGCGCCAGTTGTTCTTTCACCCTCACCCCACGTGAAAACCCAGAGATTTGAGCCAGGCCAAGCGCTGAGCACCACAGAAACGCTGGGCTGTAAATTTGGGCAGTTCTTAACTGGACGAAGTGGACGGGTCATGGCACCATTGGAATTAATACATGACAGAGGCAAAGTCAGTTGTTCAGTTTATCCTGATGTTTGCCAGTCGCCCCTATTGAAATAAAAGCACCACAGTTCAGAGTATCCCTAGTATAGGTGCAATACTTATTTTTCCCTTAGTTCATAACATGCTGATAGCAACTGCCCTGGTTTGAAGGACGTTAAAGCCTTTTGAACTCAAGTTAATAAAAATCAGAATGATTGTGTTCATAACAACTTAAAGGTGCCATGAAAAATAAAATTAATTTCGAATAGGAAGCAGGAAATTTCTTTTTTGTTTAGCTGTTCATCAGGCTCTCTGGATGCAGCAGAATATTGAATTAACCATGTTTTACATTCCAGAAGTCACCACAGTGACAGTAGCAAACGTGGGGGCCTCTGCAGACAATGTTTTCACCACATCTGTGGCCAATGCAGCTTCAATTTCAGGACATGTGTTGGTAAGTCTGTCCTTTCGTTTGAGGGTCTTGACAAAGCTGCTCAGGTAAATGAAGAGCTGTAGTAAGGTCAAAGACTTGTTTTCATTGTAACATCCGGGCTTTAAGCCACAAACCCATTAGCTGGGGGACATACAGGGGTTTTATTCCTAACTTTTTTATCTTTCCACCCCCACGTACTCATTTTGTGACAGAACTGATGGCCTGGAACATGAAATCTTTGAATTTGCTTGTCTGAAAACTCAAAAATTAACCTAATAACTGCCATAATGATTGGAGTTTTAGGGTATCCATGGGTTACTGAAATCTGTTTGTGTTGAAGTATTTTAATCAATTTAAGCTCTTTATTTCTTCTGTAGTCTGGGAGAACAGCCCTCCAAATTGGGGACAGCTTGAACCCTGAAAAAGCCACTCTGATAGTGGTGCACACGGATGGCAGCATTGTCGAAACCACCGGGATCAAGGGGCCTTCGGCACCTCTCACACCAGGTATAAGACAGTCTGCTTGTGGTGGGTCACTCTCCCAGAGATGAGTTCTTCTCCACTCTAACTGTCTTTCTAGAATCTAAAAATATGTGCATAATATTATAAGGATGGTTTTCTTCTCCCTCTTAAAACCATAAAGTTGTTCAGATTGGAAAAGACCTTTAAGATACCAATTCCTCACACAGTATTTCGTGTATTTCTTGGGAGTACATGAATGCTTTTTATTTTTTAAAATCTTTCTCCTGTCAGAAATGTATTTAATTTCCTCATTCTTTGCCCTAACCCTGGCAGAGAAGCTGCTTGAAAAATCTTGCCCTGCTACTGGGCTTTCTACACCCATCCCACCCCCAAGGGCACACGGATCATTTTAGCATGGATAATAAAAATCCGAGTCTCCCAGTTCTGCACGTGTTCTTTCCAAGGCTCCCGGAACACATTTTCATGTCCATTCAGGCCACTGGCTGGTACTTTAGCGTCTCTATCGCTGAGGTTTTGTTCAGGGCTACCTCGCAGTTTCCTTGCTGCCCACAAGATGGCACAGCAAACCTTCAGTGCTCTAAAACTCCCCACAGGATGTGCTCTGGGGAGAGGAATCTCCAGCCAGCTCCTTACACCGTGGCTTACAGGTGCTGTAAGGATCAGGTTACAATCTCAGCGTTTATTCCTTGTTAGAGCCTGTTTCCTCAGGTCCTCTTTGCTTAATTACCAGCCCTTCTCAGATCGTGCAGGCTGAGTTTTTTGTGCTGCTCCACTGGGGGGGTGGTCCAGCTGCTCCAGTCAACCCCTTGGCATATCGCCCAGCCAAGCGTGGGATGGAACAGCCACTCTGCCTTTTGGTTGCTGACACCTTTCTTCTCTCTCTTCTCCAAGGACCACAGTCTCCTCCTACCCCTTTGACAGCCGTCCAGGGGAAAAGTGGAACCAAGTACAACTGGGACCCGTCTGTGTATGAGAATGAGCTCCCAGTCCGGTGCCGGAATATCAGTGGCATTCTGTACAAGAACAGGCTCGGCTCAGGTAACTGCCACCCGGGCTGAGCAGTGGCACAGCTTCTTCTGTACTCTTCTTTTAATCAGGCTATTCTTAAGGGCTGATCATGAGAGAAAAAAACCCAAGAGAGTTTCCAAGCCAGCCCAATGCCTTTTGATATTATTGTTCCCTTTTGTTTTGCTTTTCCTTCAAAGGCTTTTTTACTTTTTCTTAAACCTGTAAATATCCAGGCTGCCATGCAGTGAGTCTCCTCAGTAATAGGCCAACTCCTCTAATGACTTTTTGTCTCATGAGTAGACTTGTGTTTCTGCAAAGGTCTGAAGAATCCCTGCTGGAATGCGAATAGAGAGTTTGTCTCTTCACAGGGCTCCTGAGATCCTCCTCTTGTCTTTTATCCCTGTAGGGAAGCTGGGGAAGCAGCAGCAGAAATTGCCAGCCAGTCTGGCTGCCCAGTGCACTGCTTGCTTCATGGACAGAAAGTTTTCTTCAACACAAAAAAGATCAGAAATTTAAGTGCAAATTGAGGAAAGACTTAAATTTGTGGTGTTTATCCAATAAAGACTTTTCTTTCATGTGGAGGAGTAATTTTTATGGCCTTTTGAGGCGCAGAGTTGGAGCTCATGCCCAGTCATTGTCATAGCCACGATAATAAATGGACATAGTTAGAGCAATGGGAAGCAGCCGATGGGCACATTTGGTGGTTCTTACAGATTAACTGCTGTTTTGTCCAGCAGTTTCCATATTTTCTTCTTTAGGGAAGTGGCAAAATTATCCTTAACCTGGACTAACAGTGTATTTTGGTGCTTTACTTCAGGAGGCCGTGGCAGGTGCATTAAGCAAGGAGACAACTGGTACAGCCCCACGGAGTTCGAAGCCATGGCGGGGCGAGCCAGCAGCAAGGACTGGAAGAGGAGCATCCGCTACGCTGGGCGGCCCCTGCAGTGCCTTATCCATGTAAGGTTGAGTTTGCTCCCTCCTTTCTGTGGGAAGGGGCAGCTGGAGCCAGGTGCTGATGGCACCATGAGCAGCGCTTGGTTTGGTTGAGAGTCAGTGACGTAGGGGAATTGTTTTTGGTGTGTCTCAAATAGCACACTGGGAATCTTGCTTATACTGGAAAGAGTTTCTGCAGGGTGAAGCCCAGCCTTGAGCTGTGTCACAGGAATTGAGCTTTGACCCATGATACTGTACTTCAGTAACCTGATCTCCTTCAGTGTCTTTCCCTGACACATATTCTTCACTTTCACCATCCATTGTTTGGGTCCTTTATTTGAGTCTCCTGGAGAACTTGGCATTGCCACTGGGCTGACAGTCAATTTCTCTTTGGGCAGAAATCAAGTCTCAAATTCATGTATCCTGGCCTTTGGGTGTGGAAAAGGTTTGGTTTTCCTTTGCTCTCCTCTGACCCTCTCACCCCATTGCTCTGGTCTGGTGAACTGGCCTGTCTGTTACTGTACAGCATCCAGTGGGGAATGGGTACCACTGTGGGAGCCATCCACATTTTTTAGCAGGATCAAGGTGTGCTCTGGGTGATTTTGGTGACTCTCATGCTGAACTGGTCACTTCTGATTCCAGGATGGGATTTTAAATCCTCACGCTGCCTCGTGTACTTGTGCCGCTTGCTGTGACGACATGACACTGGTGAGTGGGAGGCTTTACATCCATTACTTTAGGAACTAATAATTTTTGTTGGAAAAATTGACCGGACAAGC
The DNA here is from genome assembly GCA_013397175.1 of Platysteira castanea. Taxonomy (NCBI): domain Eukaryota; kingdom Metazoa; phylum Chordata; class Aves; order Passeriformes; genus Platysteira; species Platysteira castanea. The sequence continues at coordinate 42,899 of VYXC01005896.1, forward strand.
TGCCACAGCCCTTGGGCGAGTAGATAATGATTGTCCTGGCAGATGAGTGCCCTGACACGAGTGTTCAGGGACAAGTGCTTTGTCCCTGCCCCGTGGAGAAAAGAGACAAGGAACTGCTGGCATTATTGCAGAACAGCCTCAGTAAAACTGGATCATACTTACTGCTTTTTTATTCCTTTTTTTTTCTCCTTTTCTAATTAATGTATCTATGCAAAATGCCTCTTGGGGATGTCAATGCTGTTCGTGATTTTTGACTCAAATTTCACAATTTTTTGAGTTGGAAAAATATTTTTGTAAAGAAGTAACATCATAATCTTATGATGGATCAATATTTTAATCTTACAACTGCTTGGAGGTTTTGGTTAGTTGATTTGGGGTTGGGTTTTTTGCTAGTTTGTTTCAAAAATGAGTTTTAAGTCCTGAAAGCAGAAAATGTTAGCTTGACCTGGTGCTTTGCCTTTCCTTTTTGCTATGAACTGACTGATGTGCTTGTTTTCTAGCCCAGAACTTCTTCCTCTCTTCTCCTCCCTCTTTTTCTCTTTTCTTTCCACCACTTTGGCCAGCAGCTGATTATCTGCCCAGTTCTACTCCTTAAATAATAGTGGGAAGAGGTTGAATTTGTGCCTCTTCAGCTGAAGGGAGCTGAGTTTCACTTTTTTTTTTTAAAGTTCTTTTTGTTTGGAAAACTTTTAAATGTTTTGGTCAATTGTTGCAAACCACACATCATCCATGGGGATCTGTGCTGCTGTTCCTGGAAAGATGAGAGTAAACCCAAAGTCTCCAAAGAGGTGCCTCAGCTAATGCCTTTTCCTTTTTTCTTTTCATTTTCTTTCTGGTATTGTTCTGCCCAGAGTGGCCCTATACGACTCTTTGTGCCATATAAAAGGCGGAAAAAAGAAAATGAAATACCTGCCACTCCAGTGAAGAAGAATTGCTCCAAAAACATTACTCTGCTTCCAGCCACTGCTGCAACTACATGTAGGTTCTTTTCTCCTGGTAAAAATTGCTTCCTTTCTTTGGAGAGTTGCCCCACTAGGTGTTCTATGTCTGTTAGTGGCCTCTTGGAACTGTCCAATTGAGAAGAATGTCCTTTTTTTTTGATCACATTCTTTTCATTGGATGGTTTTATTGGCTCAGTGTCACTTGCTGTTTTACAGAAAGTAGCACAGTGTTGCCCTATCTGGACACAAGTTGAGTAGGAAAAAGTGCAGCTCCAGACCTCCAGGAAACTCAGGTTTAAGCATCATGACATCCTTGTGCAGTGAACAGTAGGTTTCATATTTTGTGCTGAGAGAGGTTTGAATTATGTCCTATGCCTGCAAGTGTTCAAGGCCAGGTTGGACGGGGCTTGGAGCAACCTGGTTTAGTGGAAGGTGCCCCTGCCCATGGCAGGGCGGTGGCAGGAGATGACCTTAAGGTCCCTTCCAAGCCCAAGCATTCCAGAGTTATGGTTATAGTCTATGATTATTTTGCCCCCTGTACCAGCTCTCAGTGGGGGGAGAATTATGGAGTCCTGGCCTGGATCCATAGTGGATTTCAGGTAGATTTTTTTGCAAATAACAATTGGGAAATTTCCTATTGGAATTAGGTTTTGGGGAAGGCTGGCCCTTCTCTGCTCTGCCAGAAATGCCCATTCCATCCCCTGAGCTTCTTTGTGTCCCTTAGAAGCTGGAGTAAGGTTTCTGCTGTTCCTTGCAATACGTTGAAAAAATGTCTGGAAGCAGCTGGAATGAAACCCCCAGCCTGAAAGTCGTTAATGAAGGAGGCAGAAGGTGATGCTTTGATCTGCACGTCCCTCTCCAACATTCAGCAGGAGCTTTGTTGCTTACTGGTTTGATTGGCAAACCATCTATGTGAGAACAGGAATTAATTTGCGAGCTGATCCAGCTCACACATCCCCAGTCACATCCATGTGTCCTCCTGCTCTTGGCACACTGGCATCATCTGGACTGTAACAGTACAAAATGAGTCAAGGAGGAAGCAACAGAAATCTAAAAAAAGAACAAAAAATATAAGATTAGATCATCAGCAACAGTAGGAGGAGAAACACACAAGGATTATGCAGAGTTGTTTTGTGGCTTTGGTTTTTTTAGGCCTCAAGTAGGTTTAATCTGTATGGGTTTATTTTGTGAGGTGCTGTGAGGCTGCTCGTTCTTTCATGCTGGCACTGGAAGAGAGAACTTCTTGTTTGGGTGGCCACATACTTCACCAGCCAGGAATTTGTAGCTACAGTATTTTAAAATTTAATTATTGTGTGCCACAGAATCAGCCCATCACCAATTAATGGTACCAGTTGAATAATCTTCTTTTAAAAGGGTTCTAAACATTTTGAAGCCACTCAGGTATAAATATCCAGAAGGATTTTGTGCCTTGTTCCTTGCATTGGCCAAGCACATTCTAATACTTTGTGTAGATAAACAGGTAAAATTGTCCAGCTGTCATGGAATTAGCTGTAATCCACAGGTTGTTATGTTGATTTAAGTAGCAACGATCACTCTTGCTAAAATTGTCATAAAGCAGCCAGAAATTGATGGGGTGTGTGGCCTCACTGAACCTCTATGGGAGGTGTTAAGTTATGGTTCATAAAATAACTGAAAAGGTGGTGATTTGGGAGGTGTTAGGTTGTAAATTAACGTTTTGGCCTCATGCCCCCAGAGCCTTGGAAGGACAGCAGAGCCTTCAGAAGCCCTTTGGGACTCTTATTCCCATTTCCAACCGCACTGGTCACGGGTGTGACCCAAACTGGGTTATCCCAGGCTGGTGGTCTGTGAGTCCCCTGAGCTTGGATGGTGCAGCACAGGGATATCAACAGCTGGACAGGCGTGTCCTCTGCACTGAGTGTTAATTATGAAAGTGCTTTAATGTTTCCAGTCACCGTGACTCCCTCTGGACAGATCACAACCTCCGGGGCACTGACCTTCGACCGGGCGTCCACCGTGGAGGCCACGGCCATCATCTCGGAGAGCCCAGCACAGGGGGATGTTTTCACTGGAGCCACTGGTAAGAGCTGAGGTGTCTCCCAGACAGCTGTGGGGAGAGGAAAAGAGGGTTGGATGTTCCTGCTGTAGGAAGGAACATTTTGAATGCAACACAAAGGATTTATTCTCAAAGGAGACAGTATAAGTTACTGTCCTTCCTGTGAAATCATTTCAGCAGCTTGAAATCTTAGCAGTTGCACTAAAGGAGAAACTTTACCTAAGTGTGGCAGCTGCTAATGTTCACCTCTGCTGAGTTCCTGGGATATATGTTCATCTCTGTAATTTTTTTTTTTTTTTTACTCCTCATTTAACCTAAAATACTACCAAAAAAACCCCAAACTAGGTGAGGATTGAAACTGAGTGAAAAATGCCAGGATAAATCAAAGAAAATACAAATGCACTACATACATTTCAGTTCTCTCAGTCTGGGTCATGCTTTGGGTTGTGAGCTCTGCTGGGGGAATGATCCTGCTCCGAGAACTAGAGTTTGGAGCCCTGTGATGATCGTGGATATTTTGATGTGTGAGACAGAACCAAGGAACCTGTGGCTCTGAACGTGAAAGCAGAGCATGGTGGAGCCAGAACCAGGCTTCCTTGCTTGCTGACTGTGTGAGATCATGCTGCTGTTTTGCATTTCCAACCCTTGGGAATTACCACAGGGTGTAGGAACGTCTATAAAATGTAAAAAAATAGGGGTGAAAGCAGCATAAGAAACACGTGCCAGGTGTGTTAGTGATTCCTAAGGCCCTTGTTCTCCTGCAGTTCAGGACACCAACGTCCAACAGCCTTGCCGGGTGTCTCATCCAGAGCCTCACTATCCCAGTTACCAGGACAACTGCCAGATCTCACCTTTCCCTGAGGCTGCACTGCCAACGTCTCATCCCAAAATCGGTATGTTTGCTCTCACTGTGCTTGAATTTCCTCATATCTTTCTCAGCAAAGGTAAAGTTTAGGGCAGAAAATGAAACTTTGCTCTATTTTGCTTGTGAGTTTTACAGTTACTAAGATTTGGACAAGCAGGTTTCCCCTCTGTGGGAAGTTTGTTACTCTTTACTGAGAACTTTGATTTGTTGGTTCTGCCAGAGGTGGCTGCATCGTGAGTCATCTTGCATTCCTTGCCTTTCCTAAAGTTCTTGCTTCCAGACTTCTGTCCTCTTTGGGCACTGCGGCTGAAGATTTATTTAGAACGAACGAACCCCTTTAAAATCATGTTATAGAAGCTTTTCTAGGCATCCTCACATGGCTTTATGACTCCAGTGGTGCGTGCTGGAGGTACTTTGGAGCAGTTTGCTACCAGTTTTCAATCCCCTCTGTATGACCTTTATTAATTTTTTTGGACCAGCACAGGATATTCCTGGTCTCCAGAGTCAGATCTTTTTGTGTTTAAGACTTAGTCAGATCTTGATGTTACTAATTAAACATTGTTTTTTCACCGGTGAATACTTTCTCGTGCCTGATGTACTTGTGCCAGAATGAGGAATCGGAAGTAATTCCTGTTTGATATGTTATCAAATGTCATGCAGGGATAAATATTGTGCTGGAAATGGAGAGTGGGAAAGGCTCTCGTGCAAACAGACACTGATAAAAAAGACCGGTTTATCTCGTACTCATATCTAAGTGCAAATAGTTTGATGCCACTTGTGTGCAAATTCATTAAAATTACTGTTTTAATTAAGAGCATTTTGAGGTAAGAAGTCTGCACAGCCCTGAAGGTGGTGGCACCTTCTTTTTACTAGTAAAGAACTCAGTGAGGAATGTCGAGGTCAGTGTTGGTAGATGTGAATGTCTTGGACTGAGTTTTATGGCAGATGGTGAGTATTTATTGCATTTTGGAAAAGTAAAGCCAGATAACATTTCTTCCTGGAATGTTACCTAAGCTGAAGTTCCTGGAGCTGGATTTAATTACCTCATAGCCCGATCTCCCAGTGTACATGCACTTCTAATATGAAAAGTAGCTGGTTCAGTGACACAGTAACTGCTGGGTTATTAAAGGGCTTCCCAACCCATGGTTTTGGGAAGTGCGTGTTTGGAATACACTCACTTGGAGGTGACTATCTGGGGTTAAGTCCAGTGTCTGGCCCTGTGGGTTTAAGAGTCAGAATTCAGGAAGCACAAAGAGCGTGATGTGGATCAGTGCCTGCGTTTTGTGGTTTGCAACCTGAGAACTGACATCTGGGTAGGAACATCAGGATGTTTCTGTGAAGTATTGGGTCACTGAGGGACTTACTCTAACCTTACCTAGCCATGGCTGAGGGAAACGTTTACAGTGGTGGAGGAGTTCCTGGGAATGCCGCTTTCACTGCATCATGGTGCTTCTCCACAGTAGTGCTGGGAGGTGTTTAAGTCTTTCCAGAGCATGCAGGTCAGGAGGAGGTGTCCTGTGGGTTTAAGAGTGCCAATGGGCTTGTTCTGCACAGACCTGCGCTTGATGTTGCAGAAGGAATGATCTGTTTAGCAAAACTTTCCTGGATTGGAAATTTTGGAGACCATATTTTAAAAAAGAAACCAAACAACACAGAAAAAACCCAACACCCCCACCCCTCCACTTTATGGAAATGAAATGCCCTGTCTATATATTCTCTTTTGTTCTTTACATCCAGTGTTGACCTCTCTGCCTGCCCTGGCGGTGCCCCCCACGACACCCACCAAAGCCATGTCGCCGTCCGTGGTGAACGGGCTGGAGGTGACGGAGCAGCGGAGCTGGCTCTACCTGGAGGAGATGGTAAATTCCCTGCTCAGCACAGCACAGCAGCTGAAGACTCTGATTGAGCAGGCCAAGCAGGCCAGCTCCTCCTTCCGCGAGGCCGCTGTCACACAGGCCAAGATCCAGGCTGATGTGGAGAGGAAAGAGGTAACTGTGCCACAGGGGCCGAGGGGGCTCAGCCGTGGGCACCTTTGGGGCTGAGGGGTGAGCAGAGCAATTCTTGGCTGAAGCAGTGATATTGGAAATTGTTTCTCCAAGCGTTGAGAGCAGTGTTAGCAAGAGAAATCTTCCAAGTTATTTGTATCATGGGGAAAGGAACAGAGTGCTCTGGGATTCCAGGAGCTTCAGGCAGCAGGCTAGTTGTACAGAGTTGGGTGTCACAGTCCTGAGCTCTCCCATCAGCTGTCCATAAATTTATGGGATGTGGGCACTGAGTCCTGGTGTGAGAAAGCTGATGAGTGTTCAGCAGTGCAGTGGCTGCTGTCAGGTAAGCCTGTTGAAGGCTTTCGATGGGATATATGCAACAGCTTATCCCAGAGTTTGTGGGGAAGTGTTCTGTCCCAATGTGAAAGAGGGAGTCGGGGAGGATTCTTTTTGATCGACTTCTCAGACAAAAATAAAGCGCAAATGTGACAATGTTATATCTGAGAACCGTTTATTGATAAAGAAGGGTAAGTGTCCTACCGAAGTGGGATAGAAAAGAGAGCAGAGAGGGGAAAAGAGATGGAGAAAGAAACAGAAGACAGGGACAGCGTTTCCACAAGAACCCCGGCGCTGTGTCAGGGTCAGCTCAGCAGGTGGAGCGTGCGAGTTGCAAGCCGCAGGGAGCCCTCGCGGCTTTTGTTGAGTGGTTGGGCACGATATTCAAGCGGCGGCGTGCCTCGTGTCGGCTGCGGGCTGCCTTGCGCGGCTCCGGTGAGCGGCCGNAGCCCCTGATCCCTCCAAGAAACCCAAAGCAAAATGTCTCCCCGTTGTCTCGCAGATAGCTGTTTTTATGTGCTAAGGGCCCCCCCATAGCCCGATTTCCCGGGCATTTTTTCGTGGGCATCCGGGCATTTGCCCCTCCGGCAAGTGGGCGGGGGGGGGATGGTGTTCAAACCTTCTCTGCCCTGACTGGCTGCCAGGTGAAGCCTCCCCAGGAGCAGGGTTGCCAGTATAGGAATCCTTCACCTCATGTGTAACATATGTTGAGGTATAAATAAAAATCATATTGATCCCTCTCAGGAAGATAAGCAGTAAAGTTTAGAGGTGTCTTGCTGAGAACTGTGCAAGCAAAGCTCATCTCACACAAGTCCTGTGGTAGGACTGGCAGGCTGCCTGGCCTCACAGGAGCCCTGGCTGGTTCCCATCTTCTCTCACTTGTGGGCAGGGATTATCCCCGAGGACTGCCCTCTTCTCCCTGCTTTTCTTCTCTGTAACTGATGCACGGTAGGGACCTTGGATCCTTCTGACCACCAGCTCATGCATGCACCCAAGTATGGCTCCATAGTGAATGTGCTCTCCCTCTCCCACAGATCCACAGCTGCCGATGTGGACTGGGGGGAGAGAGGTGGGGGGCAGTGTTGCAACTGGTGTCACCATCGTAGCTGCTGAACTCCCTTCCCAAACACCACATTCCTGCTGGTGCCATCAGCACTGTGCTAACGTCAGCTTTCCACTGAATCCATAGGCACGAGTGTGCATCAGCAGGCCTGGAAGAGAGGTGTGGGAAGACTTTGCTGGGAGCTGAGGACCCCTAGGACAGTCCTTGCAGCCTCTTTGATATTCTTTGCCACGTTGGCTCTGCTAAACTCTCCTGTACGCAGCATCCTTGATGTGCAGGTGTGTGATATGTTGGGAGTCTAGTGCTTCCCTGCCTTCCTGCTGCAGAACTGGTGCCAGTGCTGCTGCTGGGATTTGGGCTGGCTGCTGCTGGAAAGCTGCACAGAGTGTGGGACACTGAAGCATTGGAAACTTTGGCACAGTTCAGAGATAAACATCTGTTTTCATTTAACTTCACTCTGCTCTTTTTCCAGTCAGTGTGCATCTTCCCTTCTGTTTATCCTCACAGTGGTTTCTGGAATGGTTGTTCAGTCCCTTCTCCACACCCTCTGATCCAAAGCCAGCTCTTTTTGATGTTCTTCTAGTTACTTTTTGTCCTGGGAATTGGAGTTAAAATCCTTCATGTGTATGGGTTAAAGCTGACTTGACATGGGAAGGATGAGCATGTGATTGTTTCCAGAGAAAACTCCTTTCCCAGGAACTACTGCATCCCCAGTTACACCACTTGTGTCTCACCATTCTCAGTGTGTAATGGGGACCTCCACACTTGCACATTTTGGTAAAACTGTGTGTTCATGGTGGTATTTTTTTATCATCCAGACAATTCTGGAACCATCTGGGCAGTATCACAAGTAGCGATCTCTGAATTAATTCCTGCCTGTGAATTCCATATTTGGACAAAACTCTATGTTTCTGGATACGAGGAAGCAATTACACTAAAGGTCGAAGAATTGGCTCGCTGCTTTTGTGTTGGTCAAAAGGCCTTTCCCAATTTCCCAGTGGTTTGTAACATGAGTCTCTTTCCCACTCTGAGTACGTGTGTGGTCCTATGGCTTTTTGGGCAGTTAAGGTGTATGAGAGGCAGACAGAGGGGTCTTCCTGCCCTTTAGGTAGGGGATTTTTCTGGACCAGTTTAATACAAAGGAAATTGGTGCTTTATCACCCCTTTATGTTTGTTCCACTGACAGAACTTCCGAGGGTGAGCAAACGGGGAATTTCCTGGTGATGTCGTTGTGTCAGAGCTGCAGAGCAAGGCTGGGCCACACATGAGCTGATAACAGAGATGCAGACTCAGCTCTTCCTGGAAGAGTGACTTAGCACAGAGCGGGACTGTAGAGATCTGATAGAAACAGGCTGGTTCGCAACTGGATGCACAAACTTAGGTGCCTTGTTGTATGTTACACATTACTCACTAGAGTGTGTTTCGGTATTATATTTATTATTTGATGAGCTTTGGAGTCATTAAATATCACAAATGAGCTGTCCTGCTCCCATAGAGCAGCAGTTTGGTTGCCTTAGCTTTAAATAGCAGGAGCTGTACTCTGTGCTGGGCTTTGCTGGTGCTTGTGGGACTCACACAGCTCTGAAGTGTGTCTGACTTGAGGGGCTTGTACTCTGCCTCCCTACTCGTATGATCTCAGCCCTGTGTCAGGGGCTGGGGACATCTCTGTCCCTTCTGAAGGAACGGTTCCAAATTCTGGAGCTAAAGGCTTCACCAGGAGGGAGGTGTTTTAGCACATAATTTCATATTTTGGCAGTTCTGACGTGTTCTCAGTTGCTCTCTTTGTACTTCTTAATTTCTATAAATTTGCTCAAGGGTCGTGGTTTGTTAATTTCAAGACTGAGGACCTCCTTCAAATTTTGTTTCCATCTTTCCCACTAGTCATTTTGATGCCCCTGGGTAAGTCCTTGGTCTCACTGTGCCTGAGATGAAAATAACACTTCCTTCCCAGACAGCTCGTGTGCAAGTTTGCAAAGTGTTAGGATCCTCTGAGTAAGGTTACATTTGTGTTACTTAGAAGTCCTGGGGAATGATATCCTGAAAGAAAAGCAAACCATGAGCCCTCCAGCTCCATGTTTATACGAACTTCCAAAATGCATCATGATATTGCAAAAAATGGAAATATTGAGATATTTACAAGGTTTTTCTGAATTGCAGAATTTTGTGTGGGATTAATTAAATACAGCTGCTCTGGTGGAATTTCACTGTTAAGAAACAGTTCTTGAATATCATTAGTAATTATAATTAGGTCGTAGCTGGGTATTGATCCTTTGGTTAGTATCTCTGTGTTGGCTTTACTGCATTTTTTGGTGAGGGAAAGACGTTTAAGAGTTTAGCGTGAGTGGGGTAACAAAGGCTCGGTGGCTCTTGCAATAGATATTTGGCATTTGCAGATCAGGCTCAAAATGAAGAGGTTAAAGACAGGACTGACGTGTTGGTATGCTTGGGCAATGTAATTTTTTTTGAGTGTGCATTAATCCATTGTTTATATCAGATAAACTTTAGGATGGGGTGATTACACATGCTCACCAAATTCTGTGCCAGAATTGCTGGGGGATAATAAAGATGTTCGGGAAATGCGCTAAGTGGATTTTCTGTATAAAACTGAAGAGAATCAGTGTTGAAATCCAGCAAGTGTTTTAATTGGAATATTCCTCTGTAAAGCAGAGCCGGAGCCCTGCTTGTTTGAAAGCAAGGTGGAAAATTAAATCAGCAAACAGCTGGGGCATCTGAATGCTTTTTTGGAAAGATTAAACCAATTTAGGACTGGAAAGTATAAAATTAATCTTAAAAAGGTCGGACAGTTACAAAATATGTCTCTGGTCAGCAAACAGTGGTTCGTGTACTCCAAATTAGCAAGTGATACTCTTGGAAATTGGAGGTTCTGGGTTTTGTGGAGCTGTTTTTGTAAGAGATCTGAATGTGTCTGGCTTGTTCCCCTCTCTTGTCACACCTTTTCCTTCTCCATGGTTTGTGCATAGCTGGAATTGCCTTGTCAAATAGGGCAGAACCAAATCACACCCCTGGCAGGCCACAGCAAGAGGTTTCCCTGCCTCTGCCTCCATCTGCCTGGAGTTTTTTAACTTAATTTCTGTCACAGTAATATAAAGGTTTTGAAGGTTGTGGTTTCACAGGAGAATAAATACTGTGCTCTCAGGTCATACACTTGTAAATTAAGCATTTTATCTCCTTAGGTGTTGAGTCGACCTCCTGAGTGAACCTGCTTGGCCTGGAGGATGGGGTTCAGCTTTTTTCAGACTTTTTAACTGTTCCCAATACATTTAAGCCAGGGTTAGCACATAATTAATTTGGGATTGTGTTTGATGTTGTTGGTTTGGGGCTCCTGTCCCCCATTGCTGAGTGTATTGCTGCTGCAACGGGGTACAGCAGCACCTGGTTGGGCTTGAGCTGGTGTGAAGTGACGCTGCCAGGCAGCCAAAGTGAGCCCAAAGCGGGCTGTGACCATCACCTCCAGAGGAGTGATGAAGTCACAACTTGTTCTACAGCCCTCTCACTCTTCTGTTGCAAGGAGGAGTAATGGTTATGGTTAGTGCTGTTCCTAAAGTCTTAGGTGTGTTAATTTGGTCTGGGTTTTTTTTCCCCTAATCCCATCTGTTGGGCTGTGCCTTCCCTCCAGACTCCTTTGCCTCTTAGTGGATTAGGATCACTGAACTTGACCCAGAATTTGGCCCCGAAATGTGCCACTTGTCCCTGTTATCTTGGCATTTTACTCATGTTTCCTGTGCCAGTTTCCCAGTTCCCATGTGTGGTGGGGTTGCAGTTAAACCCCCCATTTTAAGGACAAGTTTATGGCTGGATGGAGTGGGGAGCTGGGCTTGGAGGGAATGCTGTACTGAACTGGCAGTTTGTCACCTCAGGCCATTTTCTCACTGGCTCCTTGCCCTGTCTCCATATCAGGTGACAGTGTCCCTCTCCTAGAAGGCAGGAGTGAGTGGCCACCTCTTGTAACTGCAGTGTGGGGCTGGGCAGACACAGCTCAGCATGGGGGCCCTCCATCCCAGCGCCCTTTCCAACCCCTCACCCCTCACGTCATGCTCCGGCTGGGAGATGACACGTCTGGTGTGTTTCCCTTGCAGCAATACCAGAGCCAGTTATTCCAACAAACGGAGGATGTGGATGGGAAGACAGAAATCATCATCAAGGTAGGCTGGGGATGTCTCGTGTTGTGAGGAGCCTTTTGGTCTTTGTCTCGGTCCATATAAAGACACTGAGGTTTTGTCATTGCTATGGAATCCTGTGCTCTGTGTCTGGCCTTCTGGCAAGGGATCTTCCTAGTAGGGCCAATGCTCCAAACAGTGTCTCCCCTTTCCCAAGCATTCCAGTTTTCTGTGCTCCTTCACTGTCACCTGGGCAGGTTCATCAGTCTCCCTCACCTCTGAGTGGTGGTGCTGCAGCTCTGGTGGGTGGCTGTCACAGAGCTGTGACAGGAAGAGAACTCACTTCCTTTCTGTCCTGGGAGCTGGTTTTCATAACTCCACAATTTCCTCTGGATTTTGGAATGGGAGTTAGTTCTGGACCCATGACTGAAGCCCTTAGAGCTGTCTTGCTCAGTTCTCTTTCAGATCTCCAGGTACAACCATGCCCGTGTATTTTCCACATTTCCCAGTAACTGTACAGGTTACAAACAGCCCTAATCAAGTGTCCCCTCAGGGCAGGCTTTACAAGTTCCAAATCACAGCTTTAAGCCATTTTTGGTGTCCCAAATCCCCAGCTGCACATCAGAAGCACAAACACAGTTCAGTCTCACCAGCTGTTCACTGCAGGTACATGGAAAGGTGTGAGAGGGGGTGTTAATCAGAGCACTGATGTTTGGGGTGGTTGTGCTCAAAGAGAGGAGCCTGGAGAAACTCAAGAGCCCATGATACTTTCACAGCCCAGCAATGCTTCCTGTCACTGCTGCTGACGTGCTAATGATTTGTCAGGAGTTTAATGAGCTGGAAGTGGAATGCTCTGTGAAGTGCTTATTTTGGTGGCAGTTCAGTGATGTTTCCACCTAAATATACAGGTTATGTTAATTGATGTCACCAAGATAAGATGAAAGCGAGAGACACAAAAACATCCCTTAAAAAGCAGGTGTGATTTTTCACCTGTGTATCCTATCTTGCCTTGCTTTTGGATTTAAATCCTTCCTCCTGTTAGAGCCTTCTTAATTTGACTCCTGTTTCCCTCTTGGTACGCTCCTGATGTGGTCGTGACCAGGAAAGGACCAAGGAACATATCCCATAGGAGCAGATCCCTTTTTCCTCTCTAAAACCAGGGGAAAATACCTGAAGGGTCCTATCCATATTCCTAGTCTGTGTCCTTCCTCAGGCTCTCTCTCAGACATACACAGGCTTATAAACCCAACAAAAGCACCAATGAAATCTGCCTTTAAACCTTTAAATTTGGGATAAACTCGGAGCTTGTGTGTCAACAGACTGTGCACACTCTGACATGTCTGGTTGGGATACACCCAACTCCTGCAGTTACCTGGCTGATGGATACTTGACCTATCTGGAGGGGCGTTTCCCTGGGGTGGTGGGGTTGGATTTCCATGACCACTCACTGTCCACCCACAGTTTTGGAGGGCTTCCTGCCCAACAGAAAAGAAAACAGAGCTGCATTCCATTTTCCAAAATGATCCCTGCTAAAAGATCAAGGAGAGTGGGTCTCTGAACGTGTATCCAGAGGCCACTGGGCCTGTTTGTTGTGGGTTGGTGTGCTGAGGGTATTTTAGGAAATGGGAGCTTTCCCATTGTGCTGGCATCCCAGCCGATCACAGCAGCTCTGTTGCACCTCGGTGAGGCCCCTGGTTTGTCTGTGTGACGTGTCCCTCTCTCCCTCCCCACAGCAATCCTGTGTCAACTGCGGTCGGGAGGCCACCAACGAGTGCACGGGATGCCACAAAGTCAACTACTGCTCCACGTTCTGCCAGCGGAAGGTGTCGGTCCGCTTGTGACTTGGGATTCAGTTCCATGGAGAGAGCTGTGTGACCTTGGGGACAGCCAGGCAGCTTGGGCTGTCACCTGATGGGTGCCAGCACAGAGGAAGGAACGGGCAGCAGAGCCATTCAGTCAGAGCAGAACCTTGTGTGGGTCAAGCATTCCAAACCCACCCTGCCAGAGGGATCACCCTCAAGGCTGTAGTGGTGTCCTGCAAGTCAGGACAGGGTTAAAAGGATAGAGAAGGTCCCCAGTTTGTACACACCCTCCCAAAGGCGATGCAAAAAATCCGAGTAACACCAAAAATGGAGCATGGACACCTCACTGGGAACTGTGGGGAACTGGGAGCACTTTTACAGCCCCTTCCTGCTGCTTCCTGGTGAGCTGCTTCCTTCCTTCCCTGCTGTTCCTGCCATGGCACTGAGGACACAGTTCTCTTTTCCCTTATTTATGATGCTGCAGGTGATACAGTGGGACGGACTCTACAGCTGTGAACTTGGGAGGTGGAACGGGTGTGAAATACAGTGGAGGAGGCTGCTGTGTGTCATGTTTCAGACCAGTTCCTTACAGCAACCTTTGGCCCCTGCTTGGAGAGAAGGATGGTTCAGTTTAGCCAGTTACAGCTCTGCTGAGTGGCCAGGTTCAGGCTGAGTCAGCTGTCCTGAATTCAGTCAGTTCCACGAGGAGCCTGTGCTTGTCCTAGCTGAGCTAAGATCCTGGCACAGCACTGTCCCTCGGGAGCACAGAGTGTCATGAGCTGCCTTTCAGGAGAGGCTTTAAGTCAAGATTCTGACTCAGTTTTAGTGAATTTTCCACCTGACACTGATACCCTGGATTGTGGTTTGTGTGGAGATGGCAGCATTCTGCTTAGTCCGATTCCACCTCTTACACTGATCCAGTGCGTGGCTCCTTTGCTCTCCATCATTGGTCTGGTTTGTGGAGAGAAAGTGCTTCTCACACAGTGAGGGCCCTTCTCCAAGGGCCTGTTCTGCTCACAGCCTTTCCCTCTGCTCTCCCCTGGCAGGACTGGAAGGACCACCAGCACATCTGTGGCCAGTCGGCCACGGTGACGGTGCAAGGGGCTGAGGTGCATGTCCCAGACAATGTCATGGAGAAGGTCACCGTGTGAGCGCTCTACCTCCGCAGCTGTTCATGGACGCGCGGGGCCGGCTGGGTCGGCGACCGGCGGGAACGGTCTGTCTTGTGCCAACAGCACTCTCCTCACTAGCAGACTCATTTTTCATTGACTTTTTGATACTGTGACAGCATTTGTCTACTCCCAATTCCCTTCCAAAGCTTTGGATAATACAGAGACTGTGAAAACTTCATCTGGAACCCTCTCCCTTCCGTCCCGGCCCTGACTGGCTTTGGGAGGCTTTGCCTTTGCCTGACTGGATCCTCCACCATGTGGATTACAGCAGTCTCCTCATCTCTCTTGAGATGGATCTAAAGCAGGTGCTGCAAGGAGATCTGCCAGTGCTTCCTCCTACCGGGGCCTCCCTACCTCTCGTTAGAGAAGAGAAACAAATCTTTGTTTGGTTTATTTAATTGCCTTGACAAAGTCGGTACAAGTTCTTAGTTTGGCATTGAAAGGATTTTTGGTTTTCCTGTGTTCCGTCTGTGCTGGGCAAATTTGGAACACACTAGAGCTTCTCCCTATAAATATAGTTGAAAAATAACATGTTGTTAAATAAAATGTGGTGAAAGCACGAGTGTGCCCAGCGGTTCCCTTTAATTCCCAGGGCAGCACTTTGGGGTACGCTGCACAGGTGGGTGCACCAACCAGGTACATGTGTGTCTATACTTCCTGTCTACCTAGGAGGTGTTTTCTCCACAGGGAAGCACAGCCTCATTCCACGGCGTGCCTGGAATGTCACTCATAGCATCCAGCTGGCCAGAATCAGATGGAATCAAGCCTGAGGTGAGCACACATGGATATGGGGCTGTCCTGTCCCTGACTGTAGAAGCTGCTCATTAGAGGTGTGCTAACCATTAGGGAGTTACTTGCTTTGTTCACTGCAAACGTGTGTCCCAGGGAGGGAGGTGACAGGGCTCCCACAGTCAGTGGCAGGTGGTGAGTGTCACTTCCTGACTGTTTCCTGGGAAAGTTACTCCTTGTAACACAGAGCTGAGCAGGCCCAGGGGGCAGCACTGCGGTGCCATCGAGGGTGAGGAGCTGGTGGCCGCAGCGTGCAGCTCTTCCAGAAGGAACTGTGCTTCCAATGAAAGCCAAGCAGGGACTGAGGCAGGATGGGAATAGAAATTATCTGTGATACTCCTGGGAAGGAAACAACAGGCAACTCCTTCCATTCCCATAGCAAAATGCTCACTTCTGCTTCCCAGAGTAATACCTGAGTGTTGGCGATGGTTTCTGCACAGTTAAATGCTGATTGCCTGTTGTCTAGAACTTGGAGACAATTAGTTAATTGAGAAGACAGTCTTAATTGAGCCCACAGTAACACAGCTCATTTACAAGGTTTATTGCATCCTGCATTCGAATGCAGCAAAGACAGCTCCAAAATAGCACCTCTGAAGTGCTAAAGCTGTGCTTCCAGCATCAAATGCAGCTTCTGGTTGGAAATTATTCCTGTTGCTTCACTCCCCAGAGCCATCCCTGTGCAGCCTGGCTGGTGTGAGCAGTGGGGCTCTGCCTGGATTCAGGACAAGCACAGCTCCATGGACAGGTAAGCTGGGCACCAGGCACTAGTTTGCCAGGCCTCCTGCTTGTGTAGGTGACTGGGCAGCAGCTGAGAGTCCCCCACGGTCCTTAACCAGTAGCTTGTGGCCAGGTATAGCCAAGCCTCCGTCACTGAATTCTGGCTTTACTGCACCTTTTAAGAGGGAAAAAAATCTGTAAGGACGTGGGGCAACTTCCCTGAATGACAGAATGGTAGGTGTGACTCAGCTGTCACTGAAGCTCTCGGGGACCTGAGAAAGCCCACAGTGCCCTGGTACCTGGGGCAGCTGTGCCCCAAGCCAGCAAGCAACAGCTCAGAAATGCATAATACAGTCAGGTGGGAATTGAGTCTGTTTGCTGATGAGAAATTGAGCATTTGCTATTTTTAGTCAAACGAACACTCAAGACATCCCTTTTCCATTCTGCTTCCAAGCTAATTCCGCCCTGGAAAGCAACAATACTGTACAAAATCATTAATTGGAAGACTGTAATTTTCTGCAATATTCTTTTTCTCCCCTCTGAGCCTCAGCAACGAGCATCACCTGTCCCACTGGCTGCTGTGGTTGTCACTGCATGCAGGTTCACCTAAAGGTATGAAGGAAATTTTCCTGAGGCTGGAAGTGGTTACTGGCAGGAATAATGTGGCTTCACAGGAAATTCTGGAGCACTAGCAATAACGTTATTTCACGCAACAACGTTATGATGTCTTTGTAAGACCCTTGTTAAAAATGAGTGAAATCAGGTTTTGGGTTTAAAAGTACCAAGGAAAGGAGGTTGCATAGGTAGGTTCACCCTCACCTGGCATATGGATGTCTGGAAATGAGCTTGATACCCTTGTCTGGTATGTGGACATCTAGGAAATTACTTAACAGCCTTTTTTCCCCCAGACTCGTGTCCATGTCATCTCACAGCCCTGTTGAATACCACCCCAGAAGCCAGAAGATTAGAAATTACTATTATTATCCCTGCTTACATCAAGCGCCAAGTGTTAAAGAAGTGGCTACACTTGCAGTTTCCAGTGGGTAGAGGATCTGAGCTGCATCCACTGGCCCTCGCCTGTAACACTTTACTACAAGGACCTGGGCAGCCCCTTCCTTCAGCTGCCAGCTCTCCTCATCCTCCCCTTATCCCCAGCAAAGACAGCAGACCACAGGCAGAAATAGATCTTTAATGAACTATACAAAAAAATGACCCAGTGGTTCCTCCTGCCCGGTGGTTCCTCCTGCCTGGAGGGCTCAGCAGAAGAGCTGCAGGACTTTGCGGAAGAAGTTCCTGAACTCGGCGTTGAACACGGTGTAAATGATGGGGTTGAGAGCACTGTTGACATAGCCCAGCCAAGTGACAGTGCTGGTGACTTGAGGGGGAATGGAGCAGGACTTGCAGAGACCCCTGGTAATGTGCACCACAAAAAAAGGTGTCCAGCAGAAGAGAAAAGCACCTGCCAGGAGGACAATAAAGAGAGGAGGTGATGTGAATGTTCAAAAGAGTTTAATTTAACAAAGCCTGAGCCAAACAAGACAGACACAGCTCAGGTACTCAGGGAAAAGGCAGCAGCTGTACTGACATGTGGAGCTGGGCTTATGCCTAGGCAGAAAATTGGGATGTCTTTCCTGTCCTAACCATTGATGAAAAGTCTTAAGTTAGTCTCTCTTTGGCTTTGAATGTAAGATATTGGGAGTCACAGGTTTGCCATGAAGGGAGATTGGGTTATAAATGCTGCATGTGTTCTTTCCCAAGGGTGGTGGGTTTTGGCACTGCTCTGGATTCACCCAGGTCCTGCTAGTCTGAGCACTGTGGTGGGACAAGGTGGCACATTTCCCACCCTCCCCAGCCATCCCTGACAGCCACTCACCAACGACGACCGGCAGCACCCGCATGGCCTTGCGCTCCCGGCCGTTGATCTTGGCCCGCTTGCGCCCGTGCCCTGGGTGCGGGTACCTGAGGTGTGGGTAGGACACAGTCTGGATCCCATTGTTCATCCCACACTCCCCAGGGAGGCCAGCATGGGTGTAGGGGCTGCACTCCGGTGGCCCCAGCCGGGTCTGCTCTCTCTCCATCAAGGTTGGGGGGTGATACAGCTTCCTGTTGGCTCCATGGATGCAGCCCCTCAGCTTGGCCTTCCGGGCTTCTTCCCAGCGCTTGAGTCCTTGGAACATGCCACAGTACAGCACCAGCATGATGGGGCATGGGATGAAGAAGGAGCAGATGGAGGAATACACAATGTAGTTGTCATCCTCCAGCTGGCACAAGCTGGGGTCCCGGTCTGGGACATTGTTGAGGCCAAATATGACTGGGGATGCCACAGCAAAGGCGAGTATCCAGGTGGTGGATATAAGGATCAGCTGCCGCAGGTCGATCTGTCGCCGGTTGTAGTTGAGTGGGATTTGAACAGCGATGAACCTGCCAGCACAGACCCGGGTGAGTCAGCCCTGGTGTGGAGGTGGCACCATTGGTAATGTAACCGAGGGGCCCCAAGCTCCTTGTCACTGTCCTCCCCCCATGAGTTTACGTCACACAGCCGAGGCCTGGGCTACAACCAGAACAGCCAAGGGACAGTTCTGGCTCGTCACACAATGAGCTTTCAGCTTGGCCACCACTAATGGGACACAAACCTAGAGGTGGAGGACGTTAGGGCAGAACACCCTCCTTAGGGGAAAGCAGGGTCCTCCCGGCTTGGGACTCTGGCAGGGGCCTATGGAACCAGTGTGCTGCCCAGGCGCAGCCAGAGCAGGAAGCCACTCACCGGTCCACGCTGATAGCACACAGGTTGAAGATGGAGGCTGTGCACAGCATCACATCCATGGTCATCAGGGCATCGCACAGCACCGTGCTGAGGGACCACACTCCTCCCTGGAACTGAAAAGATCCCTGGGGTCAGGAAATGCTGTGTCCTTTAAAATGACAGGAACACAGCCATGCCTGGGTGCCTCAGCCACTCATTTCCTCCAAACAAGCAGCCCAAAGCTGAGTGCTCTTCCCATAGCATGATGCTCCCAGTGCAGCAACAGCACGTAAGAATCACCCTCACACAGAGCCCACAGCCTGCTCAGGGCGTGTGGTTCTGACCTGGCTGGAGAGCTGAGCCCTCAGACCATCAGCACAGCTAAGTGAGCCATGCTGGGCAGAGAAATGGACATTGCACTGCCTTAGGTGAGGGCAGAAACCCCCAAACTCCTCAAATCCCCAGTTCAGCACCCCGAGATCTCACCAACAAGGCAGTTCTGGCTGTACAACATCCGGAGCTCAGTCCCCAAGCAAGCAAGAGACAGAGCACAAAGCTCCTGTTCCACTTCTGTGTCCCAACCGCTCCAACCCCCTGTTTGCAGATGATGTCAATGGTTTCCCTGCGTTACACACAACTGTTCCATCCTGGCAGGCAAAGCACAAGTCCGGCCTCTGGAGACCAGGCAGTGAGTAACAACCTCTGATTCTCTCTCCACAGTCACAGGCACCAGGGCAGAGCAGCAGGGACTGGTGTCAGTGCTCTGAACCACCTGGAGGTGTTGATTCTGCCATCCTTGGTGATTTTCAGCTCGGTCGTATCTCAACCAGCAGCACAGGCTCTGCACAGCCCATGGCACAGGACAGGCCACAGGACAGACAGAAGGACAGCAATGGCTGATGCTAGTACGGCCAGAAACTACTTGCAGCACTTTGTTCCAGTCAAGCTCCCATCTTGCCCAGGTACAAACCCAGCATGTTCATTTAGTGTTTAAGCACTTCTTAGGCTGATACAGAAATAGGTCACCTTGATCCCATTCCTATGCCAGTATTCCCATGAGCTCCTTGAGCACAGGCAGAGACCTATCAGTTTGCTCACACCTGCACAGGCAAACCAGGAGGCTCAATAGGCTTGTCACCACAAGGGTAGCATGGAATTTTTCCTCTGGATTTGAGATTGTGAGGAAAACTCCAGCATCCTTTGGGTCCCTCTGCAGAGAGAGGTTCAGTTAAGAACACAACACAGTGTACAAGTATCATTTTAGCTTGAAAACAGTGTTTAGTAGCAATGGCCCCTTGTCATGTCTGGCTCAAACACTCTATTCTGATACTGCAAAACACCAATCACCATCTATACTCTCTATATGCTTTTATTGAAATACATATGATAAATATTCCTATTGTATATATATTGCTACATGTAACATATATCATTTACTATGTATGTTTATCTATAGATAATGTGCATCATCTAATATATGTAATTTACATTATCGTTTTATCTGTAGAAAAGGTACTACAGAAACAGTATTTTTATATATATGTGTATAAATCCCAGGGACTTCTTTCTCTATAGCAATAGTCAGCCAGTGCTCATAAAGTCTAATGTTGCTGCCCTCTAATGCTGCAGGTTTCAGGAAGAAGGTATGGATTTGTTCATGTACTGGTGCTAAACAACAGGTTCTGGTTTCATTCATCCCAGCACAGAGTGGAGCCACATGGGGAACATACTCCACAGAACGCCGGGAAGGTGCCAAACCCCAGCCCCTGCCAGCGACAGGGCAGGCAGCTCTGCAGGGATTAGTATCAGCCAGTAATGATGTCAAGCACAGGATTATGATTAGAGGAGCTGTAAAGCCAAAGGAGTCTCTGAAGTAACTGTTTGGCTATTTTTGTACAGCATCTCCTTGAGATACCTCCAGGGGAGCTCTGGAGTCAGACCTGAGTGCTTCATTCAGCCTCTTCTATAGCACAGAGCAGCCACCCCAAACTGAATTTGGGACCCAAATCATCAAAAACCAAATTTCTGCCAAGCTCGCTGGGATCTTGACAAGTTCAGTTCAGCTTATGAGAGAGAAAATTTGATTTTGGGCTATGGTTTTCCAAACCTATTTGTGATTTGGAGGAACTAATTGATTCTGAAAAGGATGAGGGCTCTTAGGCTGCAGCACCTTTGGAGTATGTGAGATTCAAATTAGGCATTTGGAAAATGCTATAAACCTTTCCCTTTCCCCACCAACCCCCAAGACTCTGGCTTTAGGGAAGGTGCTAGGAGAGAACTTCCCATTCTATGGTGTTTGTCGCCTGCCCACCTTGACAAAACGTGCCAAAGACCCCTCTGATGGGAGAGTGACTTTAGATTATAGGCTTTGCTAGGCTATGTGATTAAGGAGTACCTAATTCCAGGGGTCTTCAGCAGATTAGCCCATCAAGATACACAGTGTAAAGATTTAGGGATCACAAACAGCTCAAGATTCCTTTAAGAAGTGCTCCAGAGCAACTCCACCTTCAGCAGCTCTTTGGGTTCTCCACCTTTCCAGAATACAATGCAGAAGATTTTATAGGATGGTGGATGGCAGGAGACAGACCTGAACTCCCTTGCAGCTGCCTTCCTAGTCAGCCCATTCTGGTGTCCTTATTCCTAAGCACAGCTGATTTGTAAGGAAAACTCTGCCTTCTAAACCAGCCTGATGCCAGAAGAGCTCCTGAGGGCAGGAGCCAGGACAGAGCCAAAGGTTTTAGTCCGATTTCCTCTGATACCAGCTCTTATCTCAGTCCTGCCATATGCAGGGAACAGCAGGAGCCTGAAAGGGAATTAGGAGATGCCTGGCTGGACTTTGAACAAGCATCTGCCTCAGTGTGGCCATGGCTCAAGGACATGGCATGGAGTGAGAAGGCTGTGACACCAGCTGGAAGAGGAATAGTCCTTGCCAGTGGGCAAAGTCCAGCATCAGAACTGAAGAATTGTCCCTATGTCCACCAGAAGCTGACTTGGGGCCTTTTGTCATGAGTTGTGACAACTGTCACAGCCTAAAATTCCAAGACACCTCTCCCCACTTACCAGTCTGAAAATAAACCCCTAAGCACTGATTTGTCACTGCTGACCTGTCTCACCTCCCTAGTACTTCGTGTGGCTCAGACATCAGCCAGGCCCAGAATAACAACTATTTCCACTAAAACTGTAACATTCTAAGAAACACTAATCCTGAATCCTGCTGCAAACAAGCTGACATACATTCACAGAGAGCCAGGGGAAACTGGGAGAGGGTAGAGGTCTGGTCTCTCATTAGAGGAGCTGCATCACAGGCACACAGAAAATACTGCAAGAAAAGAGATGTTTTGATACCAAACCAGTGACACCCTGAAAGTTTTAGGCAGAACCCGTCACCCTCACCAAGGTAAGAAGATAGCTCATGTGGTTTTTACTGGCTGCTCCATCGCTGTGCCTGTTGGGAACACTCATCTTCCCTGACCTGGAGAAGGAGCCAGGTAAACATGCAAATCTGCTCAAACTGTTTCCTCTTTTCTGTAATCACTTACACAGGTCTTAGTGGCAAAGATGTTTACATAACCAACACCCTCAGCTCCTGCCAGCAGCTTCCTGGCTCAGGCCTGTTCCACAGCTCCGCTGCTCGGCAGGGATTAGCAGAGAGCTGATCACAGGAGCAGCAGGTACAGGTACAGGTGTGCTCCACAGCACAGTCCACGTGTGGAGGTTGTCCTGGTGCCTGCCCTAATTGCTGGAACACCTCCACTTAATGAGGACTGTATAAACTCCTACAAGTATCTTTGGGACGCCTGCCATTGTCACAGTCTCTGGGAAGAGGAAGCAGTTACACACAAGGCAAGCCTTTGGAGCCATGCAGCTCCCTCCCAAAGCCACCCAAAGCCAAGTGAAATCCTGCAGTAACTCCACAGCACCTGAAGCTCTGCTTCCTCAGGTAACCCCTGTTTCAGTGCTACCAATGCTCCAGGCACTCTCTGGGGTTGTCTCCCAGCTGCTCTTCACATGAAAGCAGAACTCTGCTCCTCAGGAGTAACTGTTAATGCCTGGCCATCTCCTTCCCCCTTGCTTCCCATCATCCCTGCCTTTCTGCCACTGGATTGATTGCTGGAAAGCACTTGACACGCTCATCAGAAAGCCAAGGCTGGCAGAAGAGCAGTGCAACTTCCCCATGGAAGTTACCATTACCTCTCCCTGTTGTACTGCTAAGACCTGAGATTCCCAAGCAAGCAGGAAGACAAGTGCCTTCTGCCCACCAGGGCAGGCTGCTGAGTGGTACTTATAACTGGAAAACATTGGAACATGTCATTGTTCCATGTTTGGATGAGTCCAGTGGAAAGAGAGTGCGTGTCCACAACTGCTGCCAATGTCTGAAATGAGCTTTCTAAACAGCCAGATCAAGGACTGTCCCACTGTGCTCCAGCTTCTGTGAACGGCAGCAAAGGATCATCCCCATCCCACAGGAAGGAATCCCATCCCCACTGGCGCTTGGAGGAGATCTGTTATGTGTGAGGATGTCAGATGTCACCTCAAAAGTCAAGTGCCTCCCGCTGTCTTCTAAAGCCCTGACTGGGAGGAGTGTTTCCAAAAGTGGAACACAAGATGCCACCTCAAAGGAAAACAGCACAAGGTGAGCAAGTTTCTGATGAATGAAAAAATGCTCAGAGTTTATTGTTCTGTTCCTGCTAAAAAAGCAAAAAAACACCATCCCCTCAGCTGATTTTCAAGTTTTCCAATAGGCCCTCAGAGTCTACCTTTACTGTGTCAGGAGTTGTACTGAAGTTTAAAACAACAAAACAAAACCCCGCACCAAGAATGAAGGTTGAGGTGAACATTCAGGACTGTCCAGGCCATATTTTCAGTGGCTACTATGGTTGGTACAGAGTGCAAGCTGAAACCAAGCTAGTTTTCAAGAGCAATCACTACACCCTGCATCTTGCATCCCAACATCTAGTTCTGAGATTTGCCTTCAAGGCAAAAAAAGAAAAAAGAAACCACAAAAATTCTGTCCTCTGGCATGGATTCAGTGGTTACTCTCCCTTTTCCTTATCTTACTCCAGAACAAAATGAGCTGGAAATCCTGCACCAGTGTACAGGAGATGATTAAAATGAACATGGGCACCTGCAGGCTCTTGTTTAATATCCTGGGAGCAGAGCTATGGGAGAATTCCCTCACAGAACTGATGTTTATGAACAGCCGTGGAAGTGAACACACCAAATGTCACCACAAGCTGGACAGCCTCAGATTTTAAGGCTCATACACCCTGTTACCTGAGAATTCAGAACTTGTGGAATGTCTGCGGTATCCAAGGAAAGCCCCACAATACTCCTGCCCCATTGGAAGCACTTTCAGAGGTACCCCAGAGTACGTTAACTTGTATTTTATATATTCCAGCAAAACTCCCACCTGCAGGCAAGAGGAAACCACTCTGGTGTTGGTGAGAGCCCACAGACATGGGGACTGAAGGCACTGAGGGACAATAGAAAGAGGAAGGAAGAGACCCCAGTTAGCAAAAAGTAGCTGAGAAGAATGATGAAAACTGTGCCTTTCTAACCAGCAAAATGGAGGTAATGAAGGAAAAGCAAATCCACCAAAACCAAGAGCGCAATGGAAAAAGAGACGATCTAATGCTGCAGTTCTTCACTGGTTCTTGTCATGGGTCCCCTGATGAACCTGCCATTCCACAATACCTGTCTCCAGAGAGGTCACAATGTCCTGCAAAATCCTAGGACCAGGTAGAGACCATTCTAAGCTCTAATCTGCAGCCTGCCTTGCTTAGGGGAGTACAGGCCTGCACAGTCAGGGCCTGGTGAGCCACAGGGTCCTCCACATGGCTTGGGAGAGACAGGAGATGCTCGTCCACAGCTGGGAAGAAGATCCACACTGCCAGCTCCCACAAGCATGGGTGGAAAAACCTGCTATTTTGCCCAGTGGATGCTTTCATCCTCTTGAGCAGGGAAGAGCCACCAGCTGGTACTAACAGGTTCTAAAACATCCCCCTGCAAGCCCAAGGATTTATTTATCCCTGGCAGTAAATGTTACAGAGAGAATCACTCAACCTTGGGAATGCCTGTTGTTCTTTCCCTCAGCTGTCACAGTCTTGGAGGTGAACAGGTTTTGAGAGTGAACAGCAGCTCTGCCCCGTGTTCCTGAGCTGGCTCTCCACGACCACCATTGCACGCTGGGTCAGGCCTGTGCCAACCAACAACCTGCCAACCAAAGCCACCTTGGTGCAGGGTGACCAAATCCCATCCAGCTCCTGGAAAAGGCAGCTTCTCCTTCTCAACCAGCATGGAAAGTTGTTTCCTGGCTAAAGATGCTAAAGATCTCCCTTTATCACCAAGATCTGCTCGCTTTATGCCAAATAGAGCACAGCACCTGTCTCTTCCTATCCGTTTGCTGTCGGCAGCCTGGACAGTGTGCAAGCCAAGGGCTGCCGGAGCTACCGGCCTGACCCGGGACAGCCATCCCGGTGTACCTCCACTCGGGGCATCTCCACTCGGAGCGGTTCGGACGGGAATCCCGGGGACTCGCACGGAGCCGGCTCCGCTCCCGCCGCCCGCGGTCCCGCAGCGCTGTGAGATGCCGTGACACTCGCAGGTGAGAGCCGGGGGGTCTGACCGCCACATCCCGGGGCGCAGGGCTGTCCCAGGGGCTGGGGCACTCCCGGGCCGGCGGGGTGGCGGTGGGGAGCAAGCCCGGAGAGCGGCTCTGACCCTCGGTGCTCGGTCTCTTGCCCCCCCGCAGCCCCGTAACCTGCAGGCTCGGCGGGCACACAAGCCCCAGCCCGCCGTCCCCCGGTGTCCCCGGGGCTTGTCTCACCTCGGAGTAGACATAGAGGGGCAGGACGAGGAGGGCGAGCAGCAGGTCGGCCACGGCGAGGCTGACGATGAAGTAGTTGGTGGTGGTCTTGAGCGCCCGCTCCGTGCAGACGCTCAGACAGACGAGCCCGTTGCCGCCGACGATGAGGAGGATGAGGAGGNCGCTGCAGAAGTCTCGCTGTGTTCTCACATGGGGTTGTTCTCTTAAGCAATGTTGGGGGAAAGAACTGGAATTAGTACAGATAGGGTGAATAACTGGGAAATTGTATTCCAGGGTGTGTGTAGAATCTGGTCATGTTTAGGAGTTTGTAATTAAACTGAGGATCCAGACAGTCCATAATGAAATTTGAAGATACTGCCAAGACAGGATGCTGCAAGCGTCTTGGAGCACAGAGTAGGAATTCAAAGTGTTCTTGATTAGTTGGCAAACGCAGGATGCACTTCAAAAGGAATTTTGCACCTTACCCATGCTTGGGCAGGAATAACCAAGTGCAGAAATGCAGGATACAGGAAGAAACCAGATAGGCAGCAAGTGTGGGAGCAAAGATGTGCTGGCAGGTCATGAGCTGAATACAGAGGCTGGGGTGTCTTACCACAGAAAACAAGAGAAAAATGCAGTTTGAGAGGTACCTGTGCACTTGGACCATCAGGAAGGGCAGGGAGGTGTGACCTCCCATTTCTAGCCCAGATGTCTTGGGAGATGTGGGAGCTGATCCAGACTCTGTGGCCATCTCTGCAGCTGTGCCACCAAACTGCAGCCCAGATGTTAATGCCAGGTAAGCATTCAGGTCAGCCTGGTGCTTGTGGAAGGCAGTGGGATGAGAAGGCATAGCAGTAAAGGGACATTTATACTGAATGGAGGGGGGAAAGTACAGTATTGGAAGCTTTTTATGAGACAAATTGTTTCTAAAATCTGTTTATAGGCTGCAGCTAACAGAGGTTCATCCAAACTATTGAGACTTGTGGGAGAAGTCCTCTCTGCAAACCCTGCCCTTGCTGCCCCCAGTTCCCTGACTCTTTTTTGGAAAGGTTCATGGTTACCCCTCAGCATGTGCAGCACGGAAAGGCCACAGCCCTGGTGTCAGCCACGGGATACAGATCCAGGCACCGTCCTTCCCTTGGACTGGACCAACAGCAGCTGATCCACACAGTCTGTTTTGCCCAGCTGCTGTGGCTCTGCAATTTCATACATGAGCAGGAGAAAATTCCCTTGGTTTAAGCACTTGGATGCCGGTCTGGTTGGCTAAATTCTGTCTCCAGGGGTGGGGCTTCCAGGTCTTTTCTAAAGCCAGCAAGAATGCCGTATCTTTAGTAGCTACAGAGTTGTACCACCCTTCTCTCCCATCCCAGTGAAAGTTGCCCATCCTCATGTTGATCCCAATACCCATGGATTTGTTTTTCCAGTCATCTCCCTCTTCTAGTGTGCAAAGACAGGAGAGACAATTTCACCTGGCCTGAGTGGGACCAGGTCTTGCTCTAGATCTGTGTGTCACCAGCACTTGAGTGGGTACTCACATACCTGTATCTCTACATTCCTTTTGGGAACGGTTTGTGTTGGACTCAGGAGAGCACAAGCATGGTTGCACATCTGTCAGGTTCAGAACTTGGTGCTACCTCATCTGCTGGGGAGTTCAGACAAGGAAGATGGTTTCCATCATCTGGTCACAGCTTTTCCTATCTTGGTTTGATCCCTAAAGCCTGACTCCTGACACAGCCCTCACTCAGCAAGGAGCTGGGACAGCAGAACCACTTTCACTAGAGCCCTTTTTATTCTGAGAAATCAACTCAAATCAGTCAAAGAAGGCCCTGAAGTGCATTAATGAAACTGTGTGGACAGAATATTATTAATTTTTTTATGTTTAAACCACATGAACAGCCAAGAGAGCAGGATGGAAACGTGACTGCTGTCGTCCTGCCTTCCCACAGGGATTAGTGCCATTCCCCTAATCCCCTTTAACAGTTAATTTACGTTCATTATCTCCATTTTTCCTGTAGGTTAGTGCTGAATGACTTTTAATTCTCAGTGTGGAAGCTCATATTCCAGACTACCAGGGCCTTAATCCTAAACTAGTTTAATCCTGGAGTGGATTAAACTAATGTGAAATAATGCTTTTGACTTCCAACAGTGAGTAGCCACGCAAACCACTAATTAGGGCAGTGCTTCCATGGCAAACAGGCTACAGACGTTAAACACAATTCCTTTACTGGATAAGAGGAAATGCCCTCCTAGCAGAGGAGAAGGAAAATTTGTCATACATCAGCATATCCAAAGAGGCCATGCCACGTCACTGCATGAAAAAATGGATGACAAAGGACAGAGTCATGGGTCACCCTCCTGGAAAGCAGGAGGAGCTATGCCAGAGTGATGGACTGGGAATGTTTAGAGCACTTTTGGCGAAGGTCTGATGTGGTTGGTGTTTTGGAACAACCCTTTTTTGGATGCACAGCCTGCAGCGTCCTTGTTCCCCATCCCGCCGTGACAGGAGCTGTGGAAGCACCACAGCTGCTCCTTGTGTCAGGAAAAGGGCAGCACCAGGAAAACACCCAAACCAGCAAACCGCTGGGAGATCTGCCTTTTCGGAGTGTTTTGGAGTATTTGGGAAAGAAACTCAGGAAGATAAGCAGTGTGGAGCTGGTCCCCGACCAAGGGAAGCTGGTCCCCTGCCAAGGAGCCAGGAGGAGTCCTCCAGAGACTCCCCAAGGATAAATTAATGGACGATTTGATTCCCAGCCAGTTGAAAGGATCAGGAAGTTTGCAAAGTGAGACATCTGTCAGAGTCTCCACAAGGAGATGGAACTTTTATCGCCATAATTTTTCACATCTGAGGCACTACAAATTTAAATAGAAAAGGGGAACAATGTGGCTGCCAAAGTTTCAGGACACATGTGCCAAATTCGTTTGATGAATAGTGCCCTGATAGCATCAGCTCTCCCGGCTGCCTTCAGGTTCAGGACAAAGGGAGGGAAACAAAGAGCTTTCAAGGCCAATCGTGTTCCTTTTATTTGCCATATTCAGCTGGGCAATTCTCTGTGAGAGACTCATCGGCAACAAAGCCATCCTGCTTTCCAATCTCCTGTAATGCATTTCTCAGAAAAGAGGCAGAGGCAGCATTCCCCCTCTCAGGTGAACTTCTGCAAGAGAGGGAAGAGGATGGCACAGCCCCCTGGGCTTTCCAGGCTCTCCCAGTCCACCTCTGAGAAGCTGCAGGGATTATTTACACGCTGAATGGATCTTCTGACATTTACTATTCTGGTAAATTATGATAAATCCATGTAAGATGTAAAAACTAATGCTAGTGGTTAGCTGTGGGAGTGAAACTACGGAGAAAATGGTTCCATATCGGTTTGCTTGGAGTCAAAACTAGATGTTTTTGTGGATGCCTGGTTTCAGCTTAACCACATAATTGATCTCACACAAGGGTGACCTGGTGAGATACAAGGGCTTGTGGCACAGGACAGATCAAAAATAATATAACTAAAGAGCTCCTACTGGGTTTAAAACATCAGTGAGCTTATTAGAGCCACTTGTTGGGAAAAACCTCCTGGGCAGGGGGAGAAGTGGAAGACAACACAAGCAGGAAAGGCAAGGAAAGGCATGACTGGGAGCAGCAAGCACCTGTAAATGCACCTCCCTCCACGCTCATCTTGACAAAGCCTGTTCCTGTTCACTGGAAGGGCTGTCCCTTCAGGTCCCTGGCAAAGTCAGGGAGGGAGGAGCCGAAATGCAGCCCAAGCAGCTGTGTCAGGAGCTGCTGTGCTCGGTGCTGGCATGGAACACCTGGGACAGCTGGTCCTGCCAGCCAGGACACAGAGCACATCGTTCTTCTAATTCAAACGAATTCCCCGAAGTGCTTTCTCCTCTTCCCCAGACACAGCAAACAGCTGGAGGCTGAGATTACAGCGCTGATACCAATTAGCGCCGTGATAAGGCCAGACACGTGGGAGGTGTGGGCACTGGCACTCCCGTACTCCAGGTACAGGAGCTTCCAGCTGGGCAGGGAGCAGTGCTGGGCCAGCAGGGCAAGGATGGCCAGAGCAGGCCTGGGCAGGAAACTACCCAGTCCTGTCTGGTTGTGTCCCTGCATTAGAGAATCAAGGCATGATTTTCTATGCACGATCCAGGCAATGTGTGGATGAAATGATTTCTGTTGCACGTCCTGGCCAGAATAAAGTAATGTCTTGATTCTCTAACACTAAAAATGCTGTTGGAGAGTTTTTTGTTTTTCCCCCAGTTTTGGTGATGCCTGCACTGGGACATGTTGTTCCACCCTGGGAACACTACCAGGGGGCAGCCAATATTTTTTTCCCACTTGAGTGGGAAAACCAGCCCAGGGACAACCAGGGGAGCTTTGGAAGAAGTTCCATAGGATGTAAACTTCCAGCAGGTGATTGATGGGGGTGACAGCTTGTCTTTAAAAACTACTTTGGGCTTCCTTGGTGACAGGGAGACAGCCACGATGCACTCACAGGTTGGGAAAACAGAGTTCCCTTCTTCCTCTAAAAAGACTGTGCCCTGAGCCTGGCTTTTCCTTTTCTGGATCACAGTGCCAACCACAGTAAAACTAACCCTTCTTTCCCCCTACAATAGCCATTCCCAAGCAGGCAGGAAGAATTTCTTCTCAGGAAGAATTTCCTCATGGAAGAGGTGGTCAGGCAATGGAAGCGGCTGCCCAGGGAGGTGCTGGAGTCCCCATCCCTGGAGGTGTCGAAAGAACAACTGGACGTGGCACTCAGTGCTCTGGGCTGAGTGACGAGGAGGGGGTCAGGCACAGGTTGGACTTGATGGTCTTGGAGGTCCTTTCCAACCTCAATGATTCCATGATTCTATGATATGCTTGCAGGAGGGAAGTGCCTCATGGCAGCCCTTCCAGATCCAAGGCTGTTCCCTGCTTGCTGCAGGATGGGCTCATCCAGCATCCCCAGGGAGAGCATCCCTAGGGAGACACCCCAGGGGACCCTGTGGCTTAGCACCTATCCCTGCTTCAGAGCAGGGGGATAAGGGATCTTCTCATCCTGTACTCAGGAGAGCCAAGGCACCTTGCCAGCACCCAAGGCACCACTCCTGCACCAACAGGATACTTTTCCCGTGTTCTTCCCAATTCTTAGCAAAATGTTTTAAGCATCTGGGGGCTTTTTTTTCCAACATGAACCAAACACCTGATATTTAACCTTTTCCTTCAAAGGAGGTGGGGTTTACTGCAGATTTCACGCAAGGGTTTGGCAGGAAGCAGATAAAACTTTGACCAAAATGGCTGAGGTCTGCTCCAGCATAACCCAGAGCTCCTGACAAATGTTTTGCTGTCCTTGCCCGTGGATAATGCTGCCAGCCATGGATATCACCAGCATGTGTAGCACCTTCCCTCCTGATTTCAGAGCAAGCCAGTACAACTCCAGGTATGTGACATTTTGTGCTTTTGTCCTTCCTTCTTCTCCCAAGCCCACCTGGGCTGCCCTGCTTGCCTCTTCCTTCCATCCCACTCTTCACTCTTGCAGCCAAAATCATGAAATCAGGTGGTAAAGATTAAAACCACTCCTGAAAGCATCCTGTGGAAGAAAGGAGCACTTAGAAGGCTAAATCCTCCAATCCCCTTATTCCAATTAGGGTCTTTCTCTTAGGGATGCAAGGAATTGCCTCCAATCTGCTCTCAGCCAGAGCAGCATCACCGTCATCGCAGTGGTGTGGGCCAGGCTCACCTGCAAACACACCAGAGACAATCCCCACTGCCCACATGGCCTCACACAGGAAGGGGGGAAAAAGAATGGGGGAGGTAGAAGTTCCTGAACACCCTGTAAGCTGATTAAAGGGTATTTTACGTAGGAAGGATTTAGCCATGCAGTTCCTAGTACCATCTGACCTCAATAAACTCCCCTGCCATGGGCTGGTGCTGCCATTGCATGGGCCACAGCCTGTGATGGGCTCCCCAAAGGTCAGCTGCACCTGGACAGCTCCATTAGGACTTGGGACACCATTGCTGGACATGTGTGGGGCATGACATAGTCCTCCCACACTCTTCTCAGCCTGGCTTGACCCTTGTGCACTTTGCCATCCCAAAGCTGTGATGCAGAGGCTGTAAGACTTTGGGATGTGTTTTGGATCGCCAAGCTGTCTCCATGAAGAAGAGCAGCTCCAGCAGATCCTGAAGTGTGGATTCTGCACAGGCTGGTGTTGCCTTGGTTTTTATAAGCCTTCTGTTTTTAACCTTGGCGTCAGATTCTTTCTCACACAGATTCATGTAAATAATAGCCAATGTTTACTTAACAGTATTTTCTGGTTTTCATTCCTTTTGTGATATGACAACTTTGATAAGCACCTTTCTTCTCCAGTGGGATTGAGAAGGAAGTAACATGCTCTCCAATCCCTTGTGGAGTTGGAACGTGTATAAGAATGAAATAATGTAAATAAATCCATCCATTTTTCCTCCTTTCTGCTGAACCTGGCAAGTGCGAGAGCGTCTTTATTGTGTCTTCTCAGACACAGGCTGGCAAGGACTGGGCAAACTCTGTAAGGACTGCCCTGAATGAACAGCAACCCCAAAGGCTGGATGAGCTTTTCTTGTCCAAGGCAGGACCAATGACGTCCACGTGACAATAGCAGCATTTATCCAGCCTGTTCTTAATGCTCTCTGGAGGGGGACTCTGAATGCATCCACACTGCTTCTCCAGGGAAAAATCTTTTCTGATCTCCTGCATCAATTACTTTGAAGGGTTAGGGAATTTTTCCCCTTCAGAACTCAGAATGACCCCTCAGAGCTCTGAGTGCTGATTTTGGAGAGTCTGCCTGCATCCTCCTTGTGCTGTGGGCCAGGGTAGGTAGCTCTGTGATGAAACCCTCTCTTTTCCAAAATGCAGTTTCTTGTCTTTACCTCCAAACTCAGAAAAGGCCAGGCTCACATGCTCTCTCAAATATTGCCA
Organism: Platysteira castanea; assembly: GCA_013397175.1. Lineage (NCBI taxonomy): Eukaryota > Metazoa > Chordata > Aves > Passeriformes > Platysteira > Platysteira castanea. The sequence goes on from VYXC01005896.1 coordinate 75,202, forward strand.
AATTTGGGGCTAAGGCATTTAGCGTGGTTCTAAGATGCTGCCTTTCACACTGCAGATTTGGTGACCCCTCCCACTGTAAAGAAGAGGAAAAAGACCTTTCTCAATTCCATTCTCAGCTCTGATGCCTTTGAGACAGAGCAGTAAGCAGAGCCTGGGTATTGAAGGGGGGTGCCCCCTGTGTTTCATAATCTTTGCCCTCTGTCAGCACGGGGGTGTTCCCAGCCATCAGCGTGGCTACTGGGAATAGCCCTGGCACCCACGGCAACTGGATTTACTTAATGCATCCCATCACAGGTCTCTCCACGCTGGGCACGTCAGTCGTCAGTCGGTGTCAAGCCTAAGCACAAGAAACTGCACAAAGATCCTCATGGCTTTACACCTGGCAGCATCCCCAGGGCAGCTCAGGGATGGCCCCAAAGCTCACAGATCCCTTCTCCATCCTGCCCTGGAGCATTTCTCCCTGTTGTCTTCAAGGAGTGTGGTTCAGCACTCCTCAGTATCACCTGTTTGTGGCACTTTGCTGAAATGCTGTAAAACAGTTATGTGCTGTGGACAGGTCAGTCAGGGAGCTCGGGGCTGGGATCAGTCCAGCCCTGACTTCTGTGCCTGCAGGCGTGGCAGTGGTACAGGAGCTGGGATCAGGTGAGGCCACTCATTTCCTGTGTCATTCTTAGAGCCAGAAAAGAGCTGAAAGCTTTTCTCTGCAGTGATACTGCACAGATATGATAGCTTAGAGTCCATCTAAATGGGTTTAAATTTAATCCTGCTTTGTGCCAGCTGGATGCAGGCAAGGGGGATCTCCACTCCCCTCCTGGGGCTTGGAGTGTTCACACAAATGGAGAATGGGAGAAGCAAGGTGCAAATTCACAAAGCTCCTCTCGACTGATATTGTCAAGCAGGACTTTTTATTACTGCTACTTCCATAATGTCTCCTGATGAGAGTTTGATGTTAATTCTGGTTAAGGAGAATCAGATGTTGTTTCAGGACTGAGGATTTGGTTTGAGCTCTGGTTTATTCAGTTCTAAATTTCAGCTTGCAAATGCTCTTGAGTTCTCTTCATAACCCTGAATTTCCTCATCGGGAGCCTCCAGAGCTGTGTTGGAGTTCGAGCCCACGGTTGTCACCTGCATTAAGTTGCAGGAGTGCTGGGCGTAGCCACACCGTTTTTTACCCCATCACCTTTTCACTCTGCCCCTATGCTGGAGGCAAACATCATTTTTTGATGCGAAGTAGTTAATCAGCTTACTTATTTCATGTTCTTCCAGTGCCCAGAAGCTTTTAGTGTCCTGTTAGTCACCCTCTGCTGCCATCGTGGGGCCACTTTGTCATTCCAGCCTCTTCTCTGTCCTTATCCAGATTCTCATGGCAAACTGAGTTTACCCAGGGCTTGGGGGCATTTCAGACCCATTGAGGTTGTTTGCTTAAAGGAAGGAAAATCACATTAGTAATTTTTAGCTCCCTACATGTTGTTCAGCTTCTTTTATAAACCCGAAGCTGCCACCACAGCTGCAGGCAGAAGCAGAGGCAGAAGGCTGCAGCTGGAGGAAGCGGGTGCAGAGAGGAGAGGAGGTGGCTGGGAGATGTCTGGAGGAAGCGGGTGCAGAGAGGAGAGGAGGTGGCTGGGAGATGTCTGGAGGAAGCAGGTACAGAGAGGAGAGGAGGTGGTTGGGAGATGTCTGGAGGAAGCGGGTGCAGAGAGGAGAGGAGGGGATTGGGAGATGTCTGGAGGAAGCGGGTGCAGAGAGGAGAGGAGGGGATTGGGAGATGTCTGGAGGAAGCGGGTACAGAGAGGAGAGGAGGGGATTGGGAGATGTCTGGAGGAAGCGGGTACAGAGAGGAGAGGAGGTTGGCTGGGAGATGTCTGGAGGAAGCGGGTACAGAGAGGAGAGGAGGGTGGCTGGGAGATGTCTGGAGGAAGCGGGTACAGAGAGGAGAGGAGGGTGGCTGGGAGATGTCTGACCTGCAGGTCAGTCCTGCACTGTCCCAGAGGAGGACATGGGCTCCCCTGTCCTAGCGCTGACCATGGCGTGTCTCAGCGCTCCAGCCCGAGGAATGGGACCTGCAGTGTCCCTGCTGCTTTCCCCTTCCCTGTTGCAGGGTCTGGCTGCAGCCTGCATTCACAGGCTGAAGAGCTGAGGTTCTGCTCATCAGGGCCTCCTTCTTCCAAGGGAAAGATATGGAGAAAATCTTGTCCCTCCCTGTTCTCTAGTCATGGGGACACCCTCTGCTTTTCCAAGGAAGAAGGAAGATAAGTAGATTAAAAGTGTAATACAGCTCCCATTTCTCCAGTTGGAAGATGAAAAAAATTATTTTTGGTGATTATTCCTTCCAAGCTACTTTATACAATATAAAGAAGGAGAGAAAGGGTAATTGTATTTTCTTCCTCCATTTCCATGTCACCTTTAGCTGCAGTATTTGAGACCAACCAGTTCCAAACCCCAGCAATGGCAGGGAATATATTCAGGATGTTTTCCATGCATGTATAAGTATGCTGGTTTTTTAGATGCTGTGACAAAATTTGTACTCGGCAGACCTTTCCCAGGTGAAACCACAGCTCAAAAGGTGTTGTCCCCCCATGGAAAAGTCAGCCCTGATCCTACTGATCAGGCAATGCTTGCCCCAAAAAGTGACACATCGTTCAGCCAAATCACTGGCACACACAGAGACTCACCGACAGATCCTGGCAATTGCAAGCATAGTTCAAGCCAGGCTGAAAAGACAAGAACAGAAGATTAAGCTCCTATCAAGACATAATTAAAGCCAGGAAATAATGATGACAGTCATAGCGAATCAATTGGTACAGGGATGTTTGCCCAACAAATGTCATTATAGGCAGAAGCAGGAATTATTATCCATCAGCAGAAATATTCCATCAAATTGCTGTGAATGACCCGATCAGGTAATTAAAAGGACATTCCAACCCCGCTGCATTATTTGCTGTTAATCATGATTGCTCATATCCGTATCTTTATCCAAATAATTGCTTCTGATAAGGCTGCAGATTTATAGGGGTCCCAGAGGAGCAGGCAGTGGAGCATCAGCTGCGAGCCAGGAGCGACCAGGGTTGGTGAGTCCCAGCTGGGGTGGGTGGGCTGCACGTGCTGCTTCCCCCCTCTTTCACTTCGGGGGGTGGATTTCAGACCTCTGTGATGCCTTGCTGAGCCATTGCCATGAGGCCATCCATGTCTTGAGCAGCACTGCTGGAATATGGGGGATTTCCCTCCTCAGGGCTCCCAGGCAGGCTTGGGGCATAGTTCTTTCAGCTGAAGGTCCCAGCTGGCCAAAGAGTTTGCAGTGATTGAAAACCAGTGTCAATGGGGATGAAATTAAAAGCTTGGAAGTATCTTAAGAAGGTTAAACAACCCTTCTGTGATGACACTGGAGATCTACCTTGTGGTCTGACTAATTTAAAGAAACAACGCAATCATTACTGATAGGCAGGAGAAGTTCCCCAACAGCCATCACTGCTTCTGGGAACTTCAGTGAGCAAATATGGTCTACCAGGGGAGACAAAATTATGTCCAGAAAGAGGAAAGAGAAAATGGAAGTTGATCACCAGATTAGCAGCTGGAAATGTTATGAAGAGAGGGGAAACTCTGGAGCCAGGCATGGGGTTTAAAATGGTCTCTTAAATATGGTGCTCCCAGAGAAGTGCCAGCCCAGGGGAGGCCAAATGCTGAGGTGAGATCCTGGGGTCAGGGCATTGTGTGACAGTTGTTGGGCAGATGGAAGGACAGGCTCAGGACCCAGGTTCCCCTTGGCCAAGGATGCTCTGGTTTTGGTGGCTGTTTTCAGCTCCTCCTGCATCCCGGGACTGTGGAGTCTGCCTTGTTTGGACTCCAGTAAGAGTCTGATCTTTGAAATGTCCTCCTTGTTTTACTATTCCATCCCCTCAAAGCTGGATCAGGCAGGAAAACACAACACTAAAGCTCCAAGTGTGTATGAGATGAAGCTTATGACTCCTTCATCCTCTCAATCTGTTTGCTCTGCAGCCCCCATTAAATATTTGCCCTGTGGTTTGCAGCAAATAAATTTCTGTATAAATCCCTCACTCTTGTTCTTTCTCCTTGTGCCTCTTCTCATCTTGCAGCACCTCCAGAGCAGCAAACAGTCCCAGTAGGGTGGCTAGAAGGTATTCAGAATTCTGTCACAGTCCTGTCATGTTCTTTGTACTGTTTAGCTTCAGAATAAAGTAAAAACCAAGTGGGAGGACTTTGATTTGGGGTTAGCAAGTGCCGTCTGAAAGTTTGCAGGACAGTGATGAAGGTTTGTTTCTTTGCAGGAGGAAGGCAAAAAAAAAAAAGTATTATAAATTACAGGTAGAGCTGCTGCATGATCGTTGAGGAAGGGTGAGCACCTGGGAGTAAAGGGGGAAACAACCTGGGAATAAAGGGGGAAAACATGCAATGGCTTGTGATAAACAAAATGTACTTTTCTTTTTATTTCAGTAAGAGAACAAAATAGGAGGGTCTGCTGCAACTGCAAATGTGTGTTATTTTGTCTTTCCTTCTTGGACAGCTAGAGCATAGGTGGATATGGGCACACATATGAGCCCTTCCCTTCCTCTATGTGTGGATGAATTTTATTTAGCACATGTAATTTTTTTTTGTCTGAAAGCCCCTTGCAGATGTCTCCATGTGTTTATCTCTGCTGGCAGGAATTCGTGCCTAATTTAATTACAGTGGTGGTGTTTCCACAGCCCTGTCTCCGTGGGGCACATGAACTGCACCAGGCACACACCAACATCATTTGTCCTGCTGCTCACAAAACCTTGTGCCTTATTTCAGGAGAGAACATGGTTTCCATGATGACAAATCTGTGGCAAGTAATTATTCCCATGATTGTCCTGTCCCACTTCTCAGCATCTCTGCCATCCTGGGAGAGGTAAGCACTTCTTGGGACTCTGCTTCTCCTCAATTTTTGTTCAAAGAGCCTTCCAGATGTAAACCCAGCCTTTTAACTGCCTTCCTGAACTTGCATCTGCTTGCTTGTGGATCTTCTTCTTTCCTAAACAGATTTAGTTAAAGGAGTGCTGGAAGTGTTTTTTCTTGCTTAAGAATGGGAACGTTAATTTGACTTAATTCAGGAGAAAATCTGTGACCCCAAAACGAAACACAGTGACAAAGACACTTTTGAGTCCGTTTCCCTGCTGTGCACTTACACAGCCTGATAGAGGTGAAAGTTTCTGTTTCCAATAGCCTGGTCTCATGAAAACATAACCAGAAATGGCCAACCCTGTAAGTTCACCAAGTTCACCAAGGGAGTCACCTGCAAGGGCTGGTCTTTGCTGCCCTTATCTAAGTGTTCCTCAGCTTTGTGTCTCTGGATGTTTGTTTATTACTTCTCCAGCCTCTCGCCCTACCCTTTTGTGCTGAATCAGCAATAGCCTCACATTCCCACATCCCAGTGGCAAGGTGATTACACTAGTAAAAGCAAGGGCAGGTCGTTTTCCTGTGTGATGTTTAACAAAGGTAGTTTTTAAACTCCTGTAAGATGGTGAAACCTTGCCGAAGTGGCACGAATTCTTGCCCATGTGTGTTTGGGTCCCTTGCCTTGGGGCAGCAGTGTTTAATGCCTTTTCTTGTGCGGTTTTAAACCCTTCCTTCTGCCCCCCGTTCCCCGTTCCAACGGGCAGGTCGGAGCGCCACGCAGACGGGCTCTTCCACAGCGAGCTCAGCAAGATGAATGGCAACGCCTACGTGCGGCAGCTGGTCAAGAACCTGGTGGGCCTCAAGGACAGGTGAGCACCAGCCACATCCACCCTCCTGGGCCAGGGAGGTCTCCAGGGGGACATGGGATCCCTGCACTGAGGGGCTGCCCACAGCTGAGCTCTCCAGCTGCAGAGCCAGCCCGGGCACTGGCTGCCCAGGATGACGAGGAGAAGGAGAGGGGTACAGGGCCCCGCAGTGGTGGGAGCAGAGGCATTGCTGTGCTCTGTGGTGAGTCCCACGTGCCATGGCTGGGAGGAGCAGCTGCTGTCCCGTGTTGTCCCCGCACAGGTCCCAGAGACACTCGGATGGGCTGTTCACCAGTGAGTACAGCAAGATGAGAGGCAACGCCCAGGTTCAGAAATTCATCCAAAACCTCATGGGCCGCAAGCGCAGGTGAGAGGAAACCTCTGGTGTCCCTGTCCCCAGCCATGGCTCTCACTGCCACACTGGGCCAGCAGCCCCCACTGAGGCCACATCTGTGAGCACAGCAACAGATACAACACAAGGTGCAAATGCTGCTCGGCAGTGGTTATGGTTACACTGCTGGTGTTTTGGAGGTTTTAATTATTATTAATTTTCTTTATGGAAAGCAGCTTTCCTGGCCCAGTCAACACAGACATGCAGGGGAGAGAGGGAGTAAACAACCCTGAGGAACTTTGCTTTCGCTGGTTGTACCAGAGCTTTCTGAACACCAGGTAGGTGGGAGAGATCAGTCACCTCTTGGCCCTGAGCCCCATAATACTGAAGCCAAAAGAGAAATTTTATGAACGGCCATAGAAAAGTCAATTGTTATAAATAGTAAAACCCAGGGAAGCAAAATAATATTTTTTCCTAATCACTTTCTAAGAGTTGTCATTCTGGATTGAAGCAATTATTCATCCCATTAGGAAATGTGATCTAATGGTAAAATTTGAAAGAAAGCCTTTGCTACCCTGTCTGGATTCAGCTGCTGATTCAAACACACACCTCAGGATGGGCTGTCCCACACCTGGGTATTGTCTTTTCCTAGTGCCCAACAACTTTCCCTTAGACATCTAACTCTTAAATCACTGTAATTAGGAGGAATAACCTGGCCCTTAGTACCTCTAGTGTCCACAATGGAGGTGAAACACTGCTGTGCATTTGTGGAGTGCCTGGCAGCAGGCAGCCATGATCCCTCTATCATACCCCTGCTCCTTGGAGTCATCCTTGAATGTCACAAGGTGGCCTTGTCACACTTCCTGCTGTCCATGCTCCTGGGAATAACAAACTATCCCTCATTTTTCCCTTCCCACAGCCGCTCGGACAGAGATGCCAGGGAGGCTGCTGCCATCACCAGCCAGTACATTTGCCCCTTCTCTGAGCAGCTGGTTGCAGACATGAAGGAAGACACAGATGATTCTGAATGAAGGTGAAGGGAAAGAAACAGCCAAGGAGACACCTTTGCACATGTATAGCCTTGAAAATAAACAGGGAAGCTCTTGCTTAGGAAAAACTCTTGAGATAGGCAAATAAATAAAAATAATCCTGGAAAGCAGTCAAAAGCCAGTGAAACCTCTGAGGTTATCCAAAGTTAAATGTACATGGGTGTGAACTGCTGTCAGTAGATGGAGCCTGCGTGAAGCACACCCCTTCCACTCTGTGCTAGCGTCTGGCTGCCTGCTGCTGGTCCCAAATAAAGATGGTTAGCTGTGCCTGTGGCTTGGCTGCTCTTTGGGACACTGGAATAAGCATGATTCTGTCACCAGGTCTTGGATCATTAGAAATGCAGGGGAGGAGCATTCTGCCGGGATTCCCCTACATGAGGCATAGTGGGGCACGTGGCTGGGACTGGGGAGTGCCTACAGTCCAGCTGTGCACAGAGGTTGGAATCAGGGCTCTGTGTAGCAAGAACAGAGCCAGATGTTAGGTTTTATGGCAAAGAAATGTTCTGAGAGCTAGACAACAGAGATACTCGCTGTAAAAGTTGTTTCTGCTCCATTCTGCCCCTGGGGTTGATGGCCCAGCTTTGTCAGAGCCACTAAAGACAAAGCTCCACAAGGAATAATTTGTTCCCACCACTTAATGAGGTTTATGTGTTGTCCCTGTGCCACACAGGCAGACTGCCCCCCTTTGACAGAACAGCCACTCCAGCTTTCCTGTAAAACCAATGGATTTTGGAGAGCAGCTCTAAAATAAGGATCTTCAGCTGCAATCCTGTGCTGAGTGCAGTCCTGCCCAGCCCATGCTGCTCCAGCAGTTTTCACCATCTATGATGGACCTGACACCTGCAAAAGGAGCTGTTCCCACTCAGTGGTCACCTAAGCACCCTTCCCTTACTGAGGAGCTGAACAAACCTTGGCAGCTGTTCATTTTGGTCCACGGGAAGTCTCTGCTAGGAAAGACTCCTTTTGGAATACTTCTGGAAGGAGTGTTGACAGCCTGGATTCATTAAGCCGCTAATAACCACCTGGCTGAGGTGCAGCATCTGAGAACTTCCTGAAATCAGAAAGAATTTAAAAAGATCAGTGAGAGCAGAGGTCCCCTGAAAACTTCAGGAAGCTGCTGAGATTCAAATAGTTGAAGATTTCCAGGTGTAGAATCTCCTGGAAGGAGATTCTGGGAAGCATCTCTACAAGGAGCAGCCACTGGTAGAAGGAGATGTTTTCCCTACAAAGTTGCTGGGCATTCCCTGGGCTGCAGCTGAGCCTTGTCACTGCTGGGATCCACTTGCTCACCTTGTGGGATACAGACCCCATCTCTGGCACATCAGAAACCAAATTTTCCCCCTTCCCAGTCGGAGGGGGTGGAGTGCACAGGCAGCTTCCCAAGTACCAGCCCTTGTCCTTCATGCTCAGCTGGGCAGGGGCTTTGCTCTGAGTTCTGAACTGCTTCAAATATATCCTTGTTGCCACAGAGAGTTTAGGATAGGAAAGACCCAGGGAAAAAAGAAGCAACAAGGAGTTATGCGTCATTGTGTTCCATGACTGGTAAATCCCTCAATAAGTCATCCAGTGGGGCAAAGAGGCAAAGGTTGAACCACAGCAATCCACAGCCAGCTGGTGTTTCTTGATGCCATAAAGTGGCGAACGCAGGCAAGGGCACAGGGTGGAACCCAGAGAAGATCAGCTTAGTAGGAAAAAGGGATTTTTCAGCAACTGGCAGCTCACCATGACTGTTCCTCACTGGCTCCTCATGTCTGCGCTCTTCCTGCTACCCCCCTTGGCACAGGTTTGGGCACAGGAACCAGGTAAGCTCTTTCACGAGGTCCTTGTCTCTGAGGAATGTCTCCCAGGGGAGGGGGTGACCCTGTTACAGCTGGGAGGTTGCTATCCTCCGAGACAGCTTTGCTCCACAACTTGTGACCACAGCTCTCACCCAACTCCTTCACAATGTGAATCCTTGGGCAATTTTGCCTCTTAGTCGTGTGTTTTTCCAGGATGTTCTGTCGGTAACAGCAAACCGAGCGTTCCTGAAAATGCGTGTCCTTACGTGGTGACCACCATCCACGTGGAGCCAGGTTTCACCCTAACAATTGATCCCAATTTCCCTGATGGCCAATTCTTCTCCATTGAGGGCTCTGAGCTGCAGCTGACAAAGTGTGTGGACTATGAGGTAAGCCTTTAGCTGGCAGGCTCTAAGGATGGGATGGATAATGCTGGGATGCAATGAGTTTCAGCCTGGAGTCCTGGGATTCCAGGGATTCTTAACCTGTTTCTAAAGGAAATAAGTTATTTCAATTGTGTGAGTTTGGGAGCAAAAAAAAAGATGGAGACCATTTATAAGGGCCTGGATTAACAGGATAAGGGGAAGTGACATCAAACTGCCAGAGATCAAGGTTAGATGGGATATTGGGAAGAATTCTTCCCTGTGAGGGTGGAGAGGCCCTGGCACAGGTCACCCAGAGAAGCTGTGGCTGCTTCGTCTCTGGCAGTGTCCAAGGCCAGGCTGGATGGGGCTTGGAGCAACCTGGGATAGTGAAAGGTGTCCCTGCCCATGGCAGGGGGTTGGAATGAGATGAGCTTTAAGGTCCTTTCCAACCCAAACCATTCTGGGATTCTGTCATCTTGTGTGAAGCAGAAAGGCAGTATAAAAGGTCATTGTGTTCACTTAGGTTGCTGCTAATTTATTTTAGCTCCCTGGAGTGCTCTGTTTCAGCCACAGGCGTCCTTAAGTTCCCTTTCAATGTAAAAATGCACATTTACTTGAGCAAACAGCAACAGCCAGAGTTAACGCCCCGCCAGTGCCACTGTACTCATTGCATAGAATGTTTCCAATGTATTAAATTTTCAAAGAAATCTGTTTGAGTTCACCTGAGGCGAGAGAGAATGGCAGATTAGCTCTGCCAGCATCTTATAGGAATTGCAGGGAGAGAGCCTGGAAGATGGGGCTGCTTTGATGTCATCATAAACAAGATCCCAGTATTAAGGAAAGAAAGGAGAAGTTAGATACACCTGAAAATAAGATAAAGCCCAGCAGTGTTTCTGAATCAGCAAAGCGTGAATTTGGTTCATTTGCTTTAGCCAGAGTTTGTACTCCTGGGCTGTTTCTACAGTGGGTGGGTTTGTTTTTCGTGCAGGAAGACCCCGCGCTGCTGGTGTACCTGACCTGCAAGGACCCTGCTGGCCAGGTGAGTGCTCTCCCAGCACTGAGCCCTGGGACAGGGCACCACAGGCAGCACCCGCTTCCCTCTGCTCTTCCTAATCCCCACACTGGGGTGGGCAGATGTCCTCCTGCACAGACACGCTGCTCTCACAGCCACAGAGAGCGCCAGGGCTCTGCCAGTGGGGAGGAGGTGGGAACAAGCCCACAGTCCCACCTCAGCATGTGGGCTGCCTGCAAACCCCAGCCCCATCCAGCCCCCATCCTTACACAATCCCCTCTGGTCACTCTGCAAAGCAGGATCAGCCCCAGCAGTCTATTTTTGGTTTTGATTCTTTGGTGTGCCCATTCTGCAGAGTGATTCCTTGGAAATCCTGGTCACCATTCTGAACGAGAACGACAACAGCCCCGTGTTTGCGCAGCCGAACCTCACCAGGGATGTCCCAGAGGTGAGGGGTTTTTGGAAGGCAAGAGGGCACTGCCTCACTGAGTGCTGTGGGACTGAGGAAGGGTCAGCAGGGAGAGGGCTTCAATCCATTTCACACAGACAATAACCACAACAGCATGTTTTTTCAGGATACAAAAGTGGACACAGCCATTGTAGCCCGTGAAGAATTAAGTGCTACTGATGCTGACCTGGACACCATCTACTATGAACTCACTACCACAGTGCAGGTGAGCATCTCTGGGGACAAACAGTAGCTCTGGAGAAGCTGGATTCAGAAGAGCCCCAGCTTTCAGGAGGAGGTCACTGCATTTAGCTCTCTCATCTTTTACAACCCCAAACATTGATTTGGTTAAGCAGAACAGAGCCATCAATGCTGCAGGTATTGAATTCTCTCATTGCTCACACTTTTAATGCACTGTACAGATTAAATTTTCATCTAGCATATTCAGAGCCATGTGACTCAGGGAAGCCTTGTTGGCATGATCTGTAAACATCAGGAGACCTTTGTACCTCAGGGAGCTCAGAATTGAGCTGAGTCTGATGGGGAAAGGAGTCCTTGCCCTATCTGCCAGCAGCAGCACAGGAAATGGATTGTGCACACAGTTAAACTAATGCCAGCCTAGAGTGCAAGGGCTGGGTGTAAACAAAAATCAAAAGGAAATTCACGAGAAAAACCAAATGTATATTTGCACTTTTGAAAAGCATTGTGGAATCAGCAGACAGTGCCTCTGTTATTTCTATACCCCCAGGGAATTTAAGTTTCTGTGAACAGAAACCACCAGTTTTTCAGCTCTGGAATCAGACTTTGCATTCACATTGGTGTAAATTCAGAGGGATTTAGAAATTCAGAGGCATAAGATTAAAGGAGAACCAAAGCAAATGGAGAAGGTTATAGAGTAAAATGCAACACATGATACTTCAACTTGGCTTTACAGTTTCTTTCAAAGTCCAGCTGTGTTAGGCTAGAGCGAGTGATCCTGCCAGCTCTCAAAGGCTGAGCCACCTTTGACCTTTTTTGTGCATGGAAGTGAGATTGCTTGGCTGTTAGGGACCCAAAATCAAGGATTGTTGTCATCTTGCTAACTGTAGGAAATAAATCCAGAAGCTGCTGAGCAGGTGGGCAGGCGAGGCAGGGGGTCTGGGAGAAGAAATTCACAAAGACAAACGTTTCTGACAAGCCAGGCAACTCCAGTGTGCCAAAAGATTAAGTAGATCTGACATTCCCACACTGCCCCTCATCCAGGTCCCCAGGCTTGAAGGTCCAGTTGGGATGACAAACACAGCAATGAGCAGGATTTGGAATGTGTCTTTGACTGAGTCTGCTATAGGATTTTTCCTTTTCCCTTGCCAGGACACAGACGGTTATTTTGCCATAAGAGGAGATAATAACCCAGAAATTTATTTACAAAAAGCATTGGACTATGACAAATTTAATTCAACAACGTTGCTCTTGTATGCGAGGGTAAGTGGTTTGGGAAGAACAGAATGCCTTGCTTGCCTGGTCCTTCTTATCTGAAGGGTGAGTCTGGATGGGAGATTTCTGGGATAGCAGGAGGGAGGGTGAGGACTGGGGGGTGCCTTTGGAGAAGCCTTTCCCTCTCAGTAATTCCAGTGACAGACCTGCTGTCAGCCCACCTTTATCAGCAGAACGAGATAAGCCACTGCTTTAGCTACTCTCACGTAGATTGCTAATTAAACAGGACAGAGTGACGATGGCTAAAGGGTCCCAGGCCACTGCTTTTGGCAGATGGGCCCTTGTTTTGGCAGTGATACTTGTGTCTCACCAGTGTGCTTTGCCTTGGGGGCAGGACAGGCCTGTGACCAGCCCCGACAACACCCACACGGCCACTGCAACTATAACCATCATCATCAAGCAGAGTGACACCCGGGCACCCTGGTTCCTGCCCTGCGACTACCTCCACAATGACACCAGCGTCTGCATCAGCAGCCCCTACTCCGGCAGGGTCAACATCTCCGAGATGTCGGTGAGCACGAGGGCTGAGACAGTGCCCCTGGGGCTGTTCCCTAGGGAAGCACTGAATGATTTCCATGAGCTCATGCTGGTCTCCAGTTATAATGGAGACGGTTCAGCAGAACTGGGAGCCCTCATCATCCCCCCACCCAGTACAGCGCTGCTTCTCTCTGCTCCTACAGCACATCACAGGAGAGGCGAGAGCTGCAACACCAGCTCAAGGCTGTCTCGCCTGCGCCCTGTCACAGACACCTCCCAGTAATAAATCCCCTTCTGCCCAGGCAGAGCCACTGGATCTGCGCTGGGGTGGGAGAGCTCCAGTTCCTGATCTGGTGCTGGTTGGGGTGTGTGATTGTTTGCCTTGCTGTTGCAGACGGACCCGCTCCTCCTGGAGCCAGGACCCATCTACGCTGTTGACCCTGACTACACCATCAGTGACAGGATCGTGTACAGCATTGTTGGGGGTGAGCAGACCTCGTCACCTTCCACAAGGGACATTGCTCATGTCTCCTGTGGTACCTGCCAAGAGCACTTGAGGGAGGGCTGGGATTCACCCCTCTGTTTCTGTCACAGAAACATAACTAGATCCACAGAACACTGTGGATTAAGTAGAAGAAACAGACTGTACAGAGTGGAAGGAAAAAAATTACAGTCCCACAAACCAATCTGAATGAAATCTGTTTCAAAAAGACTTTGGCTTTTTTGTGAGATGAGACATGTTTTATCTTAAACTTTTAGATGTGATTCTGTAAATCTGGTCATGCTACTCTCATGCAGTCTTTGAGCTGAACCTAAAATTCCCACGTTATCAGCCTAATTTCCATTCATTGCCCAGAATTATGTTTTATTCCCCAGCACATTGCCACTACCTCATCTGCCCTGTTTTAGTCTTGATTCCAGAAGGATCAAGGCAAAGATCATATTGGTCACGTGGAGTGTTCCTCTCCCTTTACCTGTTATGCCTCATGGCACCTCAGCTGTGAATATCCTCCTGATAACAAATGTATTAAAGAACCTTAAATTCCACCGGCATTTGGATGGAGTGTGGCCTCTCTCCCCAAAGTCAGTGACTCAGATCCCTGTCAAAAGACACCCCACAGTGTCTCAGGGTGAGGAAGAGAACTAAAAATTCTGCTTATGTTACAACGTGTATCCAGCATAGGTACTTTTATGATTCCCACACAGATGTAGGAATCTGATTCTACCCATACATAAATACAAGGTTTGTCTCTAGGCTCCCTTTGTAGTCAGTAGAGAGAAATAAGCATTCCCAGAGCAGAGTGGGAACTGCATGGAGATTTTCTGTCCTCAGATTGCACCAGAGGCTCTGGGCATTCTTTAGACTGGCAATATGTGGGCCTAGGCACAATGCAAAGCTTTGTTGCCCTACCTCATTTAATTGGGTTCACACACATCTAATGTATCCCTCTGCATCCCTGGCCAGCACTCCCAGCCTATGGAGCAGCCAGGCAGGCAAGGAAAACAGCATTTTTCCTTGGGTCAATGGTATTTACCCAAGGGAAATACTTTGAAGGTGTTTTCACTGAGACGTGGAAGAATGAGTGTGTGAGCTCCAGGTCACTTTATGAAAGAACCTGATGGTTGAATGGTCTTTGCGTTTTCCCTAGGGAATACAGACGGAGTGTTCTCAGTGGGTGCGGACACAGGGAATCTAACCATGAACAAAATAGTGACTTCCCCAGATTCCTTCCTGTTGCAAGTTATGGTAAGTTATGACATTACAGCCAGCTGCCCAGCACAGCTGGATTTCTAGGGAGCAGCAGCCTGGGTTCCGCAGGAGTCAATGACCTCAGTAATTACTCGGTTACTCCCTTTCTTTTGAAGGGCCCAGTGTTTCACCTCTGTCTTGCACCAACCCACATGCAGAGTTCCTGCAGCAGCTGAGAGTTTCCCCTCAGGTGTGGGTGGTGGCAGCAAAGGAATTAACCCTGGGGGCATTCTGCTGAGTTGGGAATTGCAATGGGCTTCGGATGGAGCCTGTCCTTTCCTGTCTCATCAGGGGCAGGAGAAGTCTGGCATCTCTCTCTCTTTCTCTGCAGGCCACCCAGGTCAGCAACGTAAGGAAATACTCTGTAGCCACTGTAGAGATCAAGGTCATCAATAAAAGTGATTATCCACCCTACTTCGAGAAGGGGATCTACAACGGGACGGTGTTTGTTGGGCTGCCCCGGAGAAGCTTCGTCTACCAAGCTGGGGATCCCTCCACCCCCTTGATGATAACAGCAGTGGATGAGGATTTCCCTGATGTAGGAAACTAAAAGTTCTCTGTGTTCTGTCGCACTGCTTCGGGCTTAAAGTGGGATCGGGAAACACGAGGGAGGGGAGGTGGGGAGAGGCAAACACATGTTGTGCTCTAGTGTTCCATGTTATATTCCCTTGGAAATTCCACAGAGATCAGAACCTCTTATGGTGTGATGTAATGGGGAGAAGCTGCTGGACTCCCCTCTTCCAAAGCCAGTCCCATACAGATCACTTGCATAGGTGTGTTTTGCTTGGGCAAGTACTAAAGTTACCAACACAAGCTGGGTTAAGACTTGGGATTTTTAAAAATGTTTTTGTGAAACATTCTTGACCTCTGAGCAACAGGGTGAACACAGTTGAGTTCAGCCTTTCTCATCTGCTCAGCTCAGGTTTATTTATCGCTCTCCACACCTGCTCATATCTCAGGTGTTTTGGACAAGTCCTGCCAAGGGGTTGTTGTGAAGATGCACATGAAGCACAGTGTGGTTTGATCACCCACTCTCTGGCTTTTCAGAAAGTCAACCCCAACATCAAGTACTATCTCAAAAACAGCACCGATTTCATCGCAACCAGGGATGGGCTCATCCTGACCAACCTGGTGCTGGAATCCCCAGGAACTGTCACCATCCAGGTAGGGCAGCTTTCTTGGGTATTTTGGCAGGGGTGTGGAAAGAAGGAGGAATTCAAATCCTCTTTTTGCTCGCGTCAAAGGAAGCAGTCAATAACTTAGGGCTTGTAAGAAGCTGGATGTTCCCTTTGTCCATGCCTGCCTAAGGCTTGCCTGGCACAGTGCCATGCCCTGTGGAGCTGTCTGAACCAGCCTGGCCACAGCACTGCTGGAGCTCCATGGGCAGGGCACAGAGGGGTGCCAACACATGCTGCTTCTGCCCCACACTGCCTCAGAACCTGTGCTCTGCACTGTGCTGGGAACTGAACACAGAGCAGGGACGTGGTTCAGCTCATCCATTCCCAGGGCAGGGAATCTTCAGAGCTATTCCCCTGTGACCAGGCTGTCCAGCCACCCTGAAGGGCTGTGGTGAGAATAGGGACAAGGTACTTGGTCCTCAAAGGGCCCCCCATAGACTTTGAGAGTGAGCTGGAGATCTGGAAGTCCCTGAGCCATCTCTCTCCCATGTTCCCATAGGCTGTTGCAAAAGATGTGTTGAGCCTGCAGGAGGCAAGCACCATAATTGTCGTGGAGGTCATCCTTGCCACAGGTAGGCTGGGGGATCTCTGTTTTCTGCTCTGTGGAGTTGGCTGGGGAGTCTTTTCTACTTCTGTGGCCATGATGGGTCACCTGCTGAGGTCTGTGGGCCAGGGCTGAGGCCAGCCCCGCACCTACAGGAGGTTCTGTGGTGGCTTCAAGAGGGAAAACACCCCAACAACATCCTCACAGCATAGTCACCATGCCTCAAAGAGCCTCCTGAGACTTTAAGTGGTGCTGTGTATTGTAGTGTCTTTTCTTGTTGTTCCAAAGCTAAATCAGGGGTTGGTTCTTGCTGGGAAATAACCCAAGATGTCTTATCATGGCACAGGAGACCTTGATAGATCATTGCTCCTTTTTGGCCAAACACGGAGAAAACTGCAAGGTTCTTGCCTGTCTTAGGCAGAGCAGAGGGCAGCTGGCACACCCCAAAGCCAGGCTTGCCCATGAGCCAAGGCATTTTCTACTCTGGTCAGGTCAGGCTCTTTTACACCAGGATTTTATGGTGTAACAGGAGAAACAGCCCATGAGGAATAAGATAGACGTGAGGCTCCATAGGTACCCCTCTAGCTACTGTTTAACCTTGTCAGGGTAAAAACAGCTCACACTTTCATACTGCTGAGAAATGACTCTTAAATTGGTCTTATAAAGAAATCAGGTTTGAAGTTCATGAAGCTTCTTTTGCTTTGGATTAAGATGAACCAATATAATGAATTTTCATCTCAGGATAGGCAGACAATGCCCAGACTCCACTGGATTCTACACAATGATGTGTGACTGACATTCCATCACTTCACCCTCCCATCAACACCGTCATGGGGTGGGAAAAACAAGTGGGCTCCTGGGTGTAAATTTGGATTCCCTAAAGGTAGTGTCACTTCACAGCTAAAAACCACCAAAACCCCATTTAAGGGCACAGCCCAGCTCCGCATAAAACTAGTCCAGGTGTCAGCACACAGAGCTGAAAATGTTCCTGGCATGTACCAACACTTCAGGGCAGTTTTGCAATGTTGCCCTTGCTGCTTAAGCCACACAAAGCAATGGTGCTGTTGAATATGCAGGATTACACAGCTCTGTGACTCTGTGGGCTGCGGCTCCCCAGGAGACAGGATTAAGCAGCAAAAATTCACTGAGGTCCTAAATCCTCACCAAGGTGTTAATGATAAACTGAAGGCAGAATCAAACACGGAGGGAATACTCCAAATCCACTATCATAAACAGGTCAGCAGGAGAACAAAACCTTGTTTCATTAATCATTAAACTTTAAAAACTTAAACTTAAACTTCAAGAATCCCACCATCAGCAAGCAAAGGTGAGAATGGTACTATCCTTCCAGTCTGGTGTTGATCTCTGTACAAACACCTGACACTGAGCAGTGGCTGGAAGCAGCAGCTGCCCCTGAGCAGGCTGGCCAATACTGCTACAGCTACAAAAGGGCAGGAAAGCTTTTCTTGTCCTGGCACTTTCTAATGCTTTTCTTATTTCCCATTCTGCTTTTTTGTTTCTTATTTTGATGTGCTTATCTGTATTGGAGGGGATGTTCCAGGTGAAAGGAAGCTTTGCATTTTCACACACAGACATACAAACAAACCTCATTTTTGCATTCTGGTGTAAAAGGATGAAGTGGGAAAGTCGAAGACCTAAATAGCTTTACTCCATGTAGCATCTGCTTGCCTGATGCAGTCAGGTATTTATTAACTTAGTTAAATCACAGGGTAAAAGTCACTGTCCTGTAAATCACTGCTATTTCCATTTCACTGAATTTATTGGAAATGACAATATTCTGTGCAATTAAAAAAGAAATCCTCTGCTCTTAGGACAGCAAAAAAAGGTCTTCTGTGGTATCAGATATATCACTGTCACATTCTGCAGCATAGGATGCTTCCTTGCCCTTCCAAAATTGGTCGGAGCTTCTCCCTCAAAGAAGGGTTGTGTTGGACAATGCTGCCTGCCAGTTTTAGGCTTTGTAACACTGGTTTGTTTTGCTCACAGCTGTAACCCCCTCTGACAAGATGTACTCTGCTCAGGACATGGCTATCCTAGGGGGCACATTAGCAGCACTGCTGTTAATTGCCTTGGTCTTCCTCGGAGTGCTGGTATGGAAATCCAGCAGATGGTATGGAAAACCTGTCAAACACCTGATGAAAAAAAAGGTAAGTGCCTTGCTTGTACCTGAACTTCTAAGAGTTAGAAAGTGGGAACTGAGGAGGGTTTAAAGTATGGATGGGCTGCCCAAGTACTACACATCTGTGTGAAGGTGGTGAATCACTCCCAGACCAAGTTTGCAGAGGTGGCATCCCTTTGGTGGTGTTTGCTGCTGTTCTTTGTGCCCCTGAGGCTGGAGCTGTATGGTGGATGATGAGCAGATATGGCAAGGAGAGCACCACAGCTCCATGGAACACAAAATCTGGGAGGAATGTGGTATATATCAGGGGTGGTCTCTGAGAAACACCTGCCTGGTATAAACCACTCTTCATCCTCCAAAGTCAAAGGAGAGGAGAGGCCCTTCATACCTGATCCCAAAGCCTGGGCTCAGACACTCATCTGCACCCGAGCTATTTAATTTTGGATCTCTCATGTCCCTGGCAGATTGGTCACTGGGAAGTTTAGGCTGTAATTCATCTGAGCAGATGTTGGTCTGTGTCATAGGCTGGGCCTGCCAGGAGCCTAGACATAAGTCCAGAGCATAGAGCTCAGGTGGGTAACAAAAGTCCTTCACCCTGAGTGAGGGAAATCCCACTGCAGAGTGAGGTATAAATCAGTGTGTGGTGCTGGTGCTCAGCCTTCCTGGAGAACAGGCCCACTTATCTGAGAAAACTCCAGAAATGGAGCCAATAAAAAATGTCTCTTCCAGGGATCTGCATCTTTCCCTGGCTTCAAACAGGTCTAACTGCAAACCAATGAACTTCTGAACTTTCTGAACCTCTGAACCTCTGAAACCTCTGAACTTTCCTGAGCAGGAGCTCAGTCACTGGAGCCACCCCTTCCCTCCTGCCCCCCATTTCTTTTCCTGTCACTACAATCACTGTGTGTCTCTCCTCCTGTAGCTCTCCAAGGAAATTTCTGGGGGTCACCAGAACGAATATTACCAGGAAGATGAACAGCCAGATGTGAGCACCAAGCAACGTGAGACATCAGAAACCAGCAGTGTCCGGGCAGAAACTCCTGTGCCAGAGCAGCCAGCACTTTCCTTGCCCTCGTCCAGTGCAGAGGACATGGTGAGTCTCCCAAAGAGCTCCATAGCTTCCACTGTCATCTTCAACGAGGAAGAGAAAAAGGAAGAAAAGGAAGAAGAGGCTGGACAGGAGAAAGAAGTGAAGTCAATCCTCAAGACAGACAGGCACGTGCCAGATGATGGCTACAAAGCTGTGTGGTTTAAGACTGATGTGGACCCCGAGGCTGGAGAGAGGGTTGAGGTGATTGAGGACAATGCAGCAGATGATGATGATGATGATGACGATGATGATGACAGTGACCAAGATCTGCAGAAGAATGAGGAGGAGGAGGAAGAAGGTTCTGACACAGCTGGTGACCACCGAGGGCTGGGAGTGTCCTTTGCCTCAGAGAGCTCATCAAGCAGAGCCCCTGAAGCAGAGCTGACAGTCAACATATCTCACAGAGGTGCAGGGATGTATGACTCTGAGATATAATGAAAACTGGGGCCCCAAAAAAGGGGCAACCTCAGCTTCTTTGCTGTGTTGTAAACAGAGCCCCTCCAGCAGCTTTGGGATATCTCCAGGAAGCATTTCCCACAGGACTGTGAGAACTCTGCAGCAGCTGCTCGCTGCCAACCCAACGCCTCTGGCCACCCGCAAGGCTGAGGGTCGAGCCTGCCTCCCCCCGTGCTGATGCTGCTCGTGGGAGGGTTGCTGATGGGGGGAGAAGCTGGAGTGCTTCTCCTCTGCTCGGTTTCCTTGGTGGCTGTGCCGTGTGTGGTCCATTCCTGCCAGTGCTCTGCCATCTGTCTGCCTTCCCTCCGCTGCTGTGTGCTCTGGGCTTCTGCTGGCACACTGATTTATGAGCTCCCCGCAACTGCAATCTGTGCTCAGCTCGTGGTGCTTTCCTTCCCCTCACCAGTGTGCTTCCCATGCCCCCGTTGGAATGGGACTGGTCCCATCAAAGAGGTCTTTGTTTTCTCTCAGGTCTCCTCAGTGCATACAGCCACAGTATTTGGTGGTTTTCAGGGTTATGGGTGCTTAATTTCAAAGGAGATGATGTTTGGTAAATATTGTGTCTGTGGAAGTGGTTGTTGCTGTGAGGAGAACTAATAAAACTTGGCAGCAGGCAGAGCTCAGCTGCTTCCAGCTATTGCCTGTTAAAGCCTCCAGAGCCTGTGTTTTTTCTTGACTCCTGTCTTTTTGGAAAGAAATGAAGAAAAATATGTAAGGAACAAGAAAAAAAATTTAACCTTTTGAGTTCAAGTCCATGAGAGCTTGCACTCCATCTGTTTGGGTTGGTTTGTCTGCTGAGGCTGGGAAGAGCAACAGACTTTTTGCATCACTGTGCAACAATTGCGTTCATTTATAAACATCTGCATAAGACAGAAGAATGTACAGATAGAAATGTTTTCAGAAAATTGGATCAGCTTAAGTGTTTTTTGATGGCAAATAAATATCTAAGTACCTTGAAAATCTCATCCTTACACTCCAAAGACATTCAAGTGCTTTTGGAAGTTTAACTCTACAGGTAAGATTTAAGAAATCTCTTTCACCCCATCCCCAGTCAAGCTCTGTTTTTTTATTTTTGCATCACCTTAGAATGATACTTTTTTGTTACTTGCAATGCAGAGCTATAAAAAGCTGGTTAACAAATCTGCAGGGGGAGAAAGAGTGGTTTCAGTGTGGCCGTGGTAAGTGTGGATTTGAGGTTTTACAGGTGGGAGTGGCACAGATGGCAAGAGAGAGGATTCTCACGGCTTTCCAGCTTGGAGCACCCTCTCCTGATGTAACACAGACCTGGCATGTGCCTGTTTCACCTTCATTTTGGCCTCTACAAAGAAAAGAAGCCACATCCCCTCTCAGCTGCCAGGGGAAAGTCTAAAGCTGAATTGAAACCATGCAAGCAGGTGCAAGCAGGGAATTGGAAAAATCAAGTAAATACAGACGTTTTATCTGCAGGAAGTAACAGAAACAGACTGAAAATTTCCCAGGTGTTTGAAAATTCATTTCTGCTCAAATTCTGTCCCTATTTATAAGTGAATAACCTCATGGATTTCATCAAGTTTCGTTGGCATAATTGACAGCAAATTCATCCTTTCGGGTTTTTTTTTTGCTTCTGAGAGAAAAATGCTTTTGGCACATGGCTTGCCAGAGTGCAGAGGACAGTTGTTGGTTTAGTTTTGAAGGGATGGAAGAGAACTGGAAAGGAAGACCTTTCTCTTTGTATGTAGGACAGCAGAATGATCTAGCATTTATAAACTTCCAAATGATAAATAGTCAGAAATAAAAGATCTGTTTTAACCTGATTCCCCTTGGATATTGAGCAGCCTTAGCTCTAAAGGGATTCTTTTTCCTTCAAAAAAGGAAGTCAATTCAATTTTATTCTGGTTTGTGCAATTTATTTTTTTATGAGTTGGTTGCTGAGTCTTCATGGAAATAAAGCTGTAAATGGAATTTTAAAGAAACAGGATCAACTCCATCACAGAGGTTTTAAGCAATTTATGGCCTTTCCTTTTTATAAAGACATATTTTATCCAGTCAATAATAACAGCAGTTCACCATCAAATTCCAAGGAACAAATTTTGAGCTATAAGAACTGAGGCTGCAGAAATGACCCAGCAGAAATACTTGGATAGGAATTGATTCCTGTGCTCTTTTTGCACAGCGAGTTGCTGTAATGAAGGACAGAGATCGGAGTGTTGGGTTTCCCCTTGGTTTAAGTTGAGATACTGTAAGTTGAGATAAACACTTGTAGGATAAGCCTTAATGGAATAGCTGAAAAATGTGAGACACCACATTATACTTGTGTTCTGCTTGGATTTAGACGTCTTTATGCACGTGTTATGTGTTTTATTGTAGGGTAAGTATGCTAACTGTTCAGGCATAAAAGGAACAGATTTCTTAGGGAGATACAAGGCCATACATCCCTTCTAGGCCCATCATGAGCTTCTTGCCCATGTGATGGAGAAGCAGCCACCCATCCACACCATGGTCACAGCTGGTCTCTCCTGTGCTTACAAAAGCTTCACGAGTCACAGGCATCACAAAGGCCTTCAGAGTCTGTGAGTTAAGGGCAGCTCTGAAGAAACAAAACATCATTTTTTGCTCATCCAGTTTTCTTTATGAGAAATATCTCTGTTATTGATCACATTCCCAATAACAGCAGGCAGCTAAAGTGTCACTGCAGATTCCAAAAATCCCATCGAAGAGGAGATCATCGCTCGTGCTTCCACCACCAGATGAGACAAGAGATGGTCATATTCCAGGAGGCTGGTTTTGGAATGTTTTATGGAACTGGCCAAGAAGCTTTTACTTCTGGGGTGTCCACAGTCTGTCCATGGCAGGTGCAACCTGTGCTTCAGCTCAGTGCCACTGTGAGCCCTCAGTCTGCAGGGAGATGAATGTCTCGGGCAGTTCATACAGCTCTGTTTAATCCTTTATNCGTGTTCTCCTGGATCCCGCCGTGGCCATGGTGCAGCAGAATCTCGGTGGCCACAGCTGGGAACTCGGTGAACTGGAAGCAAAGCTGAAGGGTTTGTCCACTATGAGAAGTGGTGATTTATAAACCAAAGCAGAGAGGTATTCCACACCAAGGATTTGGGATTGCTGATGGTCCCAGTCCATAATCTTCTGTTCAATTTCTTTTGGATGCTGCAACCTGCTGGCTTGGGGGAGCTGTTCTTTTACATTTCCATTTAATTTTCTGTATTTTGTTAATTCTCCATGGAAATCTGCTTTTGAGAGAAAGGCCCCTGAGGATATTGATGACATCCCAGGTTCCTGGTATTCACAGGTGCGTGTTCAGACCAAGGACTGCTGTGGGTGTCAGAAGCTGCACCAATCTCCCAGGACTCTCAGTCTGGGTTTGTCTTTTCTCCCAGTTCTCAGTTTGGGGGTGCAGTGCAGCCCTGCCCTGTGGATCTCCTGGAAGAGTTTTGGGGTTAAAAATGTTCTTTTCTATTCTGCAATATTTCTCTAGAACTCGATTAAAAAGAATAAAACTGTATCAATGTGGTTCTAATTGGTTCATTTGCATTGGTTAATTAAAGCAAATCATTGAGAAGGGGCTTGAGCACTCCTTGGCTGGAGCAGGCAGCTCTACTTTATTTTCTGTTCATTCTTTTAATTTCTTTCAATTATTTCTTAAGCAATTACTGCAATATACAGTGAGGGAAACAGCATTGCTGCCCTGCTGGATTGGGACATCCAAGTGCAGTTCCTTGGAGAGATTGAGGGGATGGGGAGCTGAGCCTCAGGCTGGGTTTTGGCAGCGGGAATTCAGTGAGGAGGGGAGAGAGGAGATTCCCCCCAAACTGGTTAAAGCCAATTCTGCTGGGTTTGGGTGCCCCGACCCCCAAAAATGATTCTGGTTAAAGGGGACTTCAGGAAGCAGCAGGATGTGCTGGGGGAAGGCTGTGCTGGGACCCCCAAACCTTGGTCAGGGATGGTGAGCAGTGCCAGGTCCACAGGGACACTACGGAGGGGCTGTTCTGGGATCCCCAAATTCTGGCCAGGAATGCAGGGTACTGCCAGATCTTTGGGACACAGCCTGTTCCAGAGAGTTTTCCCATTACGTTCTCTCAAGCTCAGCACCTGTCAGCTCTCTAGAGCCCCACAGGTTGCAAATCGCATCGGAGCAGATGGAATCCCAGCCGATCACACAGAAGCCAGGCTGGGAGAGGAAATGAGTTGTTCCA
>VYXC01005902.1:0-11392 GCA_013397175.1 Platysteira castanea
GGCTATACCGGACCGCAACAAGGGCACACCAAACAGCTTAGGAAAACTAACCCACCAAAACAAAAGAGAATTATTTTCAGGTTTGATTGGATAAATCCTCAGCCTTTTACTGAAACAAACTGCCCTTGACATGATGGTTTCTCTGAAGCCTCTGAATTTTTAAAGCATATTTAAAAAATTTTCATAATCAAGGACCTGAAAGTGCATAATCTCTACTTGGTCTGATCTCAGATGACTAATTCCAGAAACTGATACACCTGCACCGACACTGCAGGACTGGAAGCAAAATAGAGCATCTAACAATTCAGAAGTCACTCTGCCCATTCTGAGGTCAACATAAGTTTTGCCATTGGTCTTAAAATAGTGGCAGAAATTCTTACCTCATGTAGAGGGATGCTGGATTGCTGAGTGTAGAATAATGCTTTCCTTTCAGATATAAGCAGTAGATGGCTGGTAGTCTAAGCATGACTAAAAGGTTTCTCTTTGGTAAAGATACTCAGATTTTGAGACAAAGTTTAATGGGCAAAGCTCAAGTCTGACTGGAAAAGCTGTTCTCTGCATCACTGACCCAAGTTAGTCCAGTTTGTGAGTGATCTATGTGATAATGTAGCAAAAAACTGTTTTAAAAACAAAAACAGTTGTGTTTGCTGTCAAGCTCTTTTCCACTGCTTTAACTGGACTTTGAATGAGCTATTGAAGACAGCCACCTGATATACATGAAAAGTGTAAAATTCGTGCACATTGGGAAATTTAGTAATGAGCAAATAAAATGATCCTTAAGGAATACAGGGATATGGCTTTATTTTAAAACCAGGGATTGCCAAATATGTGTACACCACTAGCCTCAATTTTTGTTTGTATTATTATCCATCTCAATTGTACTGATATAAGAGTTCATGAGTATTTGTTTCTATGTGAATGTTCAAGTTTCAAGCATTGTAATAAGCTCAAACCTTATGTGTGTGTTTCTACGTGGATGTGTTCTGTTTTAAGTATTACACATATCTTTAAGCATTGTTACATTTATGTTAGTGGTTAGGAAAATTGTTAAGGTTATAAGTGTTAACTTATTTTTCTAAGGGCTGCACAGTAAAGAGAAAGAAATATAAAAAAAGTAAAATAAAAAGCATGCTGTTTTTAAGAAATCCTTCTCCCCGAAACCAAGGAGATGAGGGGGCTCCGCGGAAGGCACAAAGGAAAGAGCACTGTTTTCAACACCAACATTAGCATATACGAAGACAGGCTCCAACCTAATTAGAAAATCTGGGTGTCCACCTGGACTGCAAATGGAGAAATCATATCTAGATCAGCGCTAAGTACCCACGAACCTCCGGGAGGATCCACCAGTTAACAGCACATCGGAACGGACCCTTCTCTTGTCACACCCAGGGCAGCAGTGGAAGTCTTTTTGTTCTCATTCAGTTTTGCAAAGACGAAGCTCCGATACTGATTCTGACATCATCTTGAAGGAGTAGGATGGGGATGAAGGAAAAGAATAGAGCAGGAACGCCTGTCTCATCGCCGGAGGGTGAAAAAAACAGTATAAAAACCCCCCAAAGATGGACACAAACCGTGATCTGTGGGACTGTGGTGGGATAGACACCAAGGTCGGGACAGTATCACCCTGTGTCGGTTCCTAGGTCCGACACATCGATATTTCGGTGGTGGTGTTTTGTTTTTATTGCCATAAACTCTGTTGGTAATTCTAATAAATTGTTATTGTGTTTGCAATTAATCTGGCTTTATTTATAACACACCCATTAGTGGAGGTTACAGCAAAAGCCACCAGTATCCTTTACTGAAAGTCCAAGCAGCAACTGCCTGATCCCCTCAGGTTGTTTGTAAGTGCTGCATTAAAGCAGCTGCCTCGGCTCTTCCTGCTGTCATTGCAGCACTGGATTAGACGGCAGCTGGCTTCTTTAGAACCAAAGACTACGTAAAATGGGGAGAACAATATAAAGAAGAAAATTTGTAGGCAAGTTGAAATCTTTTACCTGAAAGTATATTTAATCCGAAACAATCCTTTTGTTTGAAGATATGACCCCTTGAAAGTTTCTGAGCTTTTCTGAAAGTTAGAAATTTTGAACTATCATCGTTCAATAGTGGCTGGTTTTTAACTGTTATTTCCTTCATTCTTTTCTGCCACCAAATGTCTTAAAATGAATGATTTGATGGTTCCATTCTTTACTTTTCAATTTTTCTGTTTCACTATTATTAGTTTGTCTTGTTCTGCTGCTTTTCAAAATTTTTTTCCTCCTCTGGTAAATTTGCAGGACAGAATGAAATATTAAAAAGAGCTATGTCGATTTCTTGGCTGGTAACCAAAGGGTTACAAATATTTTCAGTTGCACATTCCAGCTCCACAGATCCCAAATTATTGTCCAGGTAATTGTACTGAAAGTGGTTCATACTCCTATTGATAACTGCTAGGCCCCAAAAAACCCAAAGAGTAATGAAAAATACTGTGGTCATTTCTTACAGTGACAGCGGCCTCTGCAGTAGAGAATGAGAGGTAGCAGGGGGAAAGGCCCAATGAGGAAATAATAAAAATCAACTTCAGAAAGTTTTTATTAAGGCTGTAAATTAATATTTGCATAGAAGAGAGAAAGTGTTAAAATATGAACACACAAACACACCTGTGCATTTAAAGGAATGCTTCGATTCGATTCCATATTGTAGTTCAGCTAAAAAGTCTATGCCACAGAAAGCAGCAATTATTTCAGCTTTTCATATTGTAAACCTGGTCACTGTCATTCTTTCTTTGCCTTCACATGCCTCAATGCCACATTTTCTACAATCGTAGGGAGATTGCCTTGGCTCTCACTCAGCTGGCTCAGCTAATGCAATTCGCAGGCCTTCAAATGTAAGCTTGTAAACTATTTAGTTCTTTTTCTCTCTAACAGCTTGTCTATTAACAGCTCATTGAATGGAGGAGGGAGAAGAAGCTAGTGAGACCTCTTTTGGTATTGTTCAGCAGTGACCCTGGCTCTCTCGGATTGGTGGCCAGCGCTCACTACACAGCGTTTGTCAGCACATGTTGTTTTGCTGGATAATGGTGTATTGTGCGAGCAGCCGTCTGGATTAGTAGCAGGTAACAATAAGATGGGAAAGTAAGTCTCCTGTGTGATATGGTAAGGCCATAAGAATGATGTATAAAAATCCAAAGGAATGCTCGTTAGGATGGCCTGAGTACTGTAAGAAAACCTGTGCCATCTTTGAGAGATCTTTGCACTTGCCACTGTGCATTGTTCAGGACCCTCATCACTGCTGTGTCCTCCGGCTTGGGATGGACTTGGGGAATGAGGATGGTTCACTGCTGCAGGATTTTCAGGATGTATGTCCACTGCTCATGGCCTGCACTTACAGAAAGGTGGGTTTTGTCAGGATACCAGGATCATTAAATCCTGGGACAGGAGCACCAGAACCAGCTCACACACCATGGCCCGTGCCCATTATTCCTGCAGCTATATGATAGAAGGCCGTGCTACACATTACAATGAGAAATGTGATGCATACAGGCCTGGCTCCTGCTCCAGCACTGCTGTTCCATTGTCACTGAGAGGAGATTCCATGTTGCCGTGTCACGCAATGAACCTGCCACACCCTCTGCTTTCCTAATGGATTACACAAAATCTCTAGTAATTTATTACTGATGGCTGAGATTTCTTTAACTTTTCTTAGTGCTCTACATGGCATTACCAGGCAAGCTGGTGGCTCAATGTTCAGTAAAGAGAATCCTGCTTGGCACAGATTTCTCCCCCCACAAAAGCCAGCCATACTTACAGACTGTTCTGTTACAGAAACACCGTGTTCCCAGCTTTGTTTTTTGCTGTGCTAAGTGTTGCAGATCTTGTGTTATCTCCCAGACAGACTGACAAGGCGGCAGCACGGAGAAATCAGGTTTCCAAGGAGTGATTTATGAGATGCGAACTTGGCCGTGCGCGCATTGTGACTCCCCCGTGTGGCTCGAAGCCGCCGCCGGCTCAGCCCGTCGGGCTGGGGCTGCCCGGGCTCACACCCAGCAGCTCCCGGGAAAAAACGCGGCCCAGGGAACACTCCCGTGCTCCCAAGTGGCCATCGGTTTGCAATTAATATTGACCCCAAGAGAATAATGTTATTCTGTTGTGTTTCTGCTATGGGGAAGAAAAAAAAAGGTGTGATATTTTACTAACTGTGATGCTTTGGGAGGAATTATGAGGTCTCATATTCCTTTGTTATGAATTAGTCTTAACAACTTAATTCTCAATTTCTTTTTTCCCCATCAAAGTGTCTTAAGATGATACCTTTAATAGATGCTAAAATCTATTTGGACATCATAAGTTATTTTAAAACTGGAATTATAAATTTTTGTGGACTAACACAACAGTTCAAGGTTCTAAACATGTTAGTTGTACTCTTCAGGTCACTTACGATAAACATTCCCCTTTTTTGGCTTAGCTATGAAGGCCGAGTTTTCAGTCCAGAATTGAATATTTTAACCCAAAACCACAAAAAAAAAAAAAAAATTACAGTTTCTACTACTATCTTTTATATGTCTTATGTATATTTTCTTCGGCATGGGCCAGAGGAAGCAATTGTCTTCTTCCAAATTAAAAGGTTTGACTTTGCCCTATGTTACACTGTCTCAAATTACCTGTCAGCTTCATAAGGAGAGGTTAGACTTACACCACAATAGACAAAGGTAGAATTGGGCCCAAAGTGTTTACTGTTTTCAGGAACTTGGCATCCTCTTCTCCCATTCTGCTGAAATCAACATAAAGAGATGCTGAAATTCTAAAATGTTTTAAACCCTCCAACACTGTAGCTGTGAGCAGGGTGCATTGTAACTACCAGACCTTGATGGTATGAAGATATGCATCATGAACATGAAATCTGGGGAGAAAAGATAAGGGCACAGCCTTGCCACACTCCCAAAGCAGCAAAACACTGTTCAAAAATAACAACTGCATTTTTGTGGTATTTGGTCACATCCCTCCTTGCACTGGCAAAACTTTGACTTGGACCTGAGTAGGTGCAGTTCCAGGAAAGCGAATGCCCAGTGGAGTTGTGCCCAGCTGCAGTGGATCTGTATTTGATGACAATTAAAAAGATGAATGAAAATAATTTTGGTTGCGTCAGGGATGTAAGCTGTCAGGGATTTGGATTACTGCTTATTCAACTTTTTGGACAGCATCTTTACACTTCCAAGAAACCCTTTTTAGTCCAGGCATCAAGAGGAGATAGGATGAACTCCAAGCAAGAAACTGGAGTTTGCAGAGTAGCTCATGCTCCTGCCACTAGAGAATAAGGGAATGGAAAGCAAAAGTAGAGAAAACAAAGGATACTTTGTGGGTGTGCTACACTGCCAAACCTCATACATTGGGCCTGGATACATTGTTGTTATCTATCTCCATCGGTGCTTATGGGCATGTATCGATCTGAATAACTCATGTCTGAGGGGTCATTGGGGCATCTGATTTTATCCCTCTCTTTGGGAGGTTTATTAATATTGACACTTCTTCATTTAATTGGGGCACCGACTATGGAATCCCTTTTAAATGAATTCTATGGAATCCCTTTTAAATGGAATCATATTAGCTAAAGTACTGCCCGTCCACACTCAAATCCAAAGTGCTTTACACAAGCCTATATTTGAGTAACTGCTGAAAAAAACCCCAAACACCAAAACCACAGATCTCTGAAACCAGAGAGGACTAGCAAAGACAGAACTATGCTGCGATCTGCAGTCTGCATTTCTCTGTTGCAACACAGGGACCCAAAATAAGGTAAGAGTTACTTTTCCTGTAACTTACAAGTGTTACTTCTTTCCTTGTCCTGTCAAGGCCGTTCCTCCCCTCCCCCTCCCACCAGGGGCTGCATTAGTTTCTGGAATGTCATTATTCACATCTGTACAAGCTCCTGTAAGACATTACCAACTAAAAAAGATGGCCAGAACATACAAGTTTGCACATCATCCTATTCCTGCACTCAAAGAGAGTGTATCTCTGAGTGGATATGGGTATGGCAAATGTTCCTCTTTAACTTTCTCTTCTTTCCTTAAACAGATTGGGAGTCTGCTTCTACCATTTATAGAATAGACTTTCTTTTTCTTGAAAGTGCTCTCTTGGGACTGACTAGGAAAGTGTTTTTTGCAGTCTGCATGATTGGTCTTCATTGTGGAGCAAATTTCAGGGGTCTGACTTTGGACACCATTTGTAATGGGTTTACAACAGAAGGTCATGTCTTGTTACAGAGCCATTATTGCCTTCCCCCTTGGTACCACAGCACACCTGTGTCTTTACCCTTCATCAGTAGCTTCTGACACATCTTTCTGACATCCACACAGGAGGGCAGGAGCACATCGCACTAACTTCTCTGGCAGAAATTAGCAGTGGACTGAAAGAGGGGAAAGGAAGAGCAGAAATTCCACCTTCAGTGAATTTATTAATTCTCACCAATTCTGCGAATGTTTTCAGTGATGTTTTGGTTGTAATGCATGAGGCCTTTAAAAGAGTAGGTATCTCATTATGATACTGGCTTTGTGGAGTCCAGGAAGACAAAGGGGCTGGAAGGTGAGTCTACTAAAGACCAGAAGATTGCTCATGGTAACTGTCTGTAACATGTCTAGATCCAGCACACCACACCCCTGCTGCTCCTTACAGCAACTTATATTCAGGCTGAGTTCACGCTGCCTGCAAACCCTGCCTGTCCTTGAGTCAGCTTCACTGTGTAGAAAAACCTGACAGTTGCAGTCATCTCCCTGGCAAGCTGCATGATAGTGGAAAAACATCAAGCATGGATAGAGCCTTCCCACTCAAAGCATTTCTGCTTTACTGCAACTGAGGATCCCAAGACTTTCATTGAACCCAAATATTATTGAAACCTATAAACAATATTTGCACCAATAATGGAAGATCCTAAGTCTGTTGTCTCATTAGTTTACACCTTAAATTCTGCCAAGATAGTGATTTCCAGTGAGTCACAGATGTGGTCACAGACAAGCAGGACACAAAACTGGGTCTTTCATCTCATCCCTCAGCTCTAGTCATGAACATGCTTGCTGTGCTCACTGCCACACTGATGATAGATTTTTTTTATTCTTCTTTTAACAGGAGAGGATTTGTGAATTAAACACACACTCACAGCCCTAGCAAGGTTGCACCACAGGACTCTGAACTACAGCTGTTTTTGAAAGAGAAACTCACTGCTGATCAGTCCAACCCTCCACACACACTTTTACAAAAAACAGCCATTTTGAGGCCATTTTGGGAGACAAAAGAACTGTTTCACTTCAAGGTTAATTTGAAGTTTTCAAGTAGGCATCTGAGCATGTGACCCAAGTGTCTGTTCTGAATGATTTAGCCTAAGACTACCCTAAGGTGTTGGTTCCTTTTTTAGAACACAAGAAAATGAGTGTATTGGTCTTCCAAAAAAGCCTTGTGCAAACCCTGTGAGATACTACCCAGCCAGGACATCCTGGAGTATCTCTAAAGTCAGTGCACATTCCTGTCATGCTGGTTGAGCTGTAGATGTGCAGCCTGTAATACTTGCAGCAATCTCCGACCCACAGCCTATGTCTTCACCCAGAGTTTGCATCACCATCAACATTTTTCATACTTTTCACTTCACCTGCATCTCTGAGTTCATCTATGTCTTCATAAATCAAACAGCATAGCTCATTGCTATGATTATAGTGAAATAAAGCCCTCTCTTTTATCACAGCACTTTGCTTGCCCTCCACCTCTGGTTCTCAGTAGGTTTGATGCCTTGTTAAGGCCTTCAAAGCCTCACAGCATACTTTGAGAAGAATGCATCTGTCCTGAGGCTACGAGAAACTAACTCTGCAATAGTATAATTTATGAAACTACAAGTTCAGCACCCTTTTTTCCCTTTCAATGCAAAGCTGAACAGGAACAAGGACTGCTGAATTAACCAGGAAGTTTATACCTCACATTAGTTATAATCTGAACTGCAGCTGCTTCTTAGTACTTCATGCTGAATTATCCCTTCAGGGCTAGATCCCCACAGATCCTGGTCTTTTCCCCACAGGTTAACCATTCCAGTGAGGCTGGCTGTAAATTAAGGAAAATTTATCCCTTTCTTTCTAAACACAAAAAGAAGTGTAACTTTGACTGTTTTCTTTGATTTTTATTTCTCCAATCCTTTACATAGTCATTATAGATGTTAAGAAGCCTATTTTGGAAACGATTAGTGCTATTAATAATTTTCTAATTCAATAAAACCTCTCATCTTTGAACTCCTTGCAATATTTTTCTGCTTTCTTCAGCTTTTCACTAATTCAAACATATGACAAATACAAGTCTTCGTTTCAGTTTTCTACTATTTCTCATATTTGATCAAATAAATTAACAGACTTTCATTTCTTTCCCAGGAGTCATGCCCATATGTTGATGAAGGCAACATAAAAATATTACTTGTTCAAACAGGAGGGGGAAAAGAAGGATAGAAGTTATCTTTTATTCACTGTTCCAAGCAAACCAGTGCTGCTGGTTCCATTCCTCTCACCTTGACAGCGTCTGCTCTGCTAACCGTAAATATGGCAAGATTTGCAGAGCACCCATTGGTCTGGTTTAGCTGCACTGGGTTTTACTGTCCCTTTTCAATCTCTTCATACAGTAGCAGTTATTTTAATCACGCCACAGTACTTCAATCACTGGGATGAATCAGCTGTCCTATGTAATGTGGCCGCTCCACAGTCAGGCAGCCCCAGCCCAGCAGAGCAGCATCCTGCTAATGCAGTTTGCTGTGTTTGGGTAGTTAAAGATCCATCTGCAGGCCAATTTGTACCTGTGTATTGTTGATAGACAGCGTGCTTCAGGCACAGAGATAGTGCGTGCAGGAAATGGATTCTCATTTAACCGTGTTTAATTTTGTTCTCTGCATCTCCATCATCCATCTTTCCATTTCTCTGCCCACCGAAATTGCTAATGTGAAACAAAGCTACTTCTGCCACCACAGCTTCTAAACTGATGTGTGACGATGCAATGATTGATTTACCACTCCAGGAAAAGTGGGTCATTGTAAATGTTGTACCACAGTAGGCTGAACCAAGCTGGTCGTGCTGACATTGGGCTTTTACAGATTTGTTTTAAGAAGTTCAGACCTGAGGCGACTACTGTGAATATCCAGCCCGATCATCTCTGGTTTTTGATGGGAGCACTACCATTCTAAAATCCTCCTTAGCAGCTTAGAGAGATCTGAAGTCATCTGTGCTCCTCAGGAGACAGTATTCTGATTATGTATATCTTACTTTCATGTTGGCGCTGAGAACGGAAAATGCAAAATTCCTCCAATTCCAAGATATGGGTCCAGTTTCAGGTTTGTCATTTTCCAGCATAGAAAACCCTAAATTAATTAAAAAATATGTTTTAAATATAAAATGGTGCAATTAACAGCTTTTGCAAAGGACTTTGAATTAGGGAGAAAAATACTAATCCAAACTGCTCTTTGAAAAAAATCCACTGCTTTTACTCTTCTTTGGTGAGATTGCAATAGCGTGTAACAACTTTTCTCGTGTAATGAGACCTGTTGAAACTCACTTTTAGATTGAAACACTGTAAGATTGCCTCTTATGATACCAGGGAGACATCATTTGTAGAGGCAAGTCTCAGTACTGGTGTAGAACCTGCCTTCCTGTCTGTTGGAATAGAACAGCAAAGTTGGAATCAATTGCAGAAAGGGGAATATTTTTCAGATTTTTCTGAACAGTCCAATAAGTAACTGAGCCCAGATGTCATGGAAGAATCCAAAAGGTCAAGGCAGGTGGGGATTTGGTTTTGATTTTTATAGGAACAAAAAAAAAAAATCAGGAAAATTCAGCTCTTAAAATTGTATCTTTGTTTTTATGAGAATTGAAACCAGCTTTCAAACCCCACCTGCTCTGGGAAATGATTTAATGAACAGGTTGGATAAGACCTTTCTCTGGGGCCTATAAATTTTTGCTTTGCTTTAGACAAATCCTTACACAAGTACCTTCTCTAATTTTTGCACAGCCCAATGGGTGGTGTCCTCAAGGGTAGAGAGCATCTAATCAGGTCCTTAAATCCTTACACTTGAAAAATCCCTACTGGAATAAACAGTTTTGGCCAATAAGGACTGCACTTTTAACTTCCAACTGTGATTTTTGGCAGTCATGACCTGGTATGTGGAGAGAATGTCAAAGGAAAGCCTACAAATGCCTTCTGATGAGGGGCCCTTTGGATGTAGCATAATCCATTGCCTTGGCATCTTGTGCTGAGTGGGGTAAACCCGGATGGACACTAAGCCACTTGCAGACAGTGGTAAGCACCTGAGGGCTCTGCTCTAGTGACCCCTAAGCGGAGGAAGGGGGAGAGAAAATCACTGCCACTCCACAAATGACTTCTGAATTTTCGTACTCTGTTCCTCTTCCTGCCAATCATCTCTTCTCCTCTGGAAACATCAAAAATGTGGAAGGTTTGTAAGTAAGCAAAGAGGAGCATAGCAAATGACAGAGCCAGAGCTGAGCACACTACTCACTGATAAACCTGGCCAAACCCTTTCCTTTCTGAAACAGAATCCTCGAAATGGATGTAATTAACAAAGAAACAGACAGAAACTACCTCTGAATGAAATTTAAGCCGATCACAGCACACCCAAGAAATACCGAGTACAAGCCGCCACTCCTTCATCCTGAATTCACACCATTCTGTTTCCTGTGCAAAATTATCACTTACTCAGAAACTGCTGCCTGGGGTGAGTTGTAGATGTGGAGTGGCTTGAGACAGCCTTCACCTGACTTTGCAGAAACACCAAACAATGATCTCATTTTGAGGTGGCTCTCTGGAAATACGTAGTATAATGCACAGTACTGGGGGAAACCAGTAATTTGGTGGGTATGACGTGTATTACTGGGGGAGGAAAATCTATGTGATTCTATGGCTAGTGGGGGTGGAGGTGTCTCTTGCAGTACCCAAAAAGACACATACCACTGGAGGAGAAAAAAAATCTGTATGATTTCGGTGAGGATTTCTGGAACTACCCAGCACAGCACAGAGCTGTGTGATTCTGTGGGGGACCACAGAGTCATCCAGGGTATCGAAGGGGATGGAAAACTGTGATTTTGGGGCAGGGATGGGGTCGGACCCCTCTCACAGTACCCCGAGTGATGCACACAAGTGGGGGTGGGGGGTACCACAGGGGAGACGGCCACCTATCACTAGTCTCTGCCCCCGCAGCACGGACCGGAGGGCAGCATAGTAAGACAAGTAACTTCAAACAGACACCGCCGGGGCGAGAGCGCGGAACCCGAAATTGCAAACGGCGAATTTCCGCGGCTCAGTAACATACCGTCCCCCAATCGCGCTGCTGGCGGCGGCGTCCCCCACAAATACACGCACACAGGCGGCGGGGCGGGAGCGTGCACACGAGCGCG
>VYXC01005912.1:10063-22830 GCA_013397175.1 Platysteira castanea
TCCCCAGTGTCCCCAGTGTCCCCACCTGGTGCAGATGGTGATCTTGACAGACCTGACCACGTCCTCCTCCTCCTTGCCTGGGTGGGGACGACGAGAGGCCATTGAAGGGGACCCGAGGCGCCCGCAGGGGACACGGGGAGGGGCTCGGGGAGGGGACACAGCTGGAGAGGGGACAGGGAGGGGACAGCCGGGGACTCACCCGTGTTCACCTCCTCCACGTTCACGCTCAGGTCGAACTTGTCACACTTGTTATCCTTCTCGGGGACCTTGGCGTGGTACACGGTCACCACTGTCATCGTCCCCTTGCCCACGCCCTCGGCCTTCACCGTGAAGTCCTCGTTCAGCTTGGTCTGAGGGGACAGGGGACATCAGGAGGGGACAGGGGACTCTGGGCGGGGACAGGAACGTCCCCAGGACGGACAGGGAGGGGCATGTGGGGACACGGAAGGGACACGGAAGGGACAGGCAGGACACGGAGGGGGTGACAGTGTTGTGGAGGTGGAGGGGACAAGGACATCAAAGGGCATGGAGGGGACACGGAGATCAGGAGGAGAGGGAGGTGACAGGGACATGGCAGGTGACAGCAAGGGAGGGGACGAGGTCGGCCTGGGATGTCCCGAGTCTCGAGAGGACACAGAGGGGACAGGACACGGAGGGGACAGGACACAGAAGGGACAAGGACAAGGAGGCCATGGTGAGGGGACAGGATG
This sequence comes from Platysteira castanea, assembly GCA_013397175.1. Lineage (NCBI taxonomy): Eukaryota > Metazoa > Chordata > Aves > Passeriformes > Platysteira > Platysteira castanea. Next base: position 10,774 of record VYXC01005912.1, read on the forward strand.
GCACTGGGACATGGAGGTGACAGGGAGGGGACAAGGTTCAGCCTGGGACATCCTAAGCTTTGAGGGGACACAGAGGGGACAGGACATGGAAGGGACAAGGACACTGGTGGCCATGGTGAGAGGACAGGATTGTCCCGTGACATGAGGAGGTCCAGAAGTGACAGTGACATGGGACAAGGTGACATGGGACAAGGTCCGCCTGGGACATCCCAAGCCTCGAGAGGACACAGAGGGGACAGGACACGGAGGGGACAGGACACAGAAGGGACAAGGACAAGGAGGCCATGGTGAGGGGACAGGATGGCACTGGGACATGGAGGTGACAGGGAGGGGACAAGGTCAGCCTGGGACATCCCAAGCCTCAAGAGGACACGGAGGTGACAGAACACAGAAGGGATGAGAACAACCACAGCCGCAGCGACGCCATCGGGTGGTCCCAGGCCATGAGGAGACCCAGAAGTGACAGCAGCAGGTGACGGGGCCTGGTGACAGGGCCAGGTGACATGGGGACAGGTGACAGGGCCAGGTGACAAGGACAGGTACCTCGGTGGAGCGGGCCACCAGCGCATTGCGGTGCTCGATGCGGTATTTGACGGGGCTGGGTGATGGGGCCAGGTGACAGGGCCAGGTGACAGNTGACATGGGACAAGGTCCGCCTGGGACATCCCAAGCCTCGAGAGGACACAGAGGGGACAGGACATGGAAGGGACACAGAAGGGACGAGGACAACCAAGTCCGCGGTGAGGGGACAGGATGGCGCTGGGACACAGCGGTGACAGGGAGGGGACAAGGTCAGCCTGGGACATCCCAAGCCTCAAGAGGACACGGAGGTGACAGAACACAGAAGGGATGAGAACAACCACAGCCGCAGCGACGCCATCGGGTGGTCCCAGGCCATGAGGAGACCCAGAAGTGACAGCAGCAGGTGACGGGGCCTGGTGACAGGGCCAGGTGACATGGGGACAGGTGACAGGGCCAGGTGACAAGGACAGGTACCTCGGTGGAGCGGGCCACCAGCGCATTGCGGTGCTCGATGCGGTATTTGACGGGGCTGGGTGATGGGGCCAGGTGACAGGGCCAGGTGACAGTGACAGATGGGGCCAGGTGACAGTGACAGATGGGGCCAGGTGACAGGGCCAGGTGACAGGGCCAGGTGACATGGGGACAGGTGACAGAAGGGGACAGGTACCTCGGTGGAGCGGGCCACCAGCACGTTGAGATGCTTGATGCGGTACTTGATGGGGCTGGGTGATGGGGCCAGGTGACAGGGCCAGGTGACAGTGACAGATGGGGCCNATGCGGTATTTGACGGGGCTGGGTGACAGGGACAGGTGACAGAGCCAGGTGACAGGGCCGGATGACAGGGACAGATGACACATGGGGACAGATGGGGCCAGATGAAACATGGGGACAGGTGACAGGGACAGGTACCTCGGTGGAGCAGGCCACCAGCGCCTTGCGGTGCTCGATGCGGTATTTGATGGGGCTGGGTGATGGGGACAGGTGACAGGGACAGGTGACAGATGGGGACAGGTGAGAGGGACAGGTGAGAGGGACAGATGACACATGGGGACAGAGGGGGACAGGTGACAGAAGGGGACAGGTACCTCGGTGGAGCGGGCCACCAGCGCGTTGCGGTTCTCGATGCGGTATTTGACGGGGCTGGCGCGGCGCGGCAGCAGCACCGACACGTCCAGCTCCAGCTGCTGCTGCGCCTCCGCCGCCACCTGGTACCGGGCCAGCGCTTGGAACACCAGGATGGTGGCCTGAGGGGACAGCGAGGGGACACCCGGGTCACCAGGGCTTGGGGACACCACCTGCGTGTCCACCTGGCACTGGGACGGTGCTTGGATGGTGGCCTGAGGGGACAGCAGGGTCACCAGGGCTTGGGGACAATGGGTGGAGAGCCCACAAGGGCTCCTGGGTGGCCCTGGTGGCCTGAGGGGACAGCAGGGTCACCAGGGCTTGGGGACACCAGCTGCCTGTCCACTTGACACTTGGAACACCAAGGTCACCCTTGAGGCGATCCTAAAGCCCCGAGAAGTCCCCAAAACCACAACCCCCACCCCGATCATCCCCTGGGCCACCAGGTGCCCTCGAGATGTCCCCGTGGCCGGCCAGGGGTTGTCCCGTGTCCCACCTGGGTGGAGCCGTAGCCACCTCCGTAGTAGTTCTGCTGGGCGAGCCACCGGGCCACCGGCCCGGCCAGCTCGGACTTCTTCATCTCCACCAGGGCCAGCAGCGCGTAGGACGTGCCCTCGATGTTGTAGGTGCGGGCGTTGCGCTCCTCCCAGCTGGCCCCACCTGGTGGGGACACCGGGGACACCTCAGCCACCGGGGGACCCCGTGGCCACCTTGCCCCAACCCCAAATTACAACCCCTGGGTGAGGCGTCTCTTCAGGAGGATCCAAAACCGCTTCTGGAGAACCTCAGGAGGACCCAAAACCACCTTCTCTGACCCAAATTTCCAACCCTATGTGAGGTTTCAATCCTGGAGAACCTCATGAGAACCCAAAACCACCTCCCCTGACCTCAGTTTCCACCTCCAGGTGAGTCTTCAGGTCTGGAGAACCCCATGAGAACCCAAAACCACCTCCCCTGACCCCAGTTTCAACCCTTTTGACCCCAAGGTGAGATGTCACCTTTGAGGACCTCAGGAGGACCCAAAACCACGTCTCCTGATCCCAATTTCCACCCGCAGGTGAGGCTTCAGTTCTGGAGAACCTCAGGAGAACCCAAAACCTCGTGAGAACCCAAACCCACCTCCTTTCACCCCAATTTGGACCCCCCTGTTGAAGCATCACCTTTGGAGAACTTCATGAGGACCTTCTCGCTCTTGAGCATCCCGGCCAGGGCCAGCGCGTAGGAGGCCAGGGCCACCGTGTAGGGCCTGGCCAGCTGCTCGTAGCGCCCGGCCAGGAATTTGGCGGCTTTGTCGATGCTCTTGTCCAAGTTCTGGGGACAAAGGATGGAAAATTTGGGATCTCAGGTGGCTTCCGTTAGGGTCTGGCACCTCAGGAAGGTCGCTGTCCCCACGTGGGGCCACTCACGTTGACGTGGTCCTTGCAGATGTCCCGTGCCTCCTCCAGGGCCACCAGGACGAAGGCAGTGAGGGACACCTCTGGCTCGGCGCCGGCGTAGCCGCCCTGAGAGGTGAAAATGAGGGAAAAAACCTCGGGATTGGGGTTTTTCTGGAGAGTTCTGCCCCACCCAGCGCTCAGCCACACCCCAGGAGCTCGTTCCAAAGATCTGTCCTTGGCCAGGCCGAGGGACACCCAAGGGATGTCTGACCTTCACCTGATCTTCACTCAAGGGACGCCCAAGGGACACCCAAGGGACACCCAAGGGACACCCAAGGAACATCCAAACTTCACCCAAGGAACACCCAAGGGATGTCTGACCCTCACCTGACCTTCACACAAGGAACACTCAAGGGGCACCCAAGGAATACCCAAGGGACACCCAAGGAACGCCCAAGGAAGACCCAAGGAATACCCAAGGGACACCCAAGGGACACCCAAGGAACGCCCAAGGAACGCCCAAGGAAGACCCAAGGAATTCCTGAGGTCCACCTGACCTTTCCCCAAGGAACGCCCAAAACCCACCCAAACTTCACCCAGAGAACACTCAAGGAATGCCTGAGATTCATCTGACCTTCACCCCAGGAGAGTCCAAGGAACACCCAAGGAACACCCAAGGGACACCTGACCCTCACCCAAGGAACACCCAAAACCCACCCAAGGAACACCCAAGGAACACCCAGGGAATTCCTGAGGTTCACCTGAATATCATCCAGGGAAAAGTCCAAGGAACACTCAAGAAACACCCAGGGATCATCTGACCCTCACCCAAGCTTCACTCAAGGAAAATGCCTCAACTTCACCTGAAGTTCATCTGACCTTCTGCCCAGGAACACCCAAACCCACCCAACCTTCACCTGAGGAAGACCCATGGAACTCCTGAGGTTCACCTGACCTTCACCCCAGGAGAGTCCAAGGAACACCCAAGGAACACCCAAGGAATGCCTAAGGAACTCCTGAGGTTCACTTGACCTTCACCCAAGGAAAATTCCAAGGAACACCCAAGAAACACCCAACGCTCACCAAACCTTCACCCAAAACCCACCCGAGACCCTCCCACCCTGCGCCCAACCTCCACCTGAAGTCTCCCCAAGCTTCAACCACCAGCAGTGACAGAGTTGAGGTGTCCCCCTACCAACATCTCCTTATGGATGACAGGCGCATCCTCCTGGAAGACCCCGTCCGGCTTCTGCTTGTTGAGGATCAGCCACTTGATGGGGCCGCAGATCTCGCTGTGCTCGATGTCCGTCAGCTTGCGGGCCATGGAGAACACCTTGACCACGTAGGCGGTCAACCTGGGGACAGGGACACCTGAGCGTCGTGTCCGGCCACATCACCTGGACCAGGTGCTGGTGGTGGTGGCAGCAGGACCTCACCAGGTGCTGGAGGGGCGGCCGGTGAAGGCGGCGTAGGAGCTGTCGCGCTTGCGGAAGGCCAACTGCTGGGTGTAACCTGCGAGGACATGGACGTTGGTCAAAGTGAGGGGTGGCCGGGGGTGGCCTCAGGGCATCAGTGTCCTCCAAGTGTTGATCAATGCGAGAGGTGGCCAGGGGTGGCTTCACCTGAACAGCCGGAGGTGGCTTCAGGCCACCAACGCTCTCCAGTCATTGACCAACACCAGGAGTGTCCAGGGGTGGCTTCAGGCCACTGACATCCTCCAACCATTGGTCAACATGAGGGGTGGCCAGCGGTGGCTTCAAGCCACCAAGGTCCTCCAACCATTGCTCAACACAAGGAGTGTCCAGAGGTGGTTTCAGGCCACCAACACCCTCCAACTGTTGGCCAAGAGAAGGAACACTCGGAGGTGGCTTCAGGCCACCAGCGCCCTCCAGTCATTGACCAACATGAGGAGTGTCCAGGGGTGGCTTCAAGCCACCAAGGTCCTCCAACCCTTGGACAACACAGGGACTGTCCAGAGGTGGCTTCAGGCCACCGCCATCCTCCAACCATTGGTCAACGTGAGGGGTGGCCAGGGGTGGCTTCAGGCCACCAACATCCTCCAATTGTTGGCCAAGAGAAAGAACACCTGGAGGTGGCTTCAGGCCACCAGCGCCCTCCAGTCATTGACCAACACAAGGAGTGTCCAGGGGTAGTTTGAAGCCACCAAGGTCCTGCAACCATTGCTCAACGCAAGGAGTGTCCAGAGGTGGCTTCTGGCCACCAACATCCTCCAACCGTTGGTCAGCGTGAGGGGTGGCCATGGGTGGCTTGAAGCCACCAAGGTCCTCCAACTGTTGGCCAACACAAAGAACAACTGGAGGTGGCTTCAGGCCACCAGTGTCCTCCAACTCCTGGTCAACGCAAGGGAGTGGCCCGGGTTGGCTTCAGGCCACCAACACCCTCCAACTATTGGCCAAGAGAGAGAACACCTGGAGGTGGCTTCAGGCCACCAGCGCCCTCCAGTCACTGACCAACACAAGGAGTGTCCAGGGGTGGCTTCACTTGAACCCCTGGAGGTGGCTTCAGGCCACCAATGTCCTCCAACTGTTGGTCAATACGAGGGGGTGGCCAGGGGTGGCTTCAGGCCACCAACACCCTCCAACCGTTGGCCAAGTCAAGGAACACCTGGAGGTGGCTTCATGCCACCAATGCCCTCCAACTGTTGGTTGACACAGGGAGCACCCACCCAAGCTGAGGAACCCTGGGGCCACCAACTCCACTCCGGAGCCGACCCCAGTGCAAACCAGTAACCCTGGAAACCCCAAACTGGTATCACCCAACCCAAATCTCCTCCAGGGGGCCGACCTTCTGCACCACCTGAGATGGTGGGGATGCTTTGTGACCCGAGAGAAGATACCGATGGACATTCCCACCCCTTCTGGGGACATTCCCACCCCTTTTGGGGACGCTCCCACCTTTCCTGATGAGCTCGATGGTCCCCGCCCGGCGGTCGATGCCGAAGTTCTCCCACTGGACGGTGCTGTCCAGGTAGTGGACGGCGATGACCGTGGGGGTCAAGGAGATCATGTTCTGCTCGCCGCAGCCCGACGGGGTCACGATCAGGTGCTTCAGCTTGGCCCCGTCGATGGCCTTCTCCACCATGATGGACACGGGGTTGCCTGGGCCACAAGGGGATGCGTCAGGCCCCAGGATATCCCACCTGTCCCCACCTGTGTCCCCTCCATGGTGCTCACCTTGGATGCTGACTTTGGTCTCCGACTCCGTGTTGGGGACAATGTCCGAGAGGTCCGCGGCCTTGACCCGCTCCTCCTGCACCCCGTCTGTGGGGTGGGGTGGACAGGGGTGACCCCAAATCCTCCCCCCAATGGTCAACCCTGAGGTGACCCAGCCCCGCCCCACATCAGGGTGTCCCTTGTCCCTCCAGACCTTCCAGGGTCACACCAGGATGTCCCTTCTCCCTTGAGGTGCCCCAGCTCGGTGGTGGCACGGCCCCAAAGATGTCCCAGATCCACCATGGGACTTCCTGGTCCCCAAAGATGTCCCAAACCCACAGTGGGGACGTCCCTGGCCCCCAAAGATGTCTCAGACCCACAGTGCAACTTCTCTGGTCCCTAAAGACGTCCCAGAGCCACAGGGACATCCCTGGTCCCTAAAGATGCCCCAGACCAACAGGTGGACTTCCCTTGTCCCCAAAGATGTCCCAAAACCACGGTGGGGATGTCTCCGGCCCCCAAAAATGTCTCAGACCCACAGAGGGACCTCCCTTGTCCCCAAGATGTCCCAGACCCACAGGGACTTCCCTGGTCCCTCAAAATGTCCCAGACCCACAGCTGGACTTCCCTGGTCTTTAAAGATGTCCCAGACCCACAGTGGGACCTCCCTTGTCTCCAGGATGTCTCAGACCCACACCTGGACTCCCCTGGTCCCCAAAGGTGTCCCAGACCCACACTGGGCTGTCCCTTGTCCTCCAAGATGTCCCAGACCCACCACGGGACACCCCCGGTCCCCAAAGGTGCCACTCACTGACTCCCTTGTTCTGCGGGTCCAGCTCCACGATCTTCACCGTCTTCTCCAGCCGCATCCCCTCGGGCTGCCCGGGGCAGAGTCTGGCATTGAAGGGGCTGGACCTTGTGTCCTCCCCTTCCCAACCCCTCCGGACCGGCCAGGAGAGGCCTCCCAGTCCAAACCAGCACTACCAGCATGCACCGGTCCATCCCCAGGAGACCACACCTCACCCCGAGGCGAAGATGGACACAAGGGACAGAGGTCACACCACCATGGCCACTCACCACGACCCGGAGCTTCTTCTTGACCCCGTCGCCCACGTACTGGTCGCGGACGGCCGCCTTGACCTCGATGTCCAGCAGGCCCAGCTTGAGGGGGACGATGACGAAGGAGATGGAGCGCGAGGACTCGGCCTTCATGCGCAGCACCTGCTGGAAGCGCTGCTTGGCCGTGGAGGGGCTGCAGATGTCGGGGTTGTGGAGCAGCTCCACGCGCACCTGGACGGGGACAGGGAGGTCACATGTGGGGTCCAGGGAGGGTGACAGCGTCCCCAAAAAACGTCCCCGACTGACCGTGATGTCGTGCAGCCAGTAGTTGTAGAGGATGGCGCGGATCTCCACCTGCTCGTTCCTCACCACCGAGTAGGGCAGGCGGAGGTCGATGAAGAAGTCCTTCCTCACCGTGATCTCGTAGGGGTCGGCCACGCACAGACCTGGGGTGGGGGACAGGCGGGGAGTTGGGGTTGAGGGGTGGCTGGTGTCCCCCGGGCAGCCACGAGGGCTTCAGGGGTCCCTGGAAACCTGGGGAGTGCTCGCAAGGTTTAGGGGGTCCAGCGAGAACGGGGGATCCTCTCGAGGTTTGGGAGATCCCTCAAGTCCCATCCAGTCCTCCCGAGGTTTAGGGGATTCCTTGAATCCCAAGGAATTCTCTCAAGGTTTAGGAGACCCCTCAAGTGCCATCAAGTCCTCCCAAGGTTTAGGGGATTTCTCAAGTCCCATGGAGTCCTCTCCAGGTTAAAAGATCCCTCAAGCCCCATGGAGCCCTCCCAAGGTTTGGGAGATCCCTCAAGTCCCATGGAGTCCTCCCAAGATTCAGGGGACCCCTCAGGTCCTACGGGGTCCTCCCAGGGTTTAGGACATCCCTCAAGACCCAAGGAGATCCCTCAAATCCCAAGGACAACCCCCAAACTTCAGGAAACCTCCTCAGACACCTCCTCAGATCCCAACAAACCCCTCCAGGCTTTAGGGGACCCTCCAGGTCTCAGGGACCACCCGCGAGGTTTTTGGGGGGTTCCTCTGACCCCAGGAACCCCCTCGTCCTCCAGGACCCCGTACCCTTGGAAGGGGAGAGGCTGACGGCCAGGACCTCCCAGGTGGTGATGGAGTCCTTCAGGTACACAGGCAGCGTCTTGGCCGAGACCCTGGAGAGGACACGAGTGACCAAGGGGGTCATGGTCCACCCCAGGCCAGGCTCAGGGGGTGTCACCATGGGACTTCCGTTGTCCCCAGAGATGTCCCAAATCCACAGATGGACTTCTCTGGTCCCTAAAGATGTCCCAGACCCACAGTGGGACCTCCCTGGTCCCCAAAGATGTCCCAGACCCACAGTGGGACCTCCCTGGTCCCCAAAGATGTCCCAGACTCACAGTGGGACTTCCCTTGTCCCCAGAGATGTCCCAGACTCACCGTGGGACTTCCCTGGTCCCCCAAGATGCCCCAGACCCACAGACCCCCAAGCAGGAGCAGGAGCTTGGAAATGACCCCTGAGTGGACCAAGGAGTCCTGAGGCAGCACCAGGGGGGTCACTGGTGACCTTTGTCCAGATTTGGGGTGACCAGAACCGCTTCTCCAGAGATGTCCGAGCTGGCCGGGAAGGGGGTGACCATGCCCGGGCTGGGCTGTGGGGTGGGAGGGTGGTGGGACCGGGGGTCCGGGCTCACCCCAGCTCATTGGGTGGCTCGGTCAGCTGCTCCACCTGCCACAGCCAGCTCTCGGGGAAGAGGCTCCTGGAGATGATGTCAGCGTCCGGCAAGAAGAGCTCGTCCTCCTCCTGGCCTGGGGGTGGTGGCATCGGCCCTCTCGAGCGTGACCTCGGGCCGGCCACCCCTGAGCGGAGCCGGTATCACCCCAGCGCCACCCCAGAGCCACCCCTTGTCCTGCCCGAGCAAGGCCACCCAGCTGCCACCCAAGCGTTGCCCAGCGTTCGTCTGAGGGTTGTCCAAGGACAGCGCAAGGAACGCCCAAGGGTCACCTGAGCTTCACCCAGGGAATGCCCAAATTTCACCTGAATTTCACCCAAAGGACGCCCAAGGAATGGCTGAACTTCACCAAAAGAACGCCCAAGGAGTGCCCGAGGAATGCCCAAGGAACACCCAAGGAACACCCAAAGAACACCCAAAGAATGCTCAAAGAACGCCCAAGAAACATCCAAGGAACGTCCAAAGAACACCCAAAGAATGCCCAAGGAATGCCCAGGGAACACCCAAGGAACACCCAAAGAATGCTCAAAGAATGCCCAAGGAGTACCCAAAGAACGCCCAAGGAGCACCCAAAGAACGCCCAAGGAATGCCCAAGGAATGCCCAAGGAATGCCCAAGGAATGCCCAAGGAACGCCCAAAGAACGCCCAAAGAACACCCAAGGAACACCCAAGGAACGCCCAACGAACGCCCAAGAAGNAAGGAATGCCCAAGGAATGCCCAAGGAATGCCCAAGGAACGCCCAAAGAACGCCCAAAGAACACCCAAGGAACACCCAAGGAACGCCCAAAGAACGCCCAAGGAGTACCCAAAGAACGCCCAATGAATGCCCAAGGAACGCCCAAAGAACGCCCAAGGAACGCCCAAGGAACGCCCAAAGAACACCCAAAGAACACCCAAAGACCACCCAAGCTCCACCTGACCTCCCCCAAGAAACACCCAAACCCCACCCAAGACCCTCCCAAACTCCACCCAAGGCTTCCCCCACCTCCCTTGACCTTCTCCCACCCCCCATGGCCCAACACTTGCTTCTGGCCAGCCCGGTGCTGGGCAGCTGCTTCTGCTGGTCCCTCTTGGCCTTGATGTATCTGCAGCAGTCGAGGAAGGCGCGGACGCAGGCCGGGCCCTCCTGGATGTACTCGGTCCTCCGCTTGCAGCTGTGGCCCATCGGGTTGTCCCTCATGCCGTCCTCGCAGCACTTCTTCTCCAGCTTGTCCGAGTACTCGGCCGCTGCCGGACACCGGGACAGGGCTGGGACTGGCCCCGGTGGCACCGGCATGGTGGCCTCGAGGGTGGAGGACACTCTGGTGGGTCTCAGGGACATGGGACACTTTGGTGGCTCTTTGGGACATGGGACACTCTGGTGGCCCTCAGGGACGTGAGGGACTTTGGTGGCTCTTGGGGACATGGAAAACTGGTGGCTTTTGGGACACAGGACAGTCTGGATGTTCTCAGCGACATGGGACACTTTGGTGGTCCTTGGGACATGGGACACTTCGGTGGCTCTCAGGGACATGAAACACTCTGGTGGTCCTTGGGACAGGGGACACTCTGGTGGCTCTCAGGGACAAGGGAAACCAGTATTGACTGGGACATGGGACACTCTGGTGGCTCTCAGGGACATGGGACACTCTGGTGGTCCTTGGGACATGGGACACCTTGGTGGCTCTCAGGGACATGGGACACTCTGGTGGTCCTTGGGACATGGGACACTCTGGTGGCTCTCAGGGACATGGGACACTCTGGTGGCTCTTGGGGACAAGGGAAACTAGTATTGACTGGGACATGGGACACTCTGGTGGCTCTCAGGGACATGGGACACTCTGNTGGTTGCTCTCAGGGACATGGGACACTCTGGTGGCTCTTGGGGACATGGGACACTCTGGTGGCCTTTGGGATCCAGGGCATGCTGTGGGACGTGGGACACTGGTGTCCCTCAGGGTCCTGGGACTCTTTGGCAGCCTCAGGGACAAGGGACGCCCTGGTGACCCCAGGGAATGGGACACCGCAGCGCTCCTGGGGACAAGGGACACCCTGGTGACCTCAGGGAATGGGACACCGCAGCGTTCCTGGGGAGGAGGGAGACACCGCCGGACCCACGGACANGCCACCCGCAGCGTTCCTGGGGACAAGGGACACCCCGGTGCCACCTACCCTTGGTGCCCTTGTACTCGGCGAGTGCCAGCGAGCGGCGCCTGCGCTTGCCAGCCTGGGGACACCGGACCTCTGGGGACACAGTGGACACCGGTCAGGACCCCACGGCGCCCCAGGGGTCACAGCCCAAAGTTCAGGGGCGCTTCTCCATCCCTGAAGTGTCACCTCCCCCATCCCTGAGATGTCACCTCCCCCATCCCCGAGATGTCACCTCCCCCCTCCCCTAAGTGCCACCTCCCCATCCCCCAAGTGCCACCTTCCCTGTCCCCAAGCTGCCACCTCCCCTGTCCCCGACGGGACCCCTNCCACCACCCAGGGACAGCAGGACAGCCGTGATGGCCACTGTCACCAACGGGAACAGCAGGACAGCTGTGATGGCACGGCCACCACCCAGGGATGATGGGGACAGCTGTGATGGCCACTGTCACCACCCAGGGACAGTAGGACAGCTGTGATTGCTACCACCCAGGAACAGCAGAAATGGGGACACTTGTGACATCTGCTGCCACCACTCGGGAATGGCGGGGACAGGGACAGCTGGGACGGCCACTGCCACCACCCAGGGACAGCCATTACGGCCGCTGCCACCATCTGGGGACATCAGGGCTGGGGACACCCCTGACAGCCACCACCACCGGGGGACAGCTGGGATGAGGACAGCTGGGACGGCCACTACCACCAGGGGACAGCTGCGATGGGGACAACCATGACGGCCACCACCACCAGGGGACAGTGGGGACTGGGACAGCCAAGACGGCCACTACCACCAGAGGACAGCTGGGATGGGGACAACTGTGATGGCCACCATCCAAGGATGCTGGGGACAGCCAGGATGGCCATGGCCACTACCAGGGGACAGCAGGGACAGGGCCGCCCACCCTGGTCTGGGTGAGTTTGTTCTTTGTCCATGGCCACCACCCAGGGACAGTGGGGACAGGGA
>VYXC01005929.1:0-49191 GCA_013397175.1 Platysteira castanea
CCCCCTGTATTTTTATTGTTCCCTTGTATTTCAAATGAGATTTTATTAGAGTTAATATTCTGGCATTCTCAGATTGTAAGAGTCTACAAAACTTATTTTCGACATATCTCCTTTTTCATGCTCAGTAATTAAAAATGGCTATGGGCATTTTTCACCCTTTGAGATTTACCAACTGCTATAGCATTTGTAGAATGATTTCTTCACCTGCTTTTACATGGAATAACCAAATATCGAAGCAGCTTGAAGTATTTTTTTTAAAAAAGAGTTTACCCCTCGGCTTCTCATCTCCAACACATAGGCATCTATGTGACTATTTCACCATTCAATTAGTTTTGAAATCCTAAAAACAAAAGTAATTAATAAGTCTTTTGTCATGGGTAAAAAAAGAGAGATGCCTTTTTAGTATTTGTATGTCATCATGCCAGGCCTAGAAAATTAGCCTAATTTATTATTTAAAACATTGGTGGGATTCCTAATTGCATCCATCTTTAGATATGACACATTTAGAGCTAGACCCATATCCAGTGAGAATTTTCCAGTTTGAATTTTGAAATAAAAATATTTTTCAAGAGATCCCTAGCTATTGCTTGTTACTATGGAAACAGCCCTATTTGTCTGAGAGCTCTGCCTGCTTGCCAATGGGAGCGCGAGCAGCATCAACTAAACATATGAATACATCAAAGACAAATTCATATGCTCAATCTGATCAGCTCAATTAATGTAAGAACAGAAGCTGAAGGGGGTTAAAAGAGGGCATTCATTCAGGATAGATGAAGCCTCTTTTAGCAGAATATATACACCGGCCTTTTGGGGGAGGAATTTAGCACACTGTCAAAAACATTATCAGAAGGGAAAGTACTAGGCCTCCTACACCTAACAGATATGAAGCTGTCAGACAAAGAATAGCACTATTCATTAAATGACACTTATTTTCTCCCACTTTACAAGAATACAGTGAACGAAACAAGCAGGAGAACAGCTGAGAGAGACACTTTTTTCTTCTCCTGGTGATGACAGACATTCAGCAATTATGGTGATAACTAAGGAATACTAAACAAGAAGCCAGGCTCCATTCTGTTTATCACCTAAAATTTTATGTTCCTAAATTTGCATGCAACTCTTGTTTTGTTTTATTATTTATGTCTAGGACAAATTAGATCCTTTTGTTTTTAACATGGTGCTTTCAGTTTGGTGAAGAGTGCCGCTAAACTATACACATTTTCCTGTTCTCCTTGTTAAATGGCCATATCAAGTTGAAGTGCTTTTGAAGTGAGAGAGTTTCAGAGCACAACAAAACTGCTGTTTCCAGTGGAGGGGGAAAGAGCATTAGTGTAATGGCAGGTATTGTGTACTGTCTCTACCATACATAATTCAGAAGACAGTTAGGGAAAGTCTCTGTTAATTCTCACCTTGACTTGCAGAGAATAATGGGATTTTGTTACTTATTTTTAGTGTTGCTAATTACACATTCCTATGAAGTTCTTAGGTATTTTGTAAGTTAGTTTTATAGCAGATAGAAGTGAACAGGAAGTCCCTCAAGGCTACTGGCTTTTAAAAATCTCATACATGATAATCTGATTTAAGGTCTATTATCAATAGTCTGCTACTATTATCTGCATGATCATGTCCTGATTGATACTGACTTTGTAGCCATGTATTTCGTAATACACTGTCAGGCAAAGCTGACAGCTGCAATGAAAGAACAATAAATGTGGGGCACCTCTAATGTAAGGGTCCAGCCAGGCTGTATGAAAACTGATAGCTGCAATATTGGCTCCTATGTTACCACACATACCAGTCCCGTTGAGGATTTCTGTGTGAGTGAATTAAAATGGTCTCCGGATACACAGATAGAGGGTGAGAGGAGGTCTTCACTTGAAAAACCTGCAGATTGGTAGAATATTGTGTTAAACTCAATGAACAGACATAAACTTAGTTCAGAAAAAAAAATGTTTCTTGTCTGAAAGATGGATGCACAAAAATTGCTGTGGGTATTTATATACTCATAACATAAGTACTTAATATGCCTCCAACTTTTTGAACAACCTTTTGATTTTCATTTATTTCTGCATGTGTGAAGATAGTGCAGCAGGAAATCTGAAGTTTATAGTGTAATTAAATTAAAACTCCCTAGTCTCGTACCTATTGTTCTAAAACAACTCATAAGGACTTGAACCAGTCCTCAGTTTTAGCTTTATTGTGTGTTATTTCAGTATTATTTTCTGTATTGCTTATTATTTCAGTATTATGTGACATACTGAATGCAGGTTGGGTTTTTTTTCCATGTTGTGAACATATGTAGGTGCATGGCCTCTATTAAAGTACAGAATCTAGTAAAATAAAAATAAAGCAACCAGTATATAAGTTCATAATGGATTAGTAGAATCCTGTTTCTTTGGTTTATAGCTTTTTTTGTACTATTGACACTTCAAGAACCTGTAGGTCAAACATGTAGCTTGTAAATACAGTAGAAAACCATGTTTTCTTGCATTATCAATCCTATTACCAAAAAAACAATACTGAGATGTAAAAAACAAAGTATCAATACAAGTACTCGCCTTTTTTGGATTATTTTATTATTTAAAACTCCATCAAGTTCAAACCCCAGTTTTGTGAAAGATGAAAATCTTTTCCTCAGAGATATGTTGATCTCTGTTATAAATAGGTATTACGAGAAATAGATATGAATTATGCTACTCTAAAGACATTTTTAGTTACTTTAATATATTTTAGCCCTGATTGGGCTCAGAAAAGCATTACTTTTAAGAAAAATTAAAATTATGAGTTCATAATTTCATAATAAGATACTAGTACGTGTGTCCATCTTGGAAAGAAAGGAAAGGGTTGCTCATATGCTGTTGTTTAAACCTTTCCTGACCTTGATAGAATATATTGAATTAGTGTTCCTGGAGTGCAGCAGCCTGGTGTGTGACCCATTTGCTGTGTGCTGTAGCCATGGAGTGTTTAGCATGCCCTGTGGGTAGTGTGCATGCTCGATGGTAGTGAGAGACACTAACATGCCGTGTTGATGTTGGTGTGAGCACATGAACTGTGCACGAGTACCAATGCCTGGAGTTTGTGACACACCACTTTTATTACAGAGAAAGTCAGAAAGTCTGACTTTATGATTATCTACTTCATAAATGTGGTAAAGCGTGGGATCTGTACTATAAAGGTATTTACATATTTCTGCTGAGGTGTAAAGGTACTTTATAAGACAGTGTGCAAGAAGTCCAAAGAAAGAACTAGAAAGTTAAGTATTTTGAAAATTGTGTACAAATATGTAATCTGCTGATTGATGGAAGCCACTTCCTTTACGTTTAATCATAAAATGGATTTCTTTTGACTTAAATATTGCAATGGTGGCTTTTTTTCTACATTTTGATAATCATTATGCAGCATTCAAGTTTCTAAAGTAGTAAGATGCCTTTATATTACTGTTATTTAGAAAAGTATATTCTTCTACTAGCTCTTTCCTTCTCTATAGATAGGGGTTAAAATTACTAACCTTGATAATTTAATTAATAAAAAGAAGAAAAACAAAAAACCAAAACAGATCTAGTGTGACACCTTGCTCACTATGCCACAAATCAGCCTGAACCAAATTTTAACTTTCACATTATAACCCTCTGAAAGTAGCAATGTGTAATAGGAACAGTGACAGACCCTGAATGGCACTTGCATTGACATAGTAGCCCCACTTGGGACCCATAATTAGATCTTTTGTGTCCTTGCAGTTAGCTAAAAAATGCTCCCTAGTTTATTAGCAGAACTACCTCAAAATCAATCATCAAAAGTTAAATTGTGGATTGATGATGGAAATAAAAAGTTATGTAACAATAATATTTTTAGTTTTGAATTTATTATGGTGGTGTCTGTTAGATTTTTGTTTAAAGACACCCCATTGACTAAAGGTTTCATTCAAAGGTATCCATCTGACACAACTCATCAATCTAACAAATTTAGCTTTCCGAACATGACCTTTCATTTTTCCTGAATAGGTGATACTCAATACAGGTATTTGTGGAGTATATTAGATTCTGTACCTAATGATTAGCTTACCAAGAGATGTGAACACATCTTTTCCATAAGTTCCCATCATAGTTTTGAATTGTTAGAATTTCTGAATTCTAACAATTCTAATTCATTGTTAGAATTTCTGAATATTTTCCCATTTTGCTCAGGTTAATGAAATGCATGTGAGTTGAAATATGAACTGAGGTATTTTGTATGCAGTAGTAGCCGTATTGATCTGTAATTTTCTAGAATTCTTAAAATACAAAAACTTCTGTAATACATTAATTATTTTTAATTACTCTTCTTCAAGAAGAAAAATGTAGACTGTGATAATCTGCATTTGGATGGGAGCAAGAAGAAAATTTTCTAGTTTTTTGTTTAGGCAGTTATTTTTTGTACCGTTCCCTATAATACAGGGAAGCTCAGAATGTTATCAGAAAATCACAATTCAAAGCAGAAGGCAATGTTTTGAATTTCTGTGTTGTGCACAAGAAGTAAAGTAAAAGATTGCTTTTTTAGAATAACCAAAATTAATAGTAGACCAAGAAAATATATATATATTGTTACATATAAGATGTAATGACATAAACTTAATTGCACACTGGAGGTCACCCTTGCTACTCCAAACTTTTTTATGGTTTTCTAAGGAAAAAAAAAAATCAAGCAGCCTTTTAATATGCACACTGAGCTTTTAAAAATACTTCTAGCAATAAAACCAGTAAATCAAGTACACGTTTGTTATTGTGTTAACTCTTTAGTTATTTAAGCAGTATGCAGTATATGTATGGGTCTTCAGAAGGAGTTTTTGGGGTGTGTTTGCCCAAAGTCCCACAAGGATTTGATAATCTGCATTGCAGCCTCTGCTACAGGCAATTCCTTTTATCACTCTCCAGGAAAGGTAGTTTAGAGTTTGTTTAGAAGCTGGTTCTAGCACAGCTACCGAAATTGCCATTACCTTGCTAGATTATTTTGAGGGCCTATTCAAAGGCGTATAGAAGTATTAAAGTAACATCAAAATAACTATTATGCCCTTAAATAGGTACAATTAAATACTTTATTCAGTTAATGAGCAATGTGCGAGCTTTACTGTTGATTAGCCTAAAAACAGAGCTGAAAGGTCTTGAGAAAATCTGTCTGCTGGAGCCATAGAGGTCTCAAAGGAGAAGTTTAAAATTAAGCCAGCGTGCTTATATTTTCAGTCTTTTCCATGCCAGAAATCCATCTGATAGATCAGACATCCGTGACCTGTAGCTGTCAGTATAGGGAAGATGTTGTGTGGGTGGGGTTTTGGGGTTTTCTGTTTTGGGGTTTCTTTTGATCACTCTGCTAAGTCACCATATCAGTTAGTCTTCAGTAAAATACAAATTTTTTTGATGACGATAGAATTGGCCCTAATTGGTAGCTGATGTGCTGCTGTAAACATGGCTGTGCTACCCAGGTAAAACTTTACTATGAATTTATTCTGTTGGGATGTAACAATAAGATCATAATTGTGAAAGAGGTCTGCAAATGTTGTGTAACATTATCATAATTAATAAGTGATGCCTTTCCAGTAGCTTTAACTGAACAGACAATGAAGAGGTCGAAATTGTGAGGAGAGTTTGTTTTTGACTGAGAAACAAGACCAAACTCATTCCCACCAGTTCCCCAGTATTCTAGCATCATGTCAGCATGAGCAAGTCATGCATCCTAGCTGCACATTAAAGCAGCCCAGTCCATTTCCTTGCCAAAACCAAGTTGTGGCTCAATATAGGTATTCATAATTCAGACTGTTTCTTCACAAACAGTTTGTGACTATTGAGAATTTTTTTCTTGAACCAACAAACACACAATAAACCATAGTAGAATGCTTTCTGAGGGAGAGATTTCATAAGATCTAGGAAATTGTATGAATTTAAATAAATCAGTAGTAAAATTTTTTATCTATAATTTCTTTAAAAGTGTGTATGTGTTGAGATCACTGAGTCATACCTAAAATCAAAATGAAATCTGTGAAAAGTAGAAGTTAAATAAACTGACATAATGTCAGTCTGTCTTCTCATTCAGAAGAGACAACAGATATATAACATTGATAAAAATTTGAGAAGTGGAAAAAGCGGTAGTGTAACCATAGTATTTGAAAATGAATTAGAGTTTAGTTGTAGATTTCTGGAAAAAACCATACAGAATCTTCATATTCTATTACAATATGACCTCTCATCTTAGAAAAGCTTCTGAGATACTTATCATATCTTTATAAATAGGAATTATTTCATCACAGGAAAAGAATAATGAGAATATCATAGTTAGATCAATATCAGTTTGGGGGGTTTATGATGATGAGAACAAAGGAGAACTTAAAGGAATGTGTTATGTGTTTTTTTTAATAATATTTGTCATTTTATGATGTATAAGACATTAAAAAGCCATGGATGGCATCAAATCCGTTTGTACTTATTCTAAATTCTCCCTCCATTCTAACATGAAAAATCCTTTGCAGATATTTGAGCTATTTTCAGTCTTTATAAGCCACAATTTAAATTAAATTTTCCTTGGTGATTAGTTGTCATAATTGGAAGTAAAATGTTGGTATAAGTAGACAGTACCTCTTACAATAGAATGGAACTAGTTGAATTTTAAGATGAGGGAAACTTTACTAATAAATTCCAGATGTTAAAATAAACTAATTTTTTGCTGGATAAAGATGCTCCTAAGGAAGAAAAACAAAAATGCTTAATAATGGAAGGTGGAAGTGGATTAATTATCACACAGACTCTTTTGCAAAGAGTTTTGCAAAAGAGTATCATTATGGACATGCAAAAATACAAGGAAATTAAATTTGAATTAAAAATTCACTGTCATTGTCATTCATACTAGCTAATTACATCAAATTGGTAAAACATATTTAACATGTTATACTGGTAGTTTTATTCAATATATGAATAAACCAGTTGTACAGGCAACAGATTAGCCTGGCTCTCAATTTCATAGTACATGTATTGTCAGTACTTGAGGAATTTATTCATTTTTCACATTATTTTACTCCTTATCCAGAACATAAGACTTCAGAACTGAAGTATGTAAAGAGAAAGTTATGCCAGTATATTTTAGGATACAAAGTTATATAGTTTAATTCTTCATAGTAACATTTTTTTCATTATCTGAATGATTCTATTGTTGTGCAAAGCTAGTATTTCAGTGTACATTTCTGTTCCAGTTATGCTATTCCTAAATATCTGATAGTTATCTTTGGAAATTGCTTCATTTCTGCCAAGGTATTTCAAAGTTTCAGTTGTGAAATCGTTATTTCCTGTCGTGGTTTGGTGCTGGTTTAAATGCCAAACACACAAAATCTAATTATGTGTATAAGTGGAATATGGATTCATTGAGGAAAATGTCAAGAAATTTCGGGGCAAAACAAGGTTCATACTTAAACAGTTGCAATATAACAGAAAGTTTATTATTAACAGAATGGAAAAAAAGGATTGATAAGAAATTAAATTAAACCTTTAAAACACTTCTTTCCCACTTCTTCTTTCTCCTTTACCATAAATCTTTCACAAGTGAAAACAAAAGAAGAACATGGTATTTTGGTCAAAGTTGTGTTTTTTAAGAGTCTATTTATGCTTTAGGAAAAGAGGTTTCTTCTATTCTGCCATAGTTTTCACAAACCAACAGGCCTGCCCGAAGAAAAATCTGTTAAAGTGAAGAAAGGTATNTCGCCGGCTCCGGCGGTCCCAGTGGTCCCAGACCCCATTGCGGCCACGCGGCCTCAGCCCCAGGCTGCCTGCGGGGCAGGGACAGCTCGCCCCTGCGAGGGCAGGGCCGGTCCCGCGCCGCCGCGGCGCTGAGGGGTCGAGGAGAACGGCCTGGCCCAGACCCAGGCCAGGGCTTGGGCCTCGGGGCCCCCCACCCTCAACCACCCCTCAGCCCTTGGGCCCCGAAGACAAAGAGAGCACTCCCACCCTGCCTGGGTTTTATATATGCAAAACCGTGAAAGCGATTGGTTCAGAATTCTGTCAGTCACACAGGTTCAACCTATTACATTTCCTAATAAACGTGAGCTTTTATCAGGAAGTTAATAAAAATCAAGTCATATGATGAAGATCATGGCTTTGAAACCCAAAACAAAGCATTTTAGTACAGTATCAATAGTCTGTGAAGCTAATAAATGTGCTTCTTCCCTCATTCTTCTACAAATGGAAATGTGTGTTCAGTGAAATACGTAAATTAACGTTTTTGGGATTTTTTGCTTAAAAATTTTACAAACTCTGCAAATTTATGGAGCAAGATGTATGCACCAATAAATATAGATGCTGTTTGTTACATATAGAAGTGTATATAAGGATACATATTGATTATAACATTATAATTTCATAGAATAGAAGTTGGAGGGATGGGATTTCTGATGATCTGTAGTTCCTGTGGGAAGGCATTTTGCAGTCTCAGACTATGCCAGAGAAAGCTTTTTTCCCCCTTTTTTTAGAGTTTCTTTAGGTCAGAGGACTACTGTCTGGCTTTAGTCAGTCTTTTAGGTAAGTTGCTGACACCTTTTTAATATTTGAACAGTCTTTGAACATCACAACTCTAGGGGAAGCCACTGTGGCAAGTGGAGATGTTCATATTTAGGAATACACCAGCTAAGAGCCCTAATGGTAGAAATGCACATCTTATTAAGGAAAAATGCACTACACTAGCCAGTTTTTAGAATGAAAATGTGTCCAATTATTGCATATAATCCAGCCAAGGAGTGGATGCAATGAGGCTAGGACATCAGTCATTCAGCCATTTTTGGATAACCCTGGTCTGACCTCATGGCTGACCCTGCTTTAGGCAGGAGGTTGAGCTAAAGACCTCCTAATGTCCTTTCCAACCTGAATTTTCCTATGATCTTATGATCATCCACCACGTTTGGAAGAAGTTTCCTAGCAACAAGAAACTGAAGGCATTGGTAATGGTTGAAACTTAGTGTCAGGGAAAAATCCCAGAGTTCTAATCTATGACTTGAATTGACCAATATTATGTATGTCTCCCTTAAAGCAAAGGAAACTGTACATTCATTGTCAATCCTTTGAAATGCATTTTCTCTGCGCATCTGTCATGCTCTTCATTCCCCTTCGCACAGATCGCTCTCTCTATTTCTGATCTGATTTCATCCACTGACTGGCTGATGGACAATATTGATATAGCTGTAGGTGGTGATGGATAGGTAGCACTGCAGCATCGTCAATACACTGCTGGTCCTTCCTTCTGTGATATTTCTCCCAAATCATTCAATGAGTGGTGCATGCCGAAATGAGAAGGAATAGAAAGTTCTGGAACTTAGTATGTGGTCTGGTAATAGAGGAGGCACACTGAGAAATTACTTGTTCCATTTTAGTAAGTTAACTGGGAATTCATGAAGCTCTCTTAAGAGGGATAGCTATTATTTGTAGTCAATAAAGTTATGAATTATGGAAATAGCATTATTTCTGTGGAGACATACAAAGATTAATATGAATGTCAAGCCCTCTCCACTAGAGAAAATTACACAGCATGGCAAATACTGGACTGCAATCTTCTGTTGCTCAATACTATGTGAAGAGGTAATATAAGGAACTTTGAAAATGTTAGAATCTAGGAAAACAATTTTGTGAAAATATTCAGTTTCAATTTCCTCAATACTTTTCTATTGTTCTACTTAGAACAGAATGATAGTTTCACATAATTGCGAATGTTTTGGCTGTGGTGTGAACTGAAACTTGTCCTGATTGATTAAAAAAAAATATTAATAACTTCTTGATATAGACCTTCCCAGATGCACTGGAGTCTGATATAAAGTAATCTTGCCCTATAATGAAGTTTCAACACAGCCTTTGAGAAAATTACTGCATCCTTGCTTTGATGTTCTGCTGTTTGTGCACAAATTTGTCACCATTTTTCTTCAATATAGAATATCAGTAAATAAAAAGAAGTATCTGCTTATGAAATGTCACCAAATACATACAAAATGGTTATTAGAGTTGTGGTTGAGGCCAGTGTGCCAAAGTTACTTTATTCAGTAGGTTCTTGTTCCTCAGTTTATGGGCTTAATACTGTTTATCTCTAGCAAGCAAATGAATGTATTTAAATCAAAGATTTCAGGGCAAACCTGAGTCACTAATTAATTTTCTTTTCATGGAGGAGGATACTCTTTGGCCCCTATTTTAATATGAGAGAGAATAATCTCTTTAAAAGATCACAGAACCACAGAATATTCTGAGTTGGAAGGGATCCACAGGATCATCAAGTCCAGCTACTTAAGTGAATGGCCCGTAGAGAGATCAGACCAACGGCCTTGGTATTAATAGCACCGTGCTCTGGCCAACGTGATCTGGCCACCTAATCCATGTGGACTGGACTGTCCTGGATCTTGATCTCTGCAATCAGCATTTCATCTAGATTCATCTGTCTGCTTGCTTTGAGTCAGAAGTTAGTTTATAAAGTTTCAAGATGCCAAGCAAGGAAAAAAGAATGCAGATGCCTGAACTTCTTCAGAAGTTCTTCTTCTGTTTGTTTGCAAATCGAGACAGCTCATTAGCACTGGCATTCTGAGTAATATAGACCTCAAATATGGCTAAAGGCATACTTGATTTGATCAATGATTTAATAGTAAGAATACATAGAATGCATGCTCTCATAGAAATAATGAAGTTTGGAGGTATTTGAACTGTATAGATGTTGGATATTCTTTTGGGGTTTTGTTTGTCGTTTTGTTTGTTTGTTTTTCAAAATCTTCATAGGAATAGTTTAGGTAAAAGCATTTGATGTCTCAGCCTGATCTTGGTGCTGTAATTTTACCTTCATTACTTCAGTGTGAGATCAAGTATTTCTCAGGTTTGAAAGTCTTAACCATGCAAAGGTATGCAATAAGTTCTTGAATAACCAGCCTGATTCCTGTTCTTGTTTTTCCCATACAGTTGTTCTGCTCTTCATAACTACTGAAGAATTATTATGGTTTCCACCATTTTTTTTTCACTTTAATTGAAGAAACTTCAGAAGTTTTACTAGTGAAGTAGTAAAATAGTGCATTTTTGGTAGGATTGCGTAGGGCAAAATTAGAGCAATAGTATTAACTTGCAAATAATTTTACGATAGAAATTAAAAACAGGACAGATATTTCGGTTTGGATTGTGAAATGGTTAACCCTACATTTTTCATTATATCTCAGATTGTGTTTTGAAATTCAAAACGTCCCTAATGTAGGCTTCATAGTCATCCAGGTTTCTGTTAAAGAGCTGTCATGTTGCCTGTTCACTACAGATTCAACTATGTCAGGTCTAGAAATAATAATCTTTTTCTATCCAGAGTGTTTCCAATCTTGTTTTAAGAATCATCCCATATTCCTCTAATTACCCAGCAAAGAAATTAATAGTATCCTAATGCTTTATGGAATGACTTTGAGGTCATTTAATTGTTCTTCAAATTTTATATTCGTAGACTATACTAATAAGTCAGAAGTGTCAGCGGAAAAAGTGTCCACGAGCTGTCATTATTCACCTGCCTGCACAGTGCAGAAATATTTTTGAATAGATGTGACTGTCCTGAATCATAATAAATAGTTCAAACAATCTATACAAAAATCAGCAGCTTTAAATAAGTGTAACTTTAGCATGAGAAAGGAAACATGCCAGAAACCTGAATTTCATAAAAACATGGTACTTGTCTGTCTCATAGATTGCATGTGAAATGTGTTGTTACTGTGGGCAAAAGACCCATATAAATGCCAGTGGTTTTTGTTTGAGTGGGGTAATCAATGTCTTAAATTTTTCTGTGCTGTCTTCCCATAAACCCTTCTACACAGATATAGATTCATTAATTTAAAATGTTCACCTGTAGTGCAAGATTTTGGAAGGGGTAATATCTGATAACTTTGGAATTAAGGAGAAGTAGTGAGAAGAAAATTTATTATGTGGACTTTCTCAGCTCCACTTTTCCTTGCAAATAGGAGTGTCCTATGATCTGTACTGCAGGTGGGACACTGATTGCATGTTTCCCCTTTCATAATGTAGCTGGTAAGCAGGTTTTTTTATATTGTGTATTTAATAGCAATATTAATAACAATACTTAATAGAGTCTAGATGATTAGCATCTCAAGTGCCACATCTTTTGTGAGCCCTGAAGATCTGGTGTATTTGTGTCTCAGGTGCAGATTCATTTCTAGGGCAGGTCTCATGAGAATGAGTGTTGACTGGTCTTGTTTATTCCTGGTTTGATTTTTCTTTTTCCCTCCAATGTTTCTACAACTGTAATGGTGCAGTGTTCAGACATTTTGAAGTAGTCTGAATATGTTTTCTTTTAGGCTGTCTTGATGGATGTTTACTTTTGTTTCGTACCCCAAACCAAGCCTCCCTAGAAGTGCTGGCTGAATACCATGTGCTTTTTCCTTCATGAAAGATACAAAAATGTGTTACTTCTCATCAGGAAGCAATGATTATATTATCCATACAAAGATGGATATGTTGTAAATATTCATAGAAGACAGCTGCGAGCTAAAAGATGTTGCTCCCAAATCATAAGTTTCTTAATTGCATCACTGTAAAGAAAAGATCAAAGATAATGTGATTTCATTTGATTACTGAGTCATCCAAATAAGCACGGAGCTCTACTGACAGTTTTTCTGAGGTAGCAGATTGCAGTTGGTATTTAAGGAAAAGTATTTTAAAACAATGCCCATAATTACAGTTAGAAGTATTAAAATAATCTCTGTAGTTTCCTAGGGTTTGATGGAGCTTAACCATTGGCATAATGATGTTTTACTGAGGCTATTCTTAAGATATTTGCAAGCACCTCACTGCAGGGTGTAGGTGTGGTGAGTCACCCATTCAGCACACAGCTCTCATTCATTCATTACCACATTGTAGCCTCCCTGATTTTGCATAACCTATGAGGCGTTTTGTTGTCAATCAACCTCGGTTTTGTACAGTAAGCTCTCTGGCTTTCTTTTGACTTGAATGAATAGTGCCATTCATTCACATCATACTTTTCTGAGGATACTATTCTAAAGCAAGGATCAAGCAGTTGGCTTGTAATGTGCAAGAACTGTAAGACAAAGAATTTGGGCAAACCAAATAACTGGAGGAGAAAAAGGAAAGGGACAAAAATTTTTTTTAGTAGGGATCATGCAATGGAGAAGACACAGTAAGCTTAGTCATTCTAATCTGCCACTTGTCATGCTGTGCTCCTCTAGAAGGGAAAGCAGTCTTGACTTTTTTGTCTTTCAGATATTCCAAAATTACGAAAACATTTCCCTACACATTAACATGTTGGTTTTTGTTTGTGATTTTTTGGGGTTTTTTTTACCTCTGGTAATTTTTTTTAGTTCTTGGATACTCCCATTCTTGCTTGAACTATTATCACACCTATGCCATGCTCAGCATAGCTCAGATACAATCACAGTATGAAAGTCCTTTTGGGGAAGGTAGAATGAGATCCTTGGGCAAAGGTAGTAAGAGTGAGAGAAGACAGAGGCTTCTAGGAAAGGATTGCAGGAACAGAGGAACTAATCACAACCTGCTAGACAAGAGTAAGCAAAGAGTTACTGCATGCTGGTAGTTGTGGCCTGAAAAGGGAAGGGGAATCAGGTACTAGAAAGGAGAAGAGTGGTAAATAGGCTGAGCACTCCTTCCTGCCAAACACAGAAGAACACTAACTGTTGATGCCACATGATCCTTTGTTTGAAGCTTTAATACTGTCCATAAAACTTACCTGATTTAAAAGCAAAAATCTCCACATCATCTGGTATGGCAGAACAAGATGTTAACTCCTACCTGATCTTTGTGATTTGTGAATGCCTTTCTGATGCCATCTTAATAATCAGTATCATCATCTAGCTTATCCCTTTAGAGAAAGTCATCCATTTATTGCTTATTGAAACATCTGGGAAGGTATAATTCAGTGTACTTCTCTCAATGGCTATAAATTTTAATCCCTTAAAATTGTTCTTTAAAACTAGCTAAAGCTGATCTCTGATTGTAGTTTATGTCTTATTTTAAGACAGTTTTACAGGACAGAGACTCTGAAGTAAGTTAGCTTCCCTTTCAACCTCTCCCCTTGAGACAAATTGAAAAAGAGATAAGTGAAAAAAATAACAGTTGAGTAAAAGAAAACAGCAAAACCCAAGAGATACGAAGCTGCTGGGTCACATGGCCCCCCGAGGCAGAAGGAAAACAAGATGGCTGCTGTGCAGGCAGCCCGCGCGGGCCACAGGACAAGGACAAGAGCAAGGCCTCTGCTCCAGACTGTGGGGCTGAGAGAGCAAACAAAGGAAACAACAGAGCAAACAACCCTCCACAGTTCAAGAAAGAAAACTCCCTCCCCCCAAACAAACAAAACAATAGGGAGTAGGGAAAAAAACAAAACCTGGGAAAAACTATTTTTGTTCAAAACGAGTCAGTGCTGCTGGGGTGCTGGTCCAGGCTCTGTGTCGCGGCTGGGCAGGCTTTCTCTCTACGAGGTGCTGGTAAAAAAACACTGGTGGACTGCTGGCAGCAGCTGGAACTTCCAAAACCCATGGTGATGGGCAGCTGTGGGCCCCCCTTCCCTGGCAAATGGCAGGCAGGAGTGATGGAAGTATTGGAGAGCTCTCCAGAGCCCGGAGATAACAAAAGAGAGAGCTTTGTGTGTCCATTCCCTCTTTTCAAAGGGACCCAGCACCCCTCCCCTGCTGTAAACAGGGTAAAATACATGAGTCCCATTTTCTGGCTGCAGGTCTTGAAGAGACAGCAAACAAACTTGAGTGGGTTGACACAGATAGAAACATGGAATACGTGATTTTTGGTCACCTAGGTCAACTAGGACAGTTGAGTACTGTGATTAAGCAAGATTTAAAATGTTTGGAATGTATCTTTTTTACTTTCAATGTGTTTATTATGCTGTTAATTGGTGGGTCTACCCGTGTTTAATTGGTATCTACTAAAGTAGGATGTAAATGTAAGATGTAAAGTGAATGGTTTCTTCAGTTTCCTCAGATCTCTAATCGTATAGCATGATTTTAAAAATTAACAGCATTATATCATTCTATTCTGTTTAGAGTCTCTAAGGCAGACTATAAATACAGGTATAGAAAGATCAATAGATAGCTACAAGGTGCATGGCTAATTAAATATAACTAATAGATATATTCATAATTCTAATTATCCTACATACCCACAGCTGGTGTTAGCAGTTAAGTGTAGTGCTCTCCAGTATGTCCAACTCTTTTAGCTTCTGTTTGCCCCTACACTATCTCCCAGCATAGCTGGATGCTGAAAAGAGGGTGGAAGAATCACTGGTACACTATGAGAAAATTTATATACCATGAGCAACATCTGTGCAATGGCCATAACGCAGTGATGTTTCCTGGCACTTGGCTATGGCAATGCAAATGCATGAGGCAGCTAGCACGTAACATAAAGTGAGAAACACATATTTCTGTGTGGGAATTGAAAATGATTAATTTAAAAAAAATTACATTGTTAAATATTTTAGTATAATTATATTGCCATATGCTGGTTTACCTATCTTGGTGGATATTTACACCTGAAAGTTCAGATGTCCTTCCAGTTTCTCTATAGCTAAGTTATAGTTTACATAGTAAGGGCCAGAAAGTAGAATTTTTCTAGGTAACTTGGTTACACTGACCTAGGGTTTTTTAAATGTTTTAAACTTCATTTTTTGATTAAATGAAAATAAAGAACAATTCCCAGCATAAAAATGGACTTTCCTACTAAGTGGAAATAAAATTATCGGATATTTTTCAATCTCATGTCATTATAAAAATCATTATCCTTATAACAGAACAATTAATCTTTCATAATTTTGTTTTAAAATAATATTTTATTACATACATATACATTTTGTATATATATTTTATATTTTTCTATGTAATGACTAAACTGAAAACTTTGATATATAAGCAGTTGTCAGCAAAACAATAGATTTAATTTTTTTGTTTAAAAATATTTATATCTGTGGTTGAGTGAAACAGTCTATTCAATCTTAAAAATATCATATTTAATAAAGAAAAATCCACTGCAAAGAGAAAAAATGTCTTTATCCATAAGCAACCAGATGAGAAATGGATTTTTATTCAGTCAAATCCTTTTAGTCAATGAAACAGCACTTTCATGCCTACTGCACTCAAGTGATAATTAATATAGTCTAATTCCAGACATGATGCCTGAATTCATGTACTGTCATCAATACCCCGTGTTAAAATCAAACCTTGACAGGGACTTAACACCCTGGAACAGGTCATCGTATGATAATACTCTTTTTTCCTTTCAGTATTTGTCTTCAACCAAGCAAAGTATTACAAGATGAGGGGGAAAAAAAGGGAAAGAATTACAAATGAAGAGTGACGCAGGCTGTGAATAGAACATATGTTAGGCTAGGCAGAGGCATCAGTGAATTATATCATTTCATGATGAAGTGGCAGTGGGGCTGAACGGACCTATTTTAAACCTTGATGTATTTTATCTCTACTGTATTTGGTCTGTCATCTTTAGAGAGAGACTTTGTGTAATTGAGAGTCAGCTCCAATCTGCATGACTTGAACATGAAGTGTAAGCCAGATGAACAGTGTTATGGAAGAAAGGGAAGCATCTAATAAGGTATANCATTTTGTATATATATTTTATATTTTTCTATGTAATGACTAAACTGAAAACTTTGATATATAAGCAGTTGTCAGCAAAACAATAGATTTAATTTTTTTGTTTAAAAATATTTATATCTGTGGTTGAGTGAAACAGTCTATTCAATCTTAAAAATATCATATTTAATAAAGAAAAATCCACTGCAAAGAGAAAAAATGTCTTTATCCATAAGCAACCAGATGAGAAATGGATTTTTATTCAGTCAAATCCTTTTAGTCAATGAAACAGCACTTTCATGCCTACTGCACTCAAGTGATAATTAATATAGTCTAATTCCAGACATGATGCCTGAATTCATGTACTGTCATCAATACCCCGTGTTAAAATCAAACCTTGACAGGGACTTAACACCCTGGAACAGGTCATCGTATGATAATACTCTTTTTTCCTTTCAGTATTTGTCTTCAACCAAGCAAAGTATTACAAGATGAGGGGGAAAAAAAGGGAAAGAATTACAAATAAAGAGTGACGCAGGCTGTGAATAGAACATATGTTAGGCTAGGCAGAGGCATCAGTGAATTATATCATTTCATGATGAAGTGGCAGTGGGGCTGAACGGACCTATTTTAAACCTTGATGTATTTTATCTCTACTGTATTTGGTCTGTCATCTTTAGAGAGAGACTTTGTGTAATTGAGAGTCAGCTCCAATCTGCATGACTTGAACATGAAGTGTAAGCCAGATGAACAGTGTTATGGAAGAAAGGGAAGCATCTAATAAGGTATAAATGAGAAATAACCTTTATACCTCAGACATTTAAATGTGTTTTATTACATACCGTGTTTAATGGTATTATTTTCATGGTACTATTAATAATACAAACAAGGTTTGAAAGCACTTTAAAATTTATTTAACTTTACTTCATTATTTTAATAAAACCTGCATATTTACAGTTGAGACATCCTTTGTCACATTGAGCATACAATACAACAGAACGAATTTGTCCTTACATAATTTTTATGAGTGTAATATATTTTCGTTCTTTAATTCAAGGTTCACCTTCATAGGCTAAGATTATACTTTTATAATTATTTCTTAATTGTGAGGGGAATGTGTTTTAATGATATCCTTATCTGCAATGCTACAACCAACTATATCTCTAGAAAAGCTCTCAGGAAGTTTGTATTTCTGTATATTTTTCTTATAGTATGGTTAAAAATATAATTTTAAGAAACTTTAGGGTTTTTACTTTTCATTTATTGTCCAGCAAGAAGCTGGCATGTTGATGGCACATGATACATTTGACCCTCAGTAGAAAGAATTTGTGGTAGTTTTAATAAGATCTTATTAAGTCTTCCAGCAGGTCTTGCTTTCTGATGTAAAATAGCATGTGAATACCATGTAGCATGCCCAACACAACTCAAGGACCATATTACAGAGTTACTCATTCGAATTTAATTTTATCCAATATTTTGTTTGGATCTGTTTTTGTTAGAATAATTCTTCAGACAAACTTCTGGAGACAGAATAATATTTTATTGTTACAGCTGGGGATAAGGACAAGTGATAGCATCTGTAATGCAAGGTACTTGTTCCATATAAAACACTTCCTTGCGAGGTCACTGTGCTTATATAGAATTGCAATGAATGTTTTACAAGCTCTTGTGCTTCCTCTGCATAGTTAGCCAACAGTTTCAAGATTGGAATAAGTGTCATTAGCAGCTACTCAGAAGAAACAGGAAAAAAAAGACATAATAGTCAGTATATGAATCTTATTACTGGAGAGAACTCTTGTCTGCCAGCTATATTCACACTGACCATTTCCTCCATGAAGGACATCCTCATAACCCAACAAACTGCATGTGGGGAAAGGACAGGTCTGCCTGCACAGCTTTGGTAGCAGATTTTGTGTCACAGAAGTTTGGGTAAGTTCTTTGTCCTCAGACCCTGTCCATTAAAAATGGGTTGTTGCATAAATTCCTTTATCTTGCCTTCTTTGTAATGAAAGCTTTGCTACAGTTGGACTGGTGGTCTTATTATGTCAGGGTTTTTTTTGTAGGGGTCACAGCTTTAACATGATAGGGAAATATTTTACTTTAAAAGTCTCTCACATCAGACAAAAATGCTAGTGTGATCACTCCTTGCTTTTGCATTGTTTTATTAGTTTCACCTCAGTTTGAGCTCTGTACAACTAATTTCTCCTAGCAGTCTCTAGATACGGTGTCCATTGATGTTGTTACACTCTGTTGGGTAAGAACAAGAATTTCCTGTGAATAAAACAATTACAACAATATTTAACATCTTTGCGTTCAGTTATTGGAAGAAACTGCATCAATTTCTACCATGAGTACAAACAGGTAACTCTGTTCCAGCACGCATCAAGGCTGTAAAATGGAGGCAGATTGTTTAATGATGAGAAGCTTGCTTAAAGAATGAAGGCTCAGAGTGAACAGTAGAAATGAAAGCTGAGAAAGTCATAGAGGCAAACAGAATATAAAATCTTTTTTGGCATCAGTTCACTCTGCCCAGAGTTCTATGGGTGTTTCTTTTCCTTTAAACTGATGATCTTTTTGACTCCTGTAATGTGTAGTACCATGCTTTACAGTCTCATTTTACTAGTATTTTTAGACATAGTATATAATTTGAATACCTTTGTACTGACTTCAAACTATGTGTGTATGAATACACGCATATATACACACTTATATTTTTAAAGAAGGACAGATGTCATAAAAGTTACCTGTTACTCAAAGACCAAATGTGCAGCTTTTGAACTGCATCTCTTTACATGATTCCACTGTGAAAATTCACTTGAACCTGATTTTCTTTTTGCAAATCAGAAAGAAAGATTAATTCTGGATGAGGAGAAAAGAATAACATTAGCAGAGTCTGCAAGATATGGAGATTGGACAAATAATGGGTGTAATCTGGCCCTAAAACAGCAACAAACTTCTTGTGTCTACAGAGTGGAGACACTTTCAAACTTTCCCTTTTTTTTTTTTTTTTTTTTTTTGGCTTTCCCATTTAGAGGAAAAACTAATAAAACAGTATCCTGAGTTAAGGGGCAATGACTTGTGGAGTCAATATGACAGTTTTATATTTTTTGTCCTATTGTGAATAGTTTAGTTCAGTTTTCATATACTGCATTAAAATAATTTTTCTTTTTTCTTCTCTTTACATATGTACAGTTAGTGTAAAAATTTGTTTGAGAAAATGCATAATGGCAGCTACATGGTGAGTTTGAAACTGAAAATTAGGTGTTTATTTTATCTGTCTGCATCAGTTTGTGATATTCCTTCTGATTTTCACACTGAGAGTGGCAGAAGCTTGACAGTCAGTGGCAGGCAGATAGGAAGTGCTTTGTCTGTCTAGCAACATGCACAACTCATTGAGTTAGAACATGGCTCATAGAGTAAAATCAAAACCACTCCTTTCTTCCTTCAACTTTGAAAAAACTTGAACCTAGAAATAGAATCTAAACAACAAAAATCTGAAGGAATAAAATTTAATCAGAGAAATGTTTACAAATTAGCTGTTATGTTCTTTAGATTACTTACATGGCTTGAGATTTATACTTGGTTATTTTACATTCTTTAAAGATTTGTGTTTTTCCTACTAAATTTTAGATGGTATGGTTGTATGAATTTTGCTACTAATAATGATGGAACTGGAAAGAAGGCAAATTACAGCTTTTTATGTAGTTTTTAGATTCTAGAAGTGGTGACTTCTACCCAGTCTACAGATGTTAGTGTTAGTAACTAGTAAATATATTTGTTTTAATTTTGTTTTTCAGATCAGTTGTTTTTACGTGAAAAAAATAAAGAATTGTGGTATGCAATCTTTCTTTTAATATTTACCTTCCAGCATTATAAAATTTGATTCATGGTTCTGAAAAGATCTTTGCATTTTAAGAATTATAATTTTTAAAACTTGAATTCAATTTTTTTTAATATATGTATCTTACAGCCCTATATATATATATATATATGTATCATAGTCCTTTTGAAGTTTTTTTAATGGGGTCAATAGTTTGGAAATCATTATTGAGTTCTACTACTGAGAAGTAAAATATTCCATCTTATCAATAAAAACGGCAATGTGGTACCTGCATATCTAATAGCAACCTGTAGCTGTAGCTTTCCCAGATATGTTTGTTACAAAGTCTGAAAATAAAATTCTTGCATTCAAAATAGCCTTAGAGAGCTTTTTTTCTGCTGAAAAAGTAAAATCAGAATATTAAACATCATTTACATAGGAAAATAAGCATCTGTAGCCATGAACTCTATCTTTCCTTTCTATCATTAAAAAAAGACAAGTTCACAAAAGACCGAAAACAGGAAAACATTTAATGTAAAAGTTTTTAATTGTCCATATTTATTTTTAGTTTACACAAGCTCCATTGTTCACACACAACCGTCAAAGGATAAACAAAAAGAACCATAAGTGTTAGTATTTGTTCACAGGTTACATCTTCTCTGATCAACTGTGAACTAGGAAGTAGAATTATGATGTAGAACCAAAAATCTGTTTGGGGGTTTGACCTTGATAGCACAGTATTATCATGATGATGAACCTACCACACTTCTTTCCAGAAACATTTTAAGTCCCGTTTTTTTCCCCTGAGC
Source organism: Platysteira castanea (assembly GCA_013397175.1). NCBI lineage: Eukaryota > Metazoa > Chordata > Aves > Passeriformes > Platysteira > Platysteira castanea. Next base: position 21,218 of record VYXC01005929.1, read on the forward strand.
AATATTATTTGTTGCAGTTATTGCAGAGAAGTATCTTGCTTTCATTTATATTTTATTTTTCCTAATGCCCTCTTTATCTAGTACCCCATGCCCCCTTTGCACTAATGGAACATAAGAAACTGCTCTGTACTTGCAGTGTTTATAACAGGATTCCCATTCCAGATTCCAGGGTAGTAGAGCAGCTGGAAGTGTTTAGTGGCTGTCTGTACCAGAACTCCCATCTTTGTAGCATTAAAATTAATCTTCCTCATCTTGGTGTACAAAGAACCCAAGTGTGCCCCTTACCTCATTACCTGAAATTTTACAGTGACACCAACAGCAGGAGATGTGGCAGAGCAGCTTTTTGGAAGCCCTGGGAGTATTCACTTGAACAGACACTGCAGTTCTTGTAGCCTTTAATAGGTTCCTCCTTTATGACTGCTGATGGCTGGAGCAATGAGGATGGATATGATCCAGGTTTTCCCATCGCTTGGATAGCTCACAATTTTCTTACTTAAGACAGAGAACAACTAGGCACACATCTGAAGATTGTACTTGGTGCGTAGTACTAATCAGCAATCTCTGACTGTCACAGAGGAGGCTGAATAACTGAACATGTTATTTATGTATACTGCAGTGTTGTGACACAAGGTAAAAATGAAAGTGGTTTGTTAACTATATTAGCTGCTGTTTCAGTAATGCATTTATTTTGTGCATGTATTGGGAGACACACGGTGCTCCATAAAATCACTGTTCCTGAGCACTATGTTTTTATGGAAGCATTATGTTTAATATGGATATATGTGGCAGGGGAGGGGGGCAGTTTGCATCCCAGTTGGATGCAAGTATGCATTAACACTAAGGTGCTCAAGCTGGGAAATTTTTGGATATTCAGGGAAGCAGTCACCTGATCTTCCTTGGGGTGAAAGTGGAAGATAGGTGTTTTTATTACATTTGTTTTTCCTTTGTTGTCACTAAGCTTTCTCAGTTCTGAATTATGGGCCTCTAGAATATTTCAGGTCTTTTAAATATACATTGTTGATTTTCTAACAATGGTATAATTTTGTGAATAGCACTAACAAAAAGCTTCCAATGTGACTAAGGCAGTTTTGAAATAGAACTTTGTGAAGAGTTTGGTTTCATATATTACTAGAAATAAGAAGTCAGAAGATTAAAAGAAATCCCTCAGAAGAGAAAGAGAGAACGACAATCCTCTAAAAATGAAAAAGGGATGCAGAAATAATGCAACACTAGGGGTAAAATTGACTATAGTATTACAGCAAATCCACAGTGGAAAGAAAATTACAGAATCAACTGTGACATACCAAAGTGCATGTCTTCATTGCTAAATCAGTTTCAGTGAGATCCTTTCTTGGGCTCTTCTGCCATGCTCTACCTAGAAGCTGATACTTGTCAGGCCCTAAGGTGTTCCATCTGGTAGTTTCATGACACAATGTTCATTTCAAAAAACCCGTATCATTATTATTTCAATAATCAAAGTACCATTACCTGGCATTGTCAGTGGGGATGAGGGGGTAGATTTACAGACAGTAGAATTAGAGTAATATAGACCTGAAAGTTAAACTTAGTGAATCTGAGGTCAAACCATAGTATTTTTAACATGAATAGCTGTTTTGGCATTGATGGTGGTGTTGGGGTCCGTGTCTTTTCAATTCCATAGAGGAAACTAGGAACTGTTAATTATGTCTTTATGTAGCCTTAAGGATAAAATCTTAGTAGTAAAATACTTCACATGGATTTATACTTGTAAGAATATATTGTTTAAGTATATATTAATAATTTTTTCTAAGATATATCTTTAAAGTGTTTGAAGATATTACCTTTGCATGAAGTCATAAAAATAAAAACATGTGTTGCTAACAGGTACCTAAAATATGGTGAAGCCATATTTTTGAAATGTCAGGCTGTTCTGAACTATTCTGTTAGACAGAGATCCTAAATTTGTTAAAACTAAGTTGAACAGTATCAACAGATACAACTAACTCTGAAGTGGGCTCATATTTTAGAGAAATGCTCTCTGTAATGATGAAAGCAGCCTTTGCTAAAGCAAAAATAAAGGAAAGATAAAAATAAATTTGGGAACTTTAGACAATGCTTTACTTAATTATATAATTATGATAATCAAAATTGAGTATAATCATATTTACATTTGTTTCGTTTAATGATTGAAATTTAAATATATCTCTTGAATGCACTTAACATAAAATAACCGCAAAATTTATGAGCAAAAGGAATATAAATAATTAGTTATTTGATAGGAATGTAGTCCTCGAAACTGTCTGTAACTTCTGGGGTTTTTTAAATTTTTATTTTCATTATAGGTAAGCACTTTTCTTAAAGCCACATACTCTACCCACCTGAATAAAAAATAAGTGTTTGAAGAATGAGGTTCAATTTTCAGTACATAATTTTATATATTTCTTGCTTCAATTGATAATTTTACAACCATGAAAAATATGCAAGAGCTGTACAAACCCCAGTTAATAGTGCTGGAAGGACTTGTACGGATAATTTGAAAAAACATGGAAGCTTCTATTTCACTTTTTGCATGCTCAATGACTTGATTATCAATAGGGGGACGAAACAATTACGGAGATCAGTAAATTGAAAAATAAATGACGGGCTCTGTCCTCTAAACATATTATGTAACTGACTTAAGTATTTGCAGAATCAGATATTATGACAGAGCATCCATTATCCTGCAGTTCAGCATTATTTTATATTTTGTGGTCAAAGCTGTGGTCAGTATTTGGAAAACTGAGACATCTTAATACATTTTTATGCATAAAGAACTGTGAAATACCTACTGGCTTTTCCTTTCATGTTTTTTTTTGCCTTGGTTGAGTGTTTTAAATAAGGTCCATTGAAGTGGGTAATAATATTAAAAATCAGTTGTTTACCTCACAAGCATTGTTACAGAAACCTCTCCCCAATCTCAGACGTATACAGGCCTCATCCCAAGTTCCCTTAGCCCTACCTGTTTTTACCTGTCATTTGTCATAAAAGTCAATCCAAAATTATGGCTAAGATGGGGCCAATCTTTTAGACTGAAAAAACGAGATAAAAAGAAATGAAGGACTAACACAGATATCAATATGGCAATGTGACTCAGTAAATCTGTGGTTACTTTCACTGTTAGTGTCTTTTTTTTTCCCTTCCTCAAATTCTTCAACTTCTTTTCTAATCCACCTGTCATGTGGCTGGCACTATAAACATATTTAGATGTCAGATTACCATTGAAATACTTTAATGCTGTTAAAAATGTGCATCAGTTTCTCTATGACAGAAATTATGTCTTCCTACAGCTCTCAAACATGAGCAGAAACTTCTGGATAATACTTCTATGCAGATACACAGCTGTATTAATAATAATATGGAGTGTTTACAATATTATTTCTTTTATTTACACAGTATGCTACTAGATATCTCTTAGTAGGTTACTTAAAAATAACAGAATTCTATTGTAAGTATGTTATTACTAATGGACAACACTGTGTTCAGTTTTAGATAGGCAGTATTATTAGCCGGAGTTGTGAAATAAAGAAACTTTCTCAGGTTTTCTGTCAAGTACCCTTCCTATGTTCTGCTGAAATTAGATTTGTGCATATTGATATATATTTATTAAGAACATTTCTTTTTTCTTTTTTGCCTGGTACATTTCCAGAGCTCTAGCATGCATGAAGGTTTTATAGTCAGTGTGCAGTCTAGCAGATGTCATTCCATTTGCCTAAGCCCTGCTGACATTTGGAGTTGTGGATTAATTGAGCTACAGAACGAAATTTAATTAAAATTAAATACAGATTTGGCCATTGTATCTGTTCGTTTTTTACACTCTGTGTACACTTGCAGTCAGTGCCATAGTTTATTTGTTTAATCAGGATGCTATGTGGGAGAAGCTGCACTTTGTTTTAAACCGAAATTGTGGCAGATGCCAAGTAGAGCATAATTCGTGTAATTTCATGTGATACCTGCCACGTAGATGATGCCATTGTTATGCCTCAGAACAACCTGAAAGGGTGTAGACTCTTCTATTTGTGAAGTTACTGAAAAAGAAAAAAACTATGCAAGAGGTGCAGTTTTATTTGTATTTTTAGGTAAAGATTTTGTTTAGCTGATGTTTTAAGTAAGCTTATGAAAAAATACATTGGAAGGCAAAGAATTATAAAAGGGCAATTTATTTCTCTCATAAAGTGCCATTGTCAGAATCTGTTTAGCCTTGAGATAGATCTGTAATGGAAATGTCAACAGAAGGCATTAAAAATGCCAGTACTTCATTCTAGTATTTTTTTAAAATTAATAATTGAGTAGGTATATGTGGAAAGCAATAATATTGGGCAAATACTAGGTAAATTAGAAGTAACACTGGAGGGAATATTTATGGATTTTTTTCCTTATGCATTTAATTTAGATCTATGTGGAAACACTTCCGCTCCTTCATGTAGGTAGCACTAAGTATAGTGACTCAATCTAAATTAGATGACTCAAGCAGACACAGTAGATGGTACTAATAACTCTCCGTGTATTAAAATAAAGAAGATGTTTGTAGATGTGATCCTTAATATTGCAGAATGAATTTAGGTGGCACATTTCTACAGTGTGTTTACTGAATGAACAGACTTTTAAAATAAAAACTGAGTCTGTTTATTCAACTTCATCTTTGATTACTACAATGAAAAATGTTTCGGTGTAGCAAGCATTCAAAACCAGTTGGCATATCAAAATATCCCTGGATATTCACTCAGACACTGATATTAGCTCAGTTGGTCAGAGCATGGTACTAATAATGCCGTGGTAGTGGGTTCGATCCCCCTATAGGCCATTCACTTAAGAGTTGGATTTAATGATCTTCGTGGGTCCATTCCAATGCAGAATGTTCTCTCATTCAGTTTCCTACAACTTCTGGCTCACAGCTTCCTATAAACAGAGGAAGCATCCATATATTTACTAGATAATGAAGGATTCCTCTTCCGTGAACTTCTCCATTCTCCACTTGAGTCCCCATAAACTCTTAAGCATCTTTAGCAATGCATAACTTTACTGCACTTTGCATGAAGCAATTTTTTTTTGTTTTGATGTGATGCTGTTCTCTGTGCTTGAGGCCTACCAACTCATAAGTTGGAAGAGATAGTGTAAAGTTGATTCCTTCTCTCTAATTCTACACTACTCTAAATTTTGTGGACTTCTTTTATATCCTGCTCTGACATCTCTTTTCCAGCCTTAGCTAATCCCATCTATTTTTGTACCTAGTTCGATTCTACTATATTTTTTTTTCCATAAGATAGAGGGATGAAATGAGAAATGCGTACGGTATTCAACTTGTGAGCAAGCCATGAATTTATATCCATTGCTCAGTATATTACTCCTCTTTCCCTGCTTAATACAAATGCTTAAACCCAAGACTGGTTTTTTTAATTTTGCTTTGGGTTTGGATTTCTGTGGTTTTTTCCCCTCATTTCTAGTCCTCATTGAACTTACATTTTCCCAGACCTATTTAAGGCCTAAAGATTTCATGCATGACTGGTAATAATGTACTCAAAGCCCATTACAGTAAGGATTGAGATTCCTGTGCACATAACTTCATGTTTGTTGAATTTCACTTACCATCCTAATACCCAGAAGTTCAGTCATAAGGGCATTCTTGTAGTTTGCAGTATCAGTTCTTGACTTTATCACTTGTATCATCAGCAAACTTTCTCATTTCATGGTTGACGCACCCTTTTCTCAGCAATTATGAATAAGTTAAAATTTTGGGTCCTTGTGGAATTTCTGTGGCATGCCCCATGCAAACTGACTCCTGTGCTTTAGCCAGATTTATCTATGTTGTGACCCTTTATTTTCTGCCATGATTGTTTGGTTTCTTTACAAGGCTTTGGTGAAAGACTGTGTCAGAAATTTTGAAAGTCGGAGCAGACTATATTGAGCAGATCTCCTTTACAAACCCAGTCATGGATAAATTTTTCACAGACTATTTCCGTTTACCACGGATGGGCTGACTCTGACATGGTATGAGCAATTTATCCATCTGTACACATGTTCTGTTCTCTATTATAGTATCCGCTAACTGGTCTGATGTAGTCTTGAGGCTTACTTGTTTGCTTTCTGTCTTCATATGTAGCAGAGCCACAGTGTTGCTGAAGTTGAATGCAGTTTTTTGAGGGAAGGCACAGTCATGTGGATTTGCCCAAAAAGGTTTAAATCTAGTGCCTTGTAGCTGCTGTTACAGACTGGATTTTTGACATTTCAAATCAATTCTGTTGTTCTGCTCAAAACCAAAACAAAGGTTGTTTTTCTCTCACAGGCCACTAAACAGACTGCTCCATCAATCAATTGCTGATTAGGTCTACGAATCTAGTCATATCATCAGGTCACAAAATTGTATTTTTCCAATCCACATACAAGATAGTAAACCATGTCTCCCAGTATCCCAGCATCCTCACTGTCTGCTCTCCCTTGGCATATCACACAGTGTGGGACAGTTCTGGTCAGACAGTCAGGAACATCATTCCAATACAAAGTTGTTCCCATTTTGGTCATGAACACAGCTGGTCAGTCAAGACTGAATGTGTTTGGTCCCAGCTAAACCGAATTCTTAACAATCCTCCAAAACTCCCTATCCGTAGTATCCATAAAAGTAGATGCATTCTGAGTATTTATGCCATATAACATTCCTTCCCTCTTCTCACTTGTAATCACCTGAGGTTTGACTTCATTTGCTGTTCCTATTTCTATCTTACTGCTCATTTACAGAGTAACAGTTAGGAATATGGCACTTTACAGACAAGAATAGATTTATAGTGTAATTCATAAAATGCCATATAAATAATTGAATTTTAAAATGCTTTTGAAAACACTTTAAAAGGGTTTAAACATGACCGTCTTATGCATGTGGCAAAAGGGGAATTAGCCAAGGGGTTAACACACTGCTGATGCCATTATTATGTGCAGATGCATCTTCATAGTATGTGAATTAGAATCAAAGTAAGGTAGCTGGGTGGAAGGAGGCATGGGGTTTTGGACTCAAAGGTAAGAGAGAGTGGAGAATTAAAGACACTTACCCTGAAGGTTAGGAGAACCAGCAACACACTAATTTGGAAGGGGCCACTGAAGTGAAAAAGGTTCATCCCTGTCTGCAAAAAAGTGGTCAGTGGGGTATATCGCTCCATAAGAGTCCTCTTATACTGAGGGGGTACTAAAATTTGTGCTTTTTTTGATTGTGGGCATGGAAAACAACGATTTTTTAAAAAATTATTATGTGTGTCAGAAACCAGTTGCAGTCTAGATAAAAAGCAGTGAAATAACAAGTATCATTTAGAGGATGCTGAACTAATAAAGGTGGACAGTCCCTTGAAAATGGAGACAGATTTTTTTTACAGGGGATAGAAAGATTTTTAACCCAAAATTTTAAGATTATGACATTCAGGATGATGTAGTAAAGGGGCAAATGGAGAGAAGACACAAAAGAAAATAGACAAGGGTTTTTTGGAGGCGGTGGTCAGAATTCAGTGCTATGACAGAGGAGTAACAGAGGAATCATACTGAAAATAATAAAGTTCTAAATTAGAGGTGCAGCTGTGAAAGAAAGAAGTGGAAGACATGAAGAGACAAGAGGTTACAGGTACAGATACAGATATTAGAGAAGAGCATTGAGTAGTAGAACGCAGTCATGGCAGCAGACGTAGGAAAGATACTATAGAAGAATAAGCAGATTACAGTACTGAAGATGAGAGTGGGAGGAATACAGTGGCTAAATTTGGGAGTGATATTATGTACAAGTTATATAGCTTAAGAGATGCAAGAACATGTAACGGGAATATTCTATAAATTTTTTCAGCTGTCAAAAGGATGTGGTTCCTGATCCACCATGGCAAAGAGCCTGCGTTCAGCAAAAGCCACAATAGTGTGTTTTTTTATGTCATTGAAGGGAAGCATTAAAGGATAACCTGACTTTATGGGAAGCATCTCTCTGTGTGTAAAGAGAATGGTTCATTTAAACCCACAGCACAATAGCCCTATCTAGTGTATTTTTGATTTTAAATTATAGCTGTTTCATTCATGCAATATCTACTGTTTTTTAATTTTACTGATCTATTGTCAATTATCTTGTGGTCTTGAGCTTCATGGTAACTACTCACTGATTTTCTTTTTGAAGTTTTAAACTGATTCCAGTTGGAGTCCTTGTGTGTCTTTTCATACATCTGTTCAGGATAGAAAAATAATCTGCATTTATAACTATTACTTTATCCCAGGCTTGAAAAATTTGGGATTACTAGTTTTGCAAACTATATATTTTTTAACTTTAAGAAATGGAGTTCTCTGCTAATACTGAAAAACAGACAGTTATTCTTCATGGAATTCTATTACTAAGTCTTCTTTATTTAGGGACAAAACTAATCTCTCATCTTTCTTCATTGCATGCTTACTAATATGAAGATTGTTTAAACAAGCTCTGGTTCATCTGAAAGTCAAACTATTTTTAGTTCCTGTTATTGATGCATGCGATTTTCATGTATGTATATATATCTCTATATGCATATTACTCAGTGTGAAAGAGTCTCTTGGTCTTGTCTTACACCTTGGTTCATGGTGCTTCTGGAAGTACCCAGATGGACTTTCCCATTAAGAACTGGAAATTATGATAATATGAGACAAAAAATGTCTTGTTATCCACCCTAGTAGAAATTAATAATCTGCATATATTATACTTCTTTATCTAAGTTATATAGAGTTTAATAATTCTGACATTTGCTGGAGAAATTGCTTGGTGGGGTTCTCTACTACACATAATTTAGACTTGCCCCTAGATTATTTATTATGGAAAAGAAATTTGTGCTATCATTCAGCCAGCACTGGAGATTTCAAGTGAAGCCAACAAATGCTAAGTTTACGTAAAGTAGTACAGCAGATTTAACTTAAACTTTCTCCTTTTGCAGGTTGTGGATGGCCGTGTGGCTAGTCTAGAACATATAGTCAGAGCATCTACTCCTATCCCAGAGTAGCTATTGTATAAATAGAAATAATTTTTATTCGTTTGTCTTGAAAATTACATAGGGTCAAAAGACAGAAAATTTAATTTTAGAACCATCTTCTGAAAACATATGGTTGCCCCAGTAGACTTGGATATACTCTTGTTTTAGTAGATTTTGTCAGGTGTATGCTATGGGAGCATTCTTCTGCTATATTATTCCAAATTGTGCTTTTCAGCTTTAAAAGTTGCATGCTATCAGAATTGTTTTCCTCAGTCTTGAGAACTACTATAGTTTTCTCTTTTTCTTGGTCTTTAGCATAGCATTTTGTAATTCATAAACTATACTGAGAAGCTGACAGGATTTTGTTTTTTCTCTAGGAAGTATTTCAGTTTGGTGACCTCTGATCATTAGGCAGAATATTTCAGAGAAGGGGAAAGAAAATCTGTTAAAAATACCGATCTGGTATGCCTTTGATAAAGAGATGTTTCATGGAGTCAGTATGGCACACAGCATGGATGTAATCCTTGACTGCAGGCTGGCTTTAAAACACCATGTGCCAGCTGTGGTCAGCTCTGCATTATGGGTGCTTTGGGGCTGGACTTTTTAATGATGTAAAGACTATTGCAAGATGCAAGCATTCTTAAATTCTACTTAGTAGTCAAAAGGCATGGCTCTATAATAAACACACTGGCATTATCATCACCTGTGCTGTAAACTGTAAACTGTTGACTGAGTATGGACCAGGTGAAGAAAATGAATAGACTTACAGCAGTATTCTTGCTGGAATCTCTGAAAATAGAAGCATGGAACTGGTTTTTTATTGATTTACACAATACTAACCGTCTTTTTGAACAAACTGTGTCAGATGCATGTTATCTCACTGTCAGGAGGTTTCAGTGTGTATCACTCTGGCTGTTTATGAGGTTTTGGGAAATTTTCAATTGTTCGGGGTTTTTTTTTTTCAGAAATACTAAGCAGTTGTTTATTGGAAGTGTTCATTTCTGTTAAGAAAATGATCAATTGACATTGACATGCTTGCATAAAAAAGACAATGAAGAGTTAACTTGGAATTTCTAACATCCTTCAAAGATGTTGTCTGTGTAATTTGTTTTAAACTAAGTTGTGCTCTGAAATATCATAAGGACAATAAAGAATTCATGGCTTGAGTCATGAATTTATCTAAGGATACTGTTAATTTATGGGGGTTTTTTCCTCCTTTGTTTGTGTAAGTGCTTTTAAATCTGTGGATGTATATGAGTCACATTTTGCTGATAGCTGAATGTTTTAAGAATGAAAGTTGTTCTTTTTCACTTTGGTAAGAATGAACTATCAGAGACTTGAATAGTAATTATGGAAGTAATACTACACCACCTCCTCTAGGTGTTGCATACAGATGAGGTAGTTCCCTCTGTCCCCTTTTTCCTTTAAATGATGTCTTCTTCAGAAGAAAGTAGAAAAAGAGTAGGCTTACTTGTCTGTAACTCCTCTTTCAGAAAACTAGTTTGAGTAATTGAACTTTTTGTTTGTAATGTTATAGATGTGCTGTTCTGCAGACCTTACTATGATCATCTGTTTCAATAAATGTGCAGCAACCCCAAGAAGATTATGTGAGAAGGATGGGGTAATTCATGTTCAGCCTCATGAAGCCATTGACATGGAACCATTTCTAGATTTTTGTCTCACAGAGGGACTGACTGTTTTCCTCCAGCCATGGCTATGCTGCAGACTGCAAGACAGCAGAAATAAAACAGGGGATATTATACATGAGGTACCTTGGGTACCAGGAACTTACAGTCTGGAGCTCCTCACAGGCTAATTTTCCTTGCTGAAGCAGAGTAAATTAGCCCACATGAGCTTGTGCTGCTTAAAGTGCTTCTGGTATCCAAGTTAGCTCATCTAAAAATAGCTTTGGAAATTCTCTATTCTTTGCAAGCTGCAGTGTGGGTGTGCATTTATTGTCTGGTGATGGCTGGAGCATGCATGGAACTGAAATCATTAAAGATCAGAAGATCCTCTGCCTGTCAGTAATTTTTGACACAGTTTAAATGGTCAAGGTAAAATGTAGGTGAATGTAAACTTAACCTCCCTCTCAAAGATAAGAGATACAAATTTATTAAATGTAATATATTTTTAAGTGTTTACTAAAATATATTTATTTGTATATTTTGTATATTATTTGTATAAATAATATACAATTTATTTTACTAATTGTAAAATAAATGTCAAATTAATATTGCTTAAAAGAAGCATTTACAATTACTACTGGCTTTCATAATCTGGTGCTTTGGTAGATATCTTTATCACATTACTTTGTGCTGAAAGGAGAAGTTTTATTTTCATCTGAATTGTCTCTGCCAGATGTCTATTTATTGAAAGGGTCAGTGATAGAAAAAAACCCCAAAACCACAGTGTAAACAACTCTTCATCTGCCAGTCTAATATATTGATATATCACTTTTTATTAAAAATGTGATTCATTTTAAATAGAAAAGAGGTACCAAATCTATGTGTTATTTTAATGTTAGACGTAAAATTACAATTTAGAGTATAAAAACTGGAGTTTTTCAGTGATAGCATAAGAAATGTTTTCCAATGCTGTATGACAACTTTCTAAAATCCATATTGAGTTACTTGCTGTTACTTTTTTTTGAAATATCTTTCTGAAAGCATCCAGGGGCCCATTAAAATGCGAATCAGTCTGTAGATACTTTAGTGAGTATACTTTGTTTTGTTAAAATTGTGACGTAGTTAAAGCAAGAATGGTACAAGCCTCCCTTGATTTAAGAAGAGTGATTAGAGAAAGCAGTCGTGAATATCACATTTCCTTCACCTTTCTTGTTGGATATTTTGTTTCTAGAAGTGAAAGTGTTTTGGTGATGTAGGGTGTTAGTAACTTCTGACGTGAAAAGAAGACATGCAGAACTATTTTAGGAAGTTTTTGAACCTCTCTAACTCTCCGCAGTTATGAAGACTTGCTGTGTTTCTGAACTACAAGGAGATTTTTGTAAAATGCTCTTCATTGCAGAACTTGTTTTATATAAGAAATCTAACTAAAAACCTAATTTCTTTTCTCCTTTCTGCACTGCAATCGACAAAGTGTGATTAATAATAGATTTAAATTTGCTAAGTGCATTTACTCCTTTGTGCCATCATAAAGAGAATCTATTACTGTAAAATTGAGGCTTAGTTCCAAATTGCACCATTATGAAGTTTTCTTCCAGCAATGTTTTGTCTCTAATACACTTCCCTCATTGTAATTCTATTGCAAACCTGATGTCTAGCATCAAGTCTCACAATAATTATTTTAAATTGCTACTAGGAACAGTAGTCCTGGTGGGATATATTACTACTATTCTAACAAGATGAATTTCAATGCACTTGTAACCATATTACAGTGTATTATGAAAAGGAGAAAATCTTTGATTTGTAGTAGGCAAGCAGAAACAGAATACTGCAAAATTATTTCTATCAACTTCTTAGCATTTCATGTTGCATTTTAGAACATGATTAAATTAAACTAGATTTATACTATCACATTAAAATAGTAATTAATTATATATTAAAATGTATGATGAACTGTCACTATATAGTCGTTTTAAGTAAAATTTAGCAATGAGATAGGTGGAGCTTTAGGAATGGAATTGTTATGGTGAAATTACTACTAGACTCAAAGCTTGGAAGTCTCCTGAGCTTGTGTCTAGAATAAATAAAAAATAAAAAGAAATGTGAACACAACAACCACACTGTAAGCATTAACTTCAAAATGACAGAAACAATCAAGTTCTGTGGCTATACTTCATAATGAAATCACAGAGTAGCTCCTAAATTAATATCAATTAGCCTAGAATCTTTAAAGTAGATATTCACCAGTTTTTTTTAAATTAGCACCCAGCTGATGCAATACAAATTTATTAAAGCACTTTCTGTATTTTTATTATATTTTGGAGTTCTACAATTAAATGCTTATGCTGTAATTAAATGATACAAATAATTATTTGTGCACTGAAATTCACTATCATTGATATTGAATATAAAGCTGTAATATCTAAATCTAAAATGAACCCTCACACAGTAGCACTCAGATGATGGCTAAAATTTTCCAACTTTTCCTGTTTCATATTGAGAAAATTCTTCAAAATAACCTCCCCAAGCAACCAAGAGAATAAGACAACAATAAGATGCATGGCTTGTGCATCACTACCTGTAGTGACTTAGTCAATAAACACAACTATTAAAATTGCATCACATTTTTGTTTTGGGAAAAATAATGTTTGGCTGGTGGAAAAAATTATAACAGAAAGTGCATTGAGTCTAATGGACTGGTTTGTTTGACTGCTCACATCCCACTTTTTAAATATTTTACAAAGCCTTTCTGTTCTCCACCCCATTTCTGAACTGCCATATTTTCTGTGAATTTAGTAAACAATCTAGAGTCCAAAAGGTTAAAGTTGTTTTTTCTAAGGATGTGGCATGGAAAAAAATGTTACCTTCTAACTGCCGATTAATCTTCAATTTTCACTATTGATGGAAAACAGTGGTGTAAAGAACTAGAAGTCGTTTTAGATATTCTTTACAAGATATTTTCTTATTCTTGTTTCCACTCTAATTCCTTGAATCCTATACTCCTAAATGTTTAAGGTACAACACTTCTGTGTTTGCATTTTTTAATTTCTGTGTTTTATATATATATAAATCTAATATATATATGGATGGCTGGATGTATATAAGCTCACAGTAACCATGCCCAGATGCCCAAGTTACTCATACACTTTGAAACAATTAAAAAATGAGATTGCAATGTAACTGTGGATCTTATCATTGTCACAGATTATATAGAAAAAGGTTAAACATGTGGACCTCTCCAAATTCAATCAGCTATTCCCAGTGACCAAATTTTCACATTTGGCCTTTGCTTACTATTTCGTGTGGTAAGACTATGCTTGTGTGGTGAAGACCATAATTTGTTAAATTTGGCTAAAAGAGAATTCAGACCCTCATAGGAGATAGTCTCCCATCCAATGTGAAGTAAAGCAAAGATCTGTGCTGGATCAGGGCTAAAATGTTTAGCACCTTGCCAGGAACTGAGAAGCAAACTGCCAGTAAGTACATTGCTGCCACTGGTGTTACTCTATTAAAAATAAGTACAAAATTTTGCTTTCATGCCTTGACAGCTTGTAATGCTGAACGTAATTTTATTTGTTTAGAGGAAGTAGAGAGTGAAGGCAAAAGATTCATAAGTGCAGGTGTCACACAGCCCCAGCAGTATGCCACAGTCTATTACAAATGGACAACTTTTCATTAGATGTCAAAATAGTTCATTATTCACATTCTACCTCTTTTTATCTGCTTGAACTCTTAATAGAAGCATTAGAAATGAAAACTTACACATAACCCTTCTAAAAGTTCTTCAGTTGTGGTGTCTTGGACCAGCTTTGCTACAAGTCAAAGAAGCAACTAGTAAAATGCAGTATTTCCCTCCTACCATTTCTGACAACTATAAATCACATTAATCCAGCCACCATCCATTGAGTGTATCTGCCCAATTTAAAGTGCTCATCCCAGACTGAAAAGGCCAGGGGCTGGAGTAGTACTGTATTGTCTTTGCTCAGATGTTTCAGTGTTTATTGGTGGTGAAGCACTGCAAACCACAGTTTGAAGTTATTTTTAGGAAACATTTTGACACATTACCATATTAAAATTGATTATTGTACAGTATCATTTCCCTCCTTAAATTAGTTTCGGTGTATAGAGATTACTGTATGATGTACCTCGTTAGAAATGGTGCAAAAGTGAAGAATATTTTTACTTTTGACCAGACTGAATGTATACTGTGCCTGAGAGCTTTCTGCTAGGCAAAAGTCAAACTAGGAATCTCAGATATTTTCTGATAAATAAAAGGCTGCTATTAATGCTAAACAAGGTGTATTCCATAGCACTTTTCTTTGTTCAGGAGAGGCTGCTGGAGAAAGATAAACAGAATTTCATCCAAGGCCCTCTGAGTGTTAATACAGTAAAACCAAAGATGCTACTAAAAACACTCTTAATTGCTAAATAAAAAAATGGTGTCAGAGTGAGATCATGACTTCACCTCTTGGGACTGATAACATCCTTCAGCTTAAAATATGAAGTGAGCCTTAATGAGAAATTGAAATTAGCTCAGAAATTTTTAGTAATTCTTGCTTCTTTGAACGTAGGAAAAGAATTATTCATTTGCTAGTTCAAGAAGTAAGGCAAGAATATGTGCTGTTGAAAAATTTTAATAGTACTTAACTTACCAACGCTAGATGGCAAGAGACATATTCTATTTAATGTTAAGAAAGTACTATGTGAATTTACCAATATGTGTATCATCTTCAGATTTCAAGAGTGTTGAATGGATTATTATCCAGAGCTAGATAAATTTGAATTCCACAGAGCTGAAATCCTGGAAATTAGTTGCATGATGTATGAATTAAATAATAGTGTTCCTGACATAGGAAAAAGTGATGGAAATTAAACATGTAGTTATGCACACTGTGTCTGCCCAATGTGCTGCATGCACTGCATGTGTTAGAATTTCTTCTCAGTTCTTTTTTTAATCTTTTATTCATACCATTGCAGGTGATGAAAAATTTATGCCTTGAGTCTGGCATTGAAATTAAATGCAAAATGAAAACAGAAGCAGTTTATACTGACAGCTTAAATGTCTTTATCTAGCATACGGTCGCACTACAAAAATCACTGTGTGACTTTTAAAATCTCCCATGTGCAAAAATGCAAACATTGCACAATATAGGATAAAGTTAGGACTCTCGGTATATTAACAGAAAAGTTTTCATTCATTACTATTATTATTATTATTATTATTATTCCCTACTAAGTTTTCAGAATTATTCCAGAATATCAGATGAATGTGAATTCCCCACACAGCCCAGCTACTGACACTGTTACATGACGCAGAGAAAACAACTGGGTCTTGCATTACATTTTATGAATTTCTATACTTGCCACATTATGAATTCAATGAAAGCAATACATCTTGTACTTGCCTATTGCAGGAATAAAAGGTTAATTATTCAGGTGAATCAGTTCCTGAATTATGATGGTCATAGTGTAGCTGCTGCTACAAGAGCAGGATTACTAAGAATCATACATATATTTTTAAAGCCACAATCCATATAACACACCCTTAGAAAAATATAAAGTAGTGTTTATATTGTAGCAACTTTAGCAGTAAATTACTATAATTAGAATGCTATTTTATTTTGAGTCATTCAATCACTTCTTGAGGTGTATACCTGCAATGGCTTTTTTTTTGTGTTTTTTTTTTTCTTATAGTTTCAATTGTTTATGTACTGTCAGGTCACTAAGTATAATTTGAAAAGTAGAATTAATATCAGGAAGATAATTGCAGTAAACTTTTGTAAGTCATACATTATTATGCATCATTAGACTGAAGTCCTAAGAAAAAAACCCTTATTTTTTACATGTTTCAATGACTGAAATGTGGAAGGCACTGTGTAATTGTAACCACACAGAGTACTAACTGTAAACTGCCACTTACATTTTCATATGTAGAAGCCTGTTCTCCAGTGCTTGCCAGTCTTACACCCAGTTTCTTATTGGTGACTTTTTACAATGCTTTATATAAATGTTGGTGTGTATAATTACGCAGATAATTTTATACAATATTAATTGTGCTAAGAGTGTATTGAAAGTCTTTTTAATTCAGTAATTCATTTGCATTTTAATGATTCTAACAGCATAAAGTTACAAAGTAAAATTGAAACATCTTGTTGACTACTACTGCAGCGTGAAAAGAGTTAAGATCTTATTTTGTGCTATTAAATATGTCATTAGCAAAATTCACATTTAAAAACATTGGAGAACACACATTTGTGAGTTAAAAAAATCAGCTGCAATATGTCTTACAGTCCATTATATAACAAAAGGATATTTTAAATATTTTGGACTTCATTATCTGTGGCATTTAATTGCTGATTTTCATATGTTTGCTACGAGGATTCAGCATTTGAGCAGATAATTCTGGTAGTGATAGTGGACTGAATATATCAAATGCACTTGAGGAAAGAGGCTGAGGTACCTTTCAATGTGAGGGAGGAATATGACAAACAAATACTTTTTAATTTTTCTAATCAGACCTTTTAAAAACAGAAGATACAGTCTAGTGGGTTTTATACTGCAGGAGTTAATGTTCCAGCTACAGGGAATAATAAGATATTCCATTGATCTCTATCAATAGATTTTAAGCTGGCTATGTAACATTTCTTTCATTTCCTTTATTATATACAGATTTAATATCAGCATGAATAAATCTAAATTGTTTGCTACTTTTTTCCTAATTCTTGAAGCAATGTAAAAGCCTGGAGAGGTTTGAAGTGACAGCATTACAAGCAGTCTTTTGCATACATGGCCTTTAGGGATGAGTGGCTACCTTGCATCTAATAAATAAGAAAGTGAATTCATTGAATAATGAATTAAGTGGCATAAATTGTGATAACAAGGAGCAAGCATAACTTCATATGAATGGTATTTGCTTTGTGGGGGTTTGTCTGAGAGGGCTGTTGCTTCACCAAGGGATATTGAAAAAAGGCTCATTCATAGAACACAGCCAAAAATGATCTAGCAATTTTTTCATTTGCTGAGATTCTTTGTGTGCCTCTATCAAACCCACTGCCTCCACCAGGGGGATAACTGGGATTGTTTTAGGCCACTGAGTTTTGTTTACAATAAAAATTCCTAGTCAGTTTTACATGGGTGACCAGCAAGTAAATACAGATGTCTAATTGGTTGAACCATATTAGGGTCAACAGCTGGTTACAGAATAATAGCTTGCACTGCCCCACTTGCACAGTCCTGAACCAAATTAAATTATTAATCTACTCTTTGCTTCAATGTAGCTTCACAGGGATCACTAACCTGCCATACTGAATAAAGCGGAACTACTGCTTTACATTTTCATTATGATGAGTTATATTTTAAATTGCAAATACATTCCCATTTAGTTCACACAGAGTATCATATTTGATATCTTGAATTTCATCAGGCATTTAGTGCTTATGTTTATTTTGTTAATTCCAGTTATTAAATGGACCTGGGAACTCACGTACATACAGTTAGTATAAATAAACTATTTTAACAGTCAGAATCTGACAGTTCAAAAGAACTGAAGGAAAAATGATTTCCTCAATTGGTATTTTTTAAACTGAGAAGGATTTTAGGGATTGAAATGGTCTAAAAGTTAATTCACAGTTAACATGTATATCTTTGTAGTGGCAGTAAGGAAGCAGGTCTCTTACCTTTTCTGCCATTGTATGCATATTTCAATTCTGTGTTAATTAATTAGTCAAGGTTGAGGCGTATCATGTGTCAGAGTACACTTAAACAGATTATTACTGTATAACAACTGTGTGTTCTCAAATAAAACTTGCATTTTTTCTTTTAACAGTTACATTTCATAATTCATACAGAGCAACACCTAAGATGCATCAGATTCTACATTATTGTTTAGTCTGTCCTGGTGAGGAAGATTATAACTTGAATTCTACTTAGTGAAATAATAGCTGGAAATACCCAGCTATGTGCTTTTTCATTATTTTTAAATTAAATTTTAAAGGATGCCTAGTTCCAATACCCAGACACTAGGAACTGTTGCTTTTTAAAGATATAGCTAGATATAGATACAGATACAGATATAGATATAGATTGATTGATTGATTGTTGGATAGATAGATAGACAGATAGATATAATGTCTTGCCTTTAGGAATAAAGAAGCAGGTCTTGTTTTTAATTTCAATAGTATGAGATTTCAGGCTTTTATGTCACATTAAATAGAGCATGCTACTTGTTGAGCAGGAGACTTGGGAAAGAGATAATCCAAAGGGATTGTTGTCTAAATTGTACCTTGAAATTTGGGGAGCTCTTCTAATGATTCTTCACGGTGGCTTACATTCATGGTGGGCCCAGCTCAGTTTCAGTGGTGCTACCACAAGAGCAGGATTAGTCCTGTTCTGCCTGCATATGCCTTATGAAGCCCTGAGGTGAAACAGAATATCTAAACTAGATATTAATGGCTGATTCCTATGCCATGGATCTCCAACTGTAGAAGAACCTTTGATCACAAAATGGTGTTGCTGACACTTTCAAATAAACCTGTTATTCAGCTCTTGGATGACAAGTTTTAAACCTGATGCTGATAAGGTTGGCTTTGGTCTTGTTTTGTTCATGAGGGTATAGTCTGGGCTTCTTGGGGGCAGGGATTGAGTTAGTCAAGTCCAGAGAAGAATCTTGACCAAGTTAAATGAATGGTAGGAACAGTGTTGGATGAAGTGCAAAGTAAAGGAGGGGAAAAATTTGAAGCATTTATATCCTTTCCTCAATTCATACTGTATTAGCAATATTAATTTAGAGGAAGAATGGAAATTTCTGTTAAAAGTGAGGTTGCTGTCAAAAATAAATTAGGGTATGTAAAAAGAATAGGCTAGAGAATAATGCAGCAATATCATACAGAAGCTCTCTCATTTCGAATGGTATTTCCCATGATGAGTCAGGTGGATGAGAGCTCAGAAAGAGTTGTGCAAGGTTAGAAAGTTTATATTGTACCTGAAAACAGTGAAAATGTGTGTGCAGTTAATGTGTAGATCAAACACATCTTCTGTTTTACTATTAGAAAACAACACAAGGGAAATAGAAAGATAGCAAATTTTTAAGAGGTATAAAATATACTTCTGTACAACACAAAAGTAGCCTGAAGTTAATTGCCATGGAATGCTTTTAGTAAGCAAGTTGGGTCTTATAAGGAGAGAAAGTTTTTCCTTCAGAACTGTGCGTTTCAATAGGTGCACAGTTCAATAGGTGCAACTGGTAAGGAAGAGATACAAACTGGACAGATAGAAGGCAGCCTTGCACCATCCTCTAAGTAGGCATGATTGGGAAAAGTATTTGATGGAAAGGGATGTCAACATCCTACATTTTGTTTTATGTGCCTGCCTTCTAAATTTTGCTTCTTAAAATGTTTCTGGAAAACGTTTTGCAAAAGAAGCTCTTTCTTCCATCTTTTAAAAGATGTTCCTGCAGAGCAGAGCTTTAGACCATGCCTGTCTCCTGTAGCTGGTTAGTCCAGTGCTCTCTTCATACCTCTTGCTGTTTTCTTCTCCTCTCCAAATCTGCAAAGCATTTGCTGTTTATGCAAATAAGCACATATTTTTAATACATGTAATTTTGTTAATTTATCTTTGTACTCCCAAAATAAGAATATTTTTGCAAACTATCCATATTCCAAGCCATTTTAAACTACTTTTAAGTAGTCACTGATAGCAGTATAGCCATAGCAGCAGACTGTGATCAGGGTTGTTATCCTTGTTGAGATTCTCCAATTGTGTTTTTAGTTCTTGCTAGGACCCAGAATTCTATAACTGGGGGTTTTATTTATACTTAGGCTATCTATTTGAAATCTAGTTCACCTATGACTATGTAATCTATCATCATACGTCTTGAATTCAGGATAATTCTACCTTAGTTCATTGATAAATAGGTTTTAGCTGTTGTCTTCTAGCCTTGATAAGAACAAATTTAAGACAGGAAAACAAGTTGATCAATGCTAAGCAAATAAAGCAAATAATCAGCTAGCTCTATTATAATTTTAAATTTTAACATAGAAATAGCCATAAATGTAATATTACTAAATTCAATGTGAGTGCTTTTTATCAGCCTATGAGCTATTGAGAAGAAAGTTAAGTTCACCTAGGGCAAAAAATTTCCAGTCTTTATATATTTAAATGCCTGCTCAGTCTTTCTGATCTGCAATACTCTTTATTTAGACAATTTTTATCAACACTGAGAAATAAAACTGTTATTTTTCCAAACCAGAAGATTTTGAAGCATTTTCAGGCACAGTTTAGTATGGAACATTTCTGAGCTGATCTTTACCTGGCTCATGTTCCATTTCGAATGAAATGAAAAAGGTTCATTTGGTTCATGTTACCAGAGTTGCATTGCAATCTCCTGTGTGCTAACCCAGAGTTTCAGCTTAAAGATCTTCCCCATAAGAAATAATGAGAGATATGAGACATTCAAAAAATACACAGTCTATCTAAGATGTACAAGCAGCTCAAATAAGCTTACATCATTGCTGAACTGATGGAAGATGAAACAGTTCAATTTAATCAAAATAATGGACAGAGATAGGATGGGATGTTATTAGTTCTGTTCTTCTCTTTAAAATAAGGAATTCCAGTGAAAAAAAATGCTGTGGAGGACTTAACTTTTGCTTAAACAACATTTTTTACCAAGATATTTTTTCACAAGGAACTATGAAGTTCTGTGTCAGGTCTACTCGTTAATTATGGTTAATTATGGTTAATTTTATCAGTGTTTTTCATTTTGATCAATGACTGGAATTTTTAAATTGCTGTTTATTTCAATGATATTTTTATAAGCAGTTTTATGTGACATTTTGAGAAAAAATCAGAATGTTTCTGTGATTTTAAGTGTAACTATGTTAGCAAAAGTGGACAGATCTTGTACTACTGAATACCCACAGGTATGTTCTGAAAGCAAGTTAATCATACTGATGATGTTATGTCAGACAGTTCATTCTCAAAAAATCAGTGCCTAATAGAAAGACTGGTATTTGTTTCCCCTCTAGGCCAATAAAACGTTTCTAAATAAAACATTAGGTCAAAAGCATGAATAGGAGGAAGCAGCTCTTCCTGTTGAGTTTGACAAAGATGTGGTTCCCGAGACTTGTAACTCTGACTCAATGCAACCCACACTATTAATACCAATGTGGGCTCCTGATGAAAAGAACCCAAAAGTTCCAATACCCAGCAGAATTTTTTTTTTCTTCTTTCTTTAAGTATTGTTATGGGTTGAAAGAGAAATTTTGCTTACCTTGATACCTTGACTTGCAATTGAAGTGCTGTGATCAGTTGATCAGTTTGATTTTTCAAAAGCAATTTTCAATTCATGTATCTCATTATTACTGCAGTTAAGAATGTCAGTTTCTTAGCCAGGGTCTTGTTTTTATCATTTATAACAGGCTGTAGGTCTGGGAAGGGGTTCTTTAGACCACCCTTGGGATTCTCTTTCCATACAAGCTTTGAAGAGTGAGAGATGAGTATTTTTAGGATGGTAATTGGAATAAGCTGTGATCACAGAGGGAGTTCCAATCCTTGTCCTCTTTTTATGGATGATTCAGAATGATAATTGCCTGTCTGAAGATGGGGCAGAATTGCACAGACTACATTAGATAAAGCACCATTTAAATGCACCAATTCACAATAATTTATTTTCTATTTTCTTTAACTTGCTGGGGATTTTCCCTCAGAAAATGCATAGAATTAGCTTGAAGTAACACATCAAACACTGTGAAATACTAAAAAGAAATTAGAAAATTATTATGTCGTCTGGCCTTGTGTGTCCACAAATGTTGTCCAATGCCAAGTAGTTGATAATAACTCTGCTTGGCATAATATTTTAAACAAGACAGACTCTACCATACTGAAACAAGCAGGTGAGTAACAGAACCAGGTATGGTGGATAGCTTAATAAATCCACCGTTTTCTTAACCTGCTACGTTTGTAATAACAATAGTAATAATATCAAGCAATAGTATAAAGTCTGTACACTTAAAATCTTTCAGGTTGGGAACTATCAGCATTTTAGAAAATCTTTTAGCATTAACACCACTACTTTATACACCATTAATTTCATTCTTTGGAGAGGCTAGCTCTGAACTAAAAGTTCAAACCATGGAAAGATAATGCAATTTGCCACAATTGCATTTTGCTTAGTTTTTGAAACTGGGATAATAAAAGTTACTAAGAATTCTAGAAACATTCTTTAGCAGCATCTTAGCATTCATAGTTCTGGGGGTAGATTTGAGATTGAGGAATACCTCAGTTGCCTGCATTGTTTTGTCTTTCTGGCTCAGAATATTCCTCTGAAACCTCAAGATAAACTGCACAAATGCTCTTTTTTATTTTTACATAATCTTACTTAAACTGTCAAAATATGAATTTGTAGTTTTATGTAAAAAGCTTGATTACCTCAAATGCTGCTTGATAACATGCATACTAGATTTTCATTCTGTAGCTATTACGAAGTGCGCTTTAGTTTACCTTACATTTTGACGATCAGTGCAAGAAACCATCAAGTGAGATGTGCTTTACTGAACGTTAATCTACTACCAACCACTCTGACACTTATTTACCTCGTGCATATTTCCAGTTTTCATGATGGTATTGAGAGCTGGTCAGGTCTCTCCACCTCCAAATTGGATGCTAAGGCCATGTTTATTGACTGTCTCAAGGGAAACTCCAGCAGCCTTGTCGTCCTGAAGTCCCTGCCACTGGAGGGACCTTTTGATTCTACATTTTCAGCTTCTATATCAGAAGCACAATAGTGACAGTTCTACGTTCAGCCCTTATTTTTGGTTAAACTATTTTTTCTAAATTGCAGAATAAAAGCTGAACAGATGCAGACATTTTGTTGCTTCATACTCACACCTCGATAATGCCTCACGAGCAGTAATCTTCATATAATTAGGTATTAGAAATAAAAATGAATCCTTTTAGTCCTCAGATATGTGCATCTCTTTGGGGAAAAACATAGTGAGATTAGAACTGAAAGATGTTTACCATAAGAAGCAATCTTTGGAAGTTACAGGAGCTATGTCAACTAGTGCAATTTTGCCTTAATGTTAAATCTAGGCTGGTGTTTCAATAGATTGATAATGCCAGCATTATTCTCCTTATTTTTTCATATGACAGATGTTAATGAAACTTGTGTGTTCATTTTGCTGGAAATCCAGTGGATATTAAGTGAAAAAATTAGGCACTTTTCAAGCATTCAGATAGATCTAGTAGCCATAATTAGTAACTTTTGGAGCAAACAAATAAATAAGCTGGATCTTAAAATCAAGACAAAAAAACTTATGTTAAAATGAAAATTATTCTCTGACATATGAAGTGGATAAGTGTTTCTGCTACAATTTTCTTTTCATTGCAGTGTTTGATTTCTAGAACTAGTTTTTAAAACCTTTGACATGAAGCAACGAATTTCTTCTGTTTAAATTATTTGATGTGTTTTATAATAATAATTGTTGCTCTCACCAGCTACAGGAAAAAAATGATTTCTTAATTTTCTAGAGAACATTGTCAGGAATTAAGTAGCAGGTAAGTTTATATTGTTTCCTGGTTTCCATGGGACTGTAAAGGTCTTTTTTGAAAGATATCCTGAGATCTCTTTACACTGTTTCACTTAGAAGTGATCAAGAGAGTTAAATCAGACCTGGGCCTGACACTAATTTCATAAAAAATTTTCAAAGATCACAATGAGCATATCTCCAAAAGAAGAACAAGAAATATTAGAATATATATCTTATTTATAAATTCTAACATTAAAATCTTTAAGTTATTAAAAGAACTGAGCAGATGTCTAGCAATGCTGAGCTGTACAATCTGAATAACTTTTATAACTAGCAGATCCAGTGCAATCTTTTCTTGACTGTTAAATATCTGCCAGTGAATCCTGATGCTTGATATCAGATGGTTAACAGAGCCAGCCATGTACTGTTCATGCTTAATAGAAATGAAAAAAATTGGAAGATTAATATATAACAGGTAAATATCACTCCTTTACTGAAATTATGTGACATAATGGCTTTAGTTGTATTTTTAGTGAATATTCAGAGAGATCAGCAGTGAATCAAGCCTGTAGGGGAAATGATTGCAAAACACCCCTGCTAATTTCAGGGAGGGGGTTGTTTGTTTGTTTGTTTGTTTGTTTGTTTGTTTGTTTGTTTGTTTGTTTTAGTGTGTGTGTGTGGTTTTGTTTGTTTTTTATTTGTTAGTTTGGGGATTTTGGTTTCGTTTTTGCAGATTTATTATGATACTGATGATACTCTTGACCGTATTTTGACTTTTAAGGAATTACAGTAATTTATGTAGAAAGGTATGGATATCAATTTTTTGGTCTGTCAAACTGTTTCATGGACAGTGCAAGTTTTGTCCCAAGATTTTGTGAATAATCTGCTTTCTTGATATTCTTTTGTACATTGTGGGAAATACTGGTAACTTTTAACATGCATTTAAAAGTCCTGAATGTAATACTTAAAGATCCATGTCTGTGTGAGAATTAAAATCAGATAGCAGGTACGTCTCTAAAATAAATGTAAAATATTCTAAAAAAAAAAGCTTTTAGTGCAGTAGATAGTAGAAAAATTGGGCTTACATGAAGCTCTTGAAAATCTTGAAATCTTCTGCCATGATTGCAAGGCTTCAGGCATGGTAATGATTAACTACAATAGTTTAGAAGAGTCTTTTCTGATAGTGATACTCTGGGGGAGTGGGAGGTGGAGAAGGCAAACAAACCAGAAACCTGTAATAGGAATCCCAAACATGACTCGGTGGGTGCCAAACCTTTGCTCCAAATTGGGGGCTATATTACTAACATTTTTCTTAAAGATGCAAATGAAATTGTAAGCCTCTGCATGCTTTTTCAAGAGTAATAGATAGACCTAAAGAGTTTGTCAAGGAACATTTCAAAGTTTAAAACTTGGGAGGAAAATGGAAGGCTAGATCTAGTAGAAGTTGAGTGTATTCCACAGGCCTGAGTTCAAAGATTTACTTTATCTCTTAGCAACTGATGTGTACAATGGATCAAACTAACACAAGTAACCACACTCAGAAGTTCATGTATTCAAATAATTATCTTTTAATGTATAAAATAACATTTTATGTATATTCATATTTGAGTATCCACTTGCACGCAAAGCATTGAGCTATAAAAGCATCTGAGCAGTAAGTACAAAATCACTGTGACTATCACTGCTGATAATGCATTAGTAGGCAAAGTAGGCAGATTCATTTACTTAGAGTAAGCTAAGTGCATTCTTTGCTTGTAAAGGGAAATCACTTGCTCACTTAAGCCAGATATCTGACTTTTGACGGCAATTGTCACTGCCTGGATTTCCCTTTGACAGTTTGGCAACCCTGCACCTCTGTTATTGTATCCACTTATTTGTCTTGTTTTCAGCCAGATTAATCCATTCTGTTTTGACAAGAAGACTGATGGGTAATTGATAACTGTGATAGACACAAACAGAAGAGTTGGATGCTGAATAATTCAGTACTTTTCAGTATCAATAAGAGAACAGGCTGAAGAATTTGTGTCTCTATTTACACTTAACCTAAACTAAGTCAGCCCAGACATTTATGCTGCCAGTCTATCAGAAAACCAAACAGTGTACATTCGGTTTCCATCCGACAAAATGTTTTATAAGCTTGTAACAATATGTGTGAAGCTGCCAGAATAATAAATAGGTACAGCAGCACATGCATGCTAATGTTAAGTTGTAAGCAGTTTTGTTGACAAGTGCTAATACTTCTTTCATACTATCATCAAAAGCAGCTACTACAACAGCCATTATTTGCTGACTTTCCAAGCAAGACATGATGGATTGTGACCTTAATATGGGTTAGCCAGGTTTTGAAAGTTAAACAACTTGCAATAAATCATAGAATTATTACAATGCAATTTAATTGGTTAAGGACTGTTTATTTCCTAAACAGGGTGAAAAATTTCTGTTTCGGCACTTCTAATTTGCAAAGTGCAATTTCATGAATTCATAAATGGCAGTTTAATATTCTGCTCTTTTGTCATGCAAAGTATGCAACACACAGGCAATCTATTAATTGGACAAAAATGCATTGCAAGCGTAAATTATCCTTCATATCATCGCTTGTGAGCTTTTATGTATATTAAATGCATTAAATGGAACATAGTTAAAGGTTTTACTAATGCAGGTTAGTCATGAAATCTAAGTCAAGATTCAAGATGGTTTTTATGACCTTTTTTCTTAGCAAAGGGAAGTAATTAAGTAGTGGTAAATGTGAAGAACAATTTAAGAAATATTCTTAAGAAATAGGTACACTAATTCTATTGATTAAAAAGTCATAGAAATTGTAGCAGCTGTCTCTACTATTACATTTCTTTTGTAAAAAGGGAGGGCATGTGTTTGCTTCCTTTGTTTTCTTTCTCTAAATCGAAATGCCACATACTGTAAAATTAATTTACACACAGTGGTTTTCAACAGGAAACAGAAAATGCAGTAGCTTTCTATAGTTTTGCAGGATTTGGAATTGTATTTGAAACACTAACAGTCCTTTCTTTGGTCATAATGGTCGAAGTGCATAAAGTACCTTTACAAACTTGAGAACCTTTTTGTAGTAGTGCTGAAACAGCTAGAATGGCATGGTGTTGTAAAAGTCACTCATAATACAGTCTGTTAATGTTTTAATTTTGTTTAAATATAAAATGAAATTTACAGTAGATACCACCTCAGTGATACACATTGTTTTTAAGAGAGAAACTAGAGGAGAAATTTACTGGCTATCCACTTTGGTCGAGAACTTAAAAAGGTGCCTAGCATATAAATTCAGCAAAACAGGCAGAATCTCTAGAATTACCTGTTTTGGAATAATGTGTTCCACTAGCAATAGTTGAACATGGATCATGACAGGAAAAGGCAAGAAATGTTTGGACTCAACACTCTACTGAACATAACCCTCTTCAATAATTTATTGCTCACCTACAATTCAAATGGGAAAGTGCATTATTTATTCCCTAGTTTTATGTCTCATAAAATTATAACAATTTTTAGCTGTGCAGTAACTTTCTTTTAAAAGGAGCAAGCCAAACTATCTGAGAATACAGTCTTAACCTTTCATAAATGATAGTGATTCCATTATCTCCCACACCCACCACCTGGAACTCGAATCTGGAATATGTGGGCCAATTAGCATAGAAGAAATTTAAAGTGCATTGTAAGTACTTGAGAATGAATGTTGCTAACTTAGAAAGATGTGCCTTCTGTTTGGCACAGTACTTAATAAGGCAAGAATGAGTTAAATATAGCCTTTGGCAAGTGAAAAAATAAGTCATGCCAAATAGCAAACTTGTTTAGTATAATCCAACAGTAATAGGTTGTTGCAGTCCAGAATAGCC
>VYXC01005946.1:0-32483 GCA_013397175.1 Platysteira castanea
AATAAAATAAAATAAAATGGACTAGTAATGAGTTGAAAACAGAAGTCTGTCCATGTATAAAAAGCTAAAAACTATAAAAAACAGATTGAAAAATGTGTCTAATTGACACTTCTAGCATCTGTTTTATTTTCATCTTCAATTAGGAGCCAAATCCAAAGAAAAAAAATGTTTTGGCTCTGAGTCAAGTTACATTTTTCCAGATTTAGTTCATTTTTATCAAGTGCAATTTCAATGCCTGGTATTTATTTATTTATTTATCTATTTTTATGGCTCAGTCTTTTATAGCACATCTTGCATATGTGGGTAGGAATAAAGCAATATACATTAATATTTCCAGTAAAAGCTATAGGAATGTTATGAAACTGACATGCCTTCCTATCCTCCCCACTCCTCCCTTCCCCAAAACCCAGTGTTTTCTGGCAGTTATTTGGACCCATTTTCTCTCCAATGCATGAAGAATTCTGAGTTCTGACAGAAGCAACGATCAGATATAATTTAGTTTTTTACTTCAGTCTCCCAGCAGAACTCTTCCTACAACAAATTGAACATAATTTCCTTCCCTATCATGAGCCTAAACTGTGGGAGGTTTATTTCTCTGCAGACACCACCCTAGCTTCTGTC
Source organism: Platysteira castanea (assembly GCA_013397175.1). Lineage (NCBI taxonomy): Eukaryota > Metazoa > Chordata > Aves > Passeriformes > Platysteira > Platysteira castanea. Next base: position 622 of record VYXC01005946.1, read on the forward strand.
CTTTCCCCAGATTTCCTACTTGCATGTTGTCAACACCAACAACTCTGGCTATTTTTGACCCGGTGGATGCTTTACCTTCCCCTGTCTGCTTCTCTGAAGTCTGGTCCACTCTTGACTCGAAATTTATGGAGGTGCAGGTGGTGCACTGCCTCTGACCATTGCTGTGGTGGATCATACATCCCATTAGAATTATTCCAAACCCTCTGGAGCCCTACATGTCAAAATTCACAACCTAAACAAATTAGGGGGCCCATAAGAAACTGCTACCTGTGATCTATTTGCTATCTGAAAGCCTTGCTAATAAATCTTTAAATCAGATTTAGCTAAGATACAGCTGTGTAGGATCTTTACTTGAAAAGAAAAGGTTGAAAGATGTCAGCAGGTCCCAAGAAATTTTTGTGTTTAGTGACAATGCACTGACAAGGACAGAGCTTTTTAAAACAAAACTAACTATTCACTGTAGCTGTGAGTTCAAATAACGTGTATTTTATTGCCTATTTTCCTTCTTGCATTACCCAGGGACTGTAATATAATTTTCTGGTACCACTTGCCCTATTTAAATACATTAAAATAAGGATTCTTTGCTGTATTCTGAAGAAGATAGCTACTTTGTCCTTTGATCTCAAGCTTGTATTAAAAATCATGTTTGGATGTTTGATTTGTTTTTACAATGAGTAAGCAGGCAGTGTTTTGCAGTGGATTTCCATAGTCAGATATTCACTTCTATTAGGCACTTTTAAATAAAGTATAAGGTGTTGGTATGGAGGGAAAGTACAAAGCTATTCTAAAATGAAGCATACTGATTAAAAATGAATAAATATGTTCAAATAATGAAAGACTATAAAATAAGCCAAAATCTACATTCCAATGCAGGCAATGTATGAGGATCACAACGTTTACCTTAAGTTTCTGTTTAACTCTACTGACAGCTATTCCCAGTAACACTGAAACAGTGATAACACCTTTCATTCTCTTTCCCTTATATATGTGCATATATATATATATTTGTATTTATGTATTATGACACATAGATACTAGTCCTAGCATTTCCTCTGTAAACTTAACTCTGATTTAGGCCTCAGCCCTGCAGCCTGGGAGATTGAATTACCTCATCCCAGAGTTTTCAATGAATGGTATTTCTGTGCTCACAAGAGCTGAATCCCAGTTATTAAACTGAGAGAGAGGTTAAGTGCTTACACCTGTCTTGCCTGGGACCCTCCTGCTTTGATACCATTTTTATCTCCTTGTAAGAGATAATTAAGCCCCAGAAACACTTTCATGGAAGACCTTTGAGCATTCCTGTACATCAGATCAGGGCTGGAATCAGTAGATTGCTGATCAAGACCCTTTCTCTCATAATATCAAAGTATGTCTTTTTTATCTCATGAACAGTCCTTGAAACTGCTCCTCTATCCACTAAAAAACTATAGTAGAGCCAATTAAGCTGTCATATGAAATTGATTGGGCATTAAACTGAAAAATCTATGTTTAAAGTCTTGCCTTCATGCAAGCTGGCTTTACAACTGGACTGACCTATAGCAAATAGTCAAGACCATCGGAAATGGTATGATGGACCATTGTACAAATGGCAACTTGCAGTCAGTCAGAAGAGTTTGCACTTCACTGATCAGCTAAGATGAGAAAAAAGATCTCTAAGTGTGAGTCTGAAACTAAGGGTAGTTCTTACACATCTTGTTTACCTGGAACAGAAACTAAAATGCCTGGATTGCTCAGTACTGTGGAGCTGAATTTAAAGATTCATTAAACCAAAATACTGCCCTAAACAATCTGTAGCCAAAACCTCAGAAAAAGAAAGGACTCTACATCTGACTGTCATGAGCATTTCTGAATTGACATGTTGTAGCAAAGCCGTTGTGTATTTTACACACACACTCAAAAAAAGTTTATTGCTGTTTGAACGAATATTAGTCATTCCAAAGGTACACAGGAGATATAAATGTTACACACTTTTCAACATGAATTATGTTATCAGTCATATATAACAGCTATAAAATATCTGGAAGAAACAGGAGAATTTCATGTAAAACCTGTATAAACAGGAGGATTGGATTTTGGCCAGTAGCATCTTTTATCCAATGCCTTATCAGGTAGAAAGCCCTCCTTCCTGGTGAATGGTACCCTGAGGGAGGGAGGATGGCATGAAAACAGCACTGTAAATACACTGAATGATTTCTTTTGTAATGGCATATTACTAATGACTCCCTAGTTAAGATTGGGTTGAGATTTGCATTTAAATCAAGGCTGAAACACCCTTGTTTCACACTTTAATGGTTGAGTAGTCTCTAAATTCGGCACAGTAAACTTCAGAGTAGAATTTGGTTTTTTCTTTTGTAAATATTTACTACACAGACATTAAATATTTGCAAAGGAAACAGCTTTCTTTTTGTGTCTCATTTTCTTGGATTTTACAGTCCTCAAGTCCAGCAAACTTCACAAATACCTAAGTGCATATATGTGTATGTGCACACCTTACAGACCTTCAGGTATTTTTTACCCGATAACTTACTGCCAGCATAGACACTCTGGAAATTCTGAATTAAGCACAAACTGCTGTTTTGCTAAACCAGCCAACCAACCAACTGCAACTGTGTGTAGAGGAGACCCTTCATCCAGGCTCTTGTGTTTAAAATAGGTCCCTTGTTCCTTGGGTTCACTTGTCCTTTATTCCTGTGTGGAGCTGGGCAGCTCATCACATATATGTCACAATTTTTGTATTAAAGCTTGTTGTTAAAATCATGGATTTTTATGATTTCATACTTTGATCCATAAAAATGACACCATCATAACTACAATGGCAAAATAACACTGTTTTGTTAGAGAGATGCATAACAAGGTGAGAGAATTAGAGAACTGACTCACAGCTAATCATAAGGACTGGAAAAGTGGGTTGTGAAATTAAAATTGAAAATTTGATAGGATCTGATTGAGTAATGTAGTTCTTCATTCCTGCTTTGAATCTTTTAATTGCAAATCTCCTGTTAGCCTCATAACCCCTTCATTTCCTCATCTTTTTTATTCCAATGGCCAAACTCCCTGCTGCAGGACACCCCCAATCCAAGGTGCTTCACCACTCTGGTATGAGTTGTTTCTTTTGTACTAAGCCAGAAAATTCACCAGATTGAAGCCAGGCAAGAGGTGAGGATTTGTATTAGACTAAGTTTAAGGTGCGTAGGGTTAAGGAAGAGGCCAAGGATGGAAATAATAAATCAAATGCCAGCAGAATATCAGGTAACTTCAGAGCTTATTTGCCTTTCACAGCTGGTATTACTGGGATGTGCAATCTAATAACCCCATCCATGGAAAAGAAAGCAAACAACAAACCTGTATGGACTCCATACAGCATAGCAAATATTTGGTTCAATGTATAATATTACGATTGAATTATGAATAATGGGTGGAAATTCTTTGATTAAGTAGTGCTGGATTAGTAAACGAGTAGCCTCAGATCAAACAGCTTGTGGAAAGAATTAGCACAGTTCTTGAGAAGCCTAGCAACTAGTTAAAAAAAAAAAAAGAGAGAGACAAGAGCGTTAAAAGAGCGCAACAAATAGTTCCCAGCTTTAGAAGGGCAGGGAGACTCCAAAGAGTAGTGAACCTGGGGTGCAAGTGAGAGGTTGCCACATCCCGCCCTGTGAGAAGCACTGAAAAGTTGTGCCACGGGGATTTTCTCCTCTGTCCATTGCGTTTCCTCCAGTTCCTCTGCTGTTTGTCTGTGTGAAAGACCCTTTTTTTTCAGTTACATAAAAGGACAAGAAGAGATAAAAGATGGGTCCAGGAAGTTATGCTGCCCAGATAATGACCCTTTCTTTGTTAAAATTCCTAAATGTGAAACCCCAAAGAGAACAATTTCAGCCTCTCATCTTCTATTTCCCTTCCTCCTTTTGTTCGTGTTGCTGTCAGTCTCTTTGACACATTATTCTTCAAACACTCCCTATCAACTCTAATATTTCCCAAGAAGGAGACTCTTTTATGTTCTTCATCATCATGAAGACACCATACATTTCTTTGGGTCAATGAACAACTTTCTCTCTGACCATTCAACCTGACAAGTAAATTACACTCAGACTTCAGAAGAAAATAATACATCTATGACCAAGATCAAACAAAACCCATACTAACAGTGTGTGATTCACCATGGGCCCTTTACTCATTTCAGTGTTACTGGAAATGTAGCTTATCAATGTTAAATACCCTAAATATTTGCATGCTTTTAAAATCAAACGTAAATTTTAAGAGTTCAGTTATCCCTAATGTAGAAAACCTCTGATTATTTGTTGTAGCTTCCACTGACACAGAGGCATTTAGAGAGAAGAGCTGCCAGGCCAAGCATAGACCAAAGGAACGTGTAAATTATCTATTCAGAAGCCCTAACTGGCTGCAAAACAGACACCACTGGTGCACTTTAAGTGAGTGCAAATGACAATAAAGTGCTTCGGTCATGGAAGGGAAAGCAAGTGACTGATAGAAAAAAGCCTGGTGATGCAGTATAGGCAAAATAGGAGACAACTGAAGGAATGAATATTTAGATACAGGACTGAAAATAAATTATTTCCATGGTAACTTAATTTAAATATTTTTTTTAATGGAAACATTTGAAAATTATTATGGCTGCAACAGAAATTGAATTATAGGTTTGTCGTGAAACCTTTATTAGGCTAGGGCTCACAATTTAATTCCTGCCCTGCATCATATACCAAAGAGACAGCTAAAATGAGTAAATATTGCATGGTTGTTTTACTGTTTGGAGGATTAGGTACATAAAGGGTGTGGCATACACAACTAGTTAAGTAATATGAATCTAGGAGATCAAGGTGTCGTATGTGGGATTTTAAGTCTGAACTACATTTCACTGAGATATGCATAGCTTACCCAGCTACTGCATAGTATATACAGCAAAAAAAGTAGAAGGAGATAGCAAATTCCCTATGAAAAACAGGACAGTCAGTGTCCCTTCTGAATTACTTAAAAACTACAAATATGTTTAGATGCCATTTATCATAGTTTTATACAATATTACTGATAAAGAAACTTTTTGTTTGTTTTATAAGAACAACTTGTAAGCTGAAAAATTTAGTATTAAACAAGGAACATTCACTTTCATTGGTCTCTACCACTTTACTTCAGCTGAACCACAGCGTTTTTTGAATGAACAAAACTCTATATTCTCTGTTTAGAAAGGAGAAGACCACAGGAAGAGAATGGGAATGCTGTCATCAGCAGTGTGCCTATGTGTGTCCCTGACTGTTCACCCATCCCTCCCTCCCTCATAGCTGATTCCCCATTTTCCATCTGTTTAATTTGCTTAAGCAGTTAATTAATTTATAGGCAGCTTGTGTCAATATGTTTAGTTAGCAAGTAGCTGTCACAGGAGTATCCCATCTTACTAAAGAAGTCGAGGCAGCCAGGGACTAGTGGGAAGATGATTTTTAGTTGTCAGATGAGAATTTAATGATGTAAGTGTTGGTATTTTGTCAGAAATCCTGCTTTACATCATGGGAATAGGCACAGGACATTTTACCTACCTTTTGTTTGTAGTGGAAGGATACAGCCCTGGCCTCATGGGAGCTGCCAACCAGAGAGGGAAGGGCAATATACCCCAGCATTTGCAAGACCTGTTCAAAACAGGCATACCACGGCAGGATTCTTGTTGTTTATACTTTTTAGAGAAAAGTTCTAGAAACTGTCAGTGCCCCTGTGAACTATGAGTTGTTTTCTTTATGTTTTTACGAGCAAAGGAGAAATTCCCTCATTGATTCTCTTAAGATCTTTCCTCCCCCTGAACTCTGGTCCCATTTCATATTCGGTCATTTCCTATTTCACAGGTACTTTGGGTTCTCTCACTAGAGTGGGCCATTCACGCATGGAGACATTTCTTGTCAAATCAGGCTTGAAATGCCACTGCGCTTTTGCTTTTATTAACCGCCTTTACATGATAATCATCACCTTGCTTGCTGTGACTCAGCACTGAGCATTAGTGATCTATGTGCAGCAGATCACTGCAGCTGGTGAAAAATGTGGGCTTTTCCCTCTCCCTGATAACTGAGGCTTTGCTTAGATGGAGAGAGAGGGAAAATATTAGCACCTGGAAATGAGGGAAAAACAAACAGCATTGTTGAGCTTCATTATAACTAAGAGCTTTACTAAAAGGAACATCAGTGCAATTAGAGTGTAATCCAAAGCCCATTAAAGTCATTGGGAATCAGTCCACTGAATTAAATAGGCTTTAGATCAGGCCCACACTGCAGATCAGAAGGCAGTGCTATCAGAGGGAGATTGCATTTCGAAGTGTGAATAACACTGCTGCACACACAGCTTTGCTAATAGAAATTCCAGTTCTGTCACATTTTCTGTTGCTGGCATTCTCTTTTCATCAACATTTGTCTTGTAGCAGATTGTGGTTATTATTCTAAATCCAAAGTGCTTTTTGAAAAAGCATCATCATCATCTTGGCAGATCTGCTGAATACTGCTATAACATAGTGGGCATGGCCATGGCTGACACAGAGCAGTAATAAAAAGACACCTTAGAAACATGTCATTTTAATGTCCTATCAATTTTATAGACATTTTAAATGTTTTGTAGTTATGACCAAAACTGGCTCTGTAAGCAGAAAAAAAAGCATGATCGGGGGCAGTTGCTCGGAATACTCAAATGTCTAATGGAAGCCCGGTGTCAAAAGGCCTTGAAGTAACCATCTATTTCTCCCTATGATTCTGCCAAGAAAGGGGAAGAGACAGGAAGTATTCTAAGCATTAGTAACAACTTTGTCCCTAAATTCACTGATGGTACCCATTGCTGGCCCAGCTAATTATGGTGAGCCAGGACTGGACAGATTGTTGCATTTACTGAATTTAAGATGAAAACAAAAGGTGTGTGCTAAGAGAGCTGGCATTAAACAGAATTCCTTCACCAACATGCAGCACACACCATAGTGCTGGCTCTCCTCTTCCTCCTTTTGCATGGATGAACTTTTTTGTAGGGATTATGCCCCATCTTTACCAGCTACACCCATTGCCACCCATGGGCAGGGGATTTGTGTAGAACCATCATACCTGGGAGAAGCTCAAGGCACCCCTGTCCTGCTGTGTTCAAGAACTTTGCCTCTTACCTCTATGGCTAATCCTGCTTTAAACGTGGGAGACACTGTGGGAAAGAAATATACAAGTCTAGATAGACTAGAAGGATGTTCTGACTAGGCCCATTTTTCTCACTAGACACATTTCCAGGACTTTTCCAGAAGCTGTGTTTGTAGGAGAGATGACATGAAGGTAAAACAGTGATATTTACTATATGCCCTACCATGGATGAGGGAAGGAAGGAAAAAAGTTATGAAAGAGACACAAAAACCCCAAGTAAAACAGCTAATTAACTTGATGTAGGAAGCTGAGAGCATATGTCTGCTCTATATCACTCAAGCTGACAGGCAAGAGAAAAGGTGGTGGCTCTCTGGGGTTGAAGAAGGTGATGAGAGGAAGAGCCCATCAGTCTCTAACCCAAAAGCAACTGGTGCAGCTCACAAGAAAATGTTCTTTGGTGGGGGAGGTTGTAAAAAGCCTTGAACAAATAACTTTTTATATTTAGGCCAAATAAAGCAATTTTAATACTGTCAACTAATTTTCAGTGTTGTTTTTTTTCATTAGTAGCCTTCAAAGAGATTTACAAATGAATTCTGTGTCAATATCTGACATGCAGACAAAGGAAAAAAAACAGCACATGAACTACACTTGAAGAACCTGGACACTCTCTGAACAAGGCAGGAAGAACAGATAGAAATAATGGGGAACAGAAGACACATTTCTTTTTCACCCATCTATGAAAAATTCAAGACAAAGATTAAATCAATTAATAAAAGCAGAAGAATACTCCTTTATCAAATTCTGTGATTGAACTACTAACTCTTGGATATAAGAGTTTACAAAACACCCCAAAAACCTACTAGAAATGCTGTTGCTGAGAGCATTGAAGTTTTGCTACTGGTGGCAAGTAATAAAATATGGGAAGCCAAGATGTAGAGTTTGCTATTCATGTTATAAATATGCATCCTCCTTCACCCAGCAGAGGAGATAAATTTAAATTCTCAATTCTTCAATTCAGCTGCATCATTTGGAATTAATTTCACTGAAGAAAAAGCAAGGGATCAAACAAGGTTGATCTCTGTTACAGTCACCAAATAAAATGGAACTTGACACCAAATATTAATAATGCTTGGGCATAACCAGTGGTAGCAACAGCAAATTTCTGACTGAAGGTGAAATATGTTAGCGCTAATAAAAAAGGCTTGGATTACATTTATGATCTGATTTGCAGATGAAGCATCTAACACAATTATATTCTGATAAGCTCACATGTGAGAAAAAGGCCAGAATATTTTGTCATGATGCCCAGTGTCTGTCTTGGATGAGGTAAGTAAGAGTTTATACGTCGGTAGCTGCTTTTTCTGAAGACACCAGAATGACTTACAAGCATCTCTTCACTTATGCAAACAACAAAGAATGGATAATTACAAGCTGAAATAAAACGGCCCTGGTGTGAAACTCAAAAACAATCCACAAAAGTTTAATCAGGTAAGAAGAATATTCTTCAGTGGAAACAGCAATAGCACTTAGGAGATGTAGTCTGGACATACTTTTATGCAAAGTGGTCAAGACCTCAATTTCACATTTTGTATTTTCACATTCAATAGCTCATTACCCCAAATGCTTTTCTTCATCTTTAATTTAATTACAAATGGGTGCTGAAATGATGTGCATTGAATAACTTGTGCCCCTTCCTACAGCATATTTTTCTGTCCATTTAAAAATTCTGATAGGATTACAGTAGAAAGTGGTGTAACAAAGTGTTATCATATTGTGAAGTGAAGGAAATAAAATCAAATTAACACCAATTTAATTTTGAATACAAATGTCCACAATAAGGTCTTAAAGTGATTTAGCTCCACTATTTAAATGGCTAATTCAGATTAATTTTCTGGTAGTCATGCAGATAAGGTCTTATTCAATAGTGACTGACTGACTTCTCACTTCTGGGAAAGCATTTCATTGACAATTTAAAAACGTGGAAAGGTGTTCGTTACAAAAGTGACATGGGAAGAAACCTGCTTTAGCTATTGACTGGATAATTTAACTAGGAAGTGACAACAAGAGGATTACATCCAGATTACCTAAAAACAATACTAAGTTCAACACTCATTTGCAATATAAAAGAAAGTGGATGAATTATCACAAACTTCTTGAATTTTGAATAAATATAAAGGCAGGGACTAAATGTATCAACATGCAGAGCTTTGAAACATGGTCGAGTCAGAGTTGCAATCATTTTGCAATTTTAAACAATTTTGGTTTCCATTAAGGGCAACTTTCATCTTCTATTTTATCCACTCTGAAATAAGGTGTTTGTACCATGGTGTCAGGCTTTGCCCTTTTAGAAATGAAATTTTATCTGTCAGATATTAGTGGAATATTATTATGTGCCTGTGTCTGGGAAAACACAATAAAGACGCTCTTGCACCTGTTAGGTTTAGCAGAAAGGAGGGAAAAGACTCACTTTATTTACATATGTCACATCTTATACAATTCTCAACTGCACAAGGGATTGGAGGACATGTCACTTCCTTCTCAATGCCACTGGAGAAAAAAGATGCTCATCAAAGTTTTTTTATCACAAAAGGAATGAAAAACAGAAAATACCGTTAAGTAAACATTGGCTATTATTTACATGAAACTGTGAGAAAGAATTCCGACTCCAAGATTAAAACAGAAGGCTTTAGCAAAAACCAGGGCAACATGTGCCCACATTCTCACACACTGGCATCTTAAAATGATTTTGTGAAGAATGTATTTTAAGTCATGCTTAAACAGAACAAAATAAAATCAGCTTGTATATACTCTCTGTGTAACAGAAATTGATTTTAATGTTACTTTGAAGCACATTCATCACTTCTGCATACTGCTTCTTATGTATTTTCTGCAATCTCCATCTCCCCTCTAGCAAAATCAACAAATATAGAATATCGCTGCTTAAAAGCACAAATGTGTCTGATGGACATAGGTATCACGTGGTGAATGTCTGAATTGCCATACTTCCAGATGCTGGTTTGGGTAGATGTTTTTATTCACTGTGCTTTGCTATTAGCATCTTTGAGTTTTCTGTTCTCCCAGCATTTTGTTTTTAATACTAAGAGATTTTACTCATGCTTATCTGCACAAAGATGTGGTAAAGAGACTAAGATAGAGGTAGATAAAAAAACCAAAGCAGACACCTTTTATTTTCTATTCACCGACATTTCTGTTTAAGAGGTCTTTGCTGTATTTCCAAAAAGCAGTACTCTTGCAAAAACATGGAGACATCTTCATCTTCCTGCTTTCCTAAAATGTTTTGCTGAGGCAGCTCAAAGAAAGCAGCTCAAAGAAAGCAGCAAAGATAGACATATAATTGTTTTGATTTCAATAAAAGTAACCGATTTCACCTCTCAGGTCAGGTGTTATGGTGTGATAATGCCATTCAGATGCAGTCATTTCTGAAGCAACAAGCATTTTCATAGCCCAAGGAACAGTGGCCCAGCTCTTCAGCTGGCATAAATCAGTGCAGTTGCACTGAACCAAATGGAGCGACTCTGATTTACATAAACCGAAAACATGGTCCTGTGTTTCCAGAACCACATTTCGTAATATCCTGAGGATATGTTTTGAAATAAATAAATAATTCAAGGCTGTGTTATTCACCTGGCAAGCTCGACTTGCTGTGCTGAGCCAACACTCGAGCACAGCCCTTACGGCTGACAGGAGCTGTTAACTCACAATTTCACAGCAATATCGACAAATACCCAGTTTGATGCAAGAATATTACAGAAACCACTTTCCCACCCCAGATCTCTATCGTGGAGGAATATCAAATTGCTCCTTAGCACAAGAGTTTCTTCTGAAGAAATTGGCCATTATATAGACATCTCATTCTTGCAGAGAGCATGAGACTCAAAATCCTACTGTAATTAGTCTTTGATGAAGATGGAACACCCAAAGCAGGGTAAGAAAAAAGGAAAACAGAAGAGCAGTGTTATAAATAAAACTTGTTTATGCTGGTTATCAAGTGCTGTAATTTAATATGAGAATTTTCTATACTAAACATCAGGAAGTATGTGGGAGCCCTTGGTAATTCCCCTCAGGCCTACCTGTATCCCATACTTTAAATTAAGGAGAGAGAAAAATACACTGGTTTAAATTTTACAACAATTTTGGCCTGAAGCAAACCACACATTTTTCCCAACACAAATCAGCTGCATTTAATTCCCCAGACAGCTGGCATGAACACAGCCTCTCCACAGGACACCTGAATTACAAAATTAGCACATTCAGAACTCTAAATCACATTCCATTACATTAAGCCCTAAGGTCCAACGTTATGGAGAAGGAGAATAAATTACAGAACTCCTGAATTAACCCTCTTAGCACACTCTCAAAGTTAAATTGCCCTCTCTTCCCCTTTATAGTCACGGAAACTTAAACACTCCTTCCTGCCCTTTTGTTATCTGTTTCTCTTCTTGCCCAATGGCACAGCTTATGGGATATAAGCTGAATGCATTGCCAAAACCTCACGTTTGTGAATTAGCACGTCACAAACTGTTTTGTCTCACTTAGGAAATGTGCAGGTTAATGTTTATGCCTGGTCCTTCAGACAGCACTGACCCACCCAATTCTCTTCAGCAGCACACTGTTGCAGTGTGATGGCACACCTGGCTAAAATAAACACATGCCCATCAGTTTTTCTTGTGTTCCAGTTGCTGCAAACAAAGTAATAATTCCTGGGAGAAGTGGTGTGAGTTTGTGAGACAGTGTTGTGTGCAGCTATGCAGCACTGACCTGATTGAATTAATGCAAATTTACTAGTTCTTGCTATGGTACGATTACATTTTTTTTCTGTTGCAATTAGTATGAATTTTTATGTTAGGTATTGTACACTTAAAGACCAGTGTTTTACATGCTCAGCTTTTGACCCAATAGATGAAGACAATTAAAAAGGTAATGAAAAAGTAACAGCAGGCCTTCAAGGAGGAAGAATAGGATCAGATAAAAATGACAGCCATGTGCTTTAAAAAAAGTATTACATTTGAAAAAGCACACTGTTTCCAAATTTTAGATTCTTAATATTAATTACTGAATATCAATGTAATGTTAAAAGATATGAAAAAAGTATAAAAACTTGTACATTTATTCTACATATGCATTAATAAAAAGCCAATGTGTGGAATTTGGTGCTTCCCCCATCCACCTCACAGAAGCTCCTGGGAAGTTCTGCATGTGTCTGCTATGCTGAGATGTCTTCAAGGACTTGCTCCATTCACAGGTTTAGCTGTGCCTTGAGCTGAAAGCACAATCAAGATTCACTGGTATTTGCGGGGAAGTTCAGTCATTTGTTCATTCCTTGTCACATTTTTTCAGTGTGATAGGAAAAGGACTGAGTTGAATCATTACAAGCACATCCAGGATTTGTTGCTTGAAATTATCTCACATCAAAACATTAGTAATTTCTGCATGGAGATGCCTCTCTGCTGTTGAATCTTCTCTCTTCTATCTTTTCTTTCATACTTTGTTCACTGTCAGCACAGTGAATTCACACAGCAAATAATTTTTTACCAGTGACATTCATTATTTATATACTTGAGATGACTTGTGCTGTGCTAAGCCCAGCCAGTCAATGTTGTCTCTGCTATAAAGCCAGGTAAAGCTATGCACTTCTATTGTAGACTTTCAACTTCTTTAATCACTTAAATCAATAATTTCTGAGGTGTTTTTGACTACATGTTCATTCAGTGCATCTTTGCCTCCTATTTCTTGTTACAGATAATAAATTACTATTGTATGGAATGCCAGAAATCCATGACAACTGTGGCAACAAGTTTTGTACTTTACAGAAAATTTCAGTGCTTGGGGAATGAGAATTAGCAATGATCTAGTATTTATCTCCAAAACCTTCCTGGATCCATCTGTGCAAAAAGTATTTTATAAGCAAATAACCTATGTAGTTTAAATTCTCCTGTAAACAGTAGATGTAAAACCTGTGATAAAACAGACTGAAACAAAACAAATTGATTGTGCTAAGATAAAACCCTGCCAGTTAAGCTGGGAATCTTGATCTTTTATAAGATTGGCGAGGGAGTTGCAATAGTTAGTAATTTGTTTACAGAGAATTGATTTGAGGAACCAACTCTCATGTGAATGCAGCCTGGTCTGGAGAGACTCCTCCTTGGGCTGTGAGTTTTGGATGAGTCTCACAATGCAGGGGCTGCCAGCACCCTTGTCCTGAAGTACTTCAAGAAGGTGAGACATCAAGCTCTGGAAATCAAAGTTTGCTGAGACACAGACCTTTGCAGAGGCCCACTGTACTGCAGAAGCAGCTGGAGCAGGCTGTAGGGACAGAGCCACTGAGCTACCAGAGCTCAGAACGCAGTCACTTACAGGAGGAGGACAGTCGCGACAGCCATCGTGGTTTCTGTATATCACAAACTTTTCTCTGGGGAAAAGTTGAAGATACATGGCTGTATTTGCATTTTTTTGGTTGGACATGCCGTGTGGTGGGCTCAGAAGAGGTATTACTTTGCTTGAGGGTCTTCTGTTGCCTTTTTGTTGCTTTTGGCTGAGCCTCACATGTACTTTTCCCTGCTGAGGAAACCAGGTGAATATCTTGATGCTCACTCCATGTTGTAGGAAAGAGATGGGTAATACACACATAAACTTTGCATCAGGAGGCTCAAAGAGAAGACGTCATCTCCAATCTTAAGAAATCATATAGTAGCAGAGGAGAAGAAAGTAAATAATTATGGTGGAACAGTTGCATGAGAAAGCAAAATGACTCTCTGCCCTGGGGATACTGGGTGTTAGATTTTAGAATAGAGGAATTAAGCCATGTTGTCATTTGGTTTCTGGCTTTCTTGCAGTGAAAACTAAAAGCAAAAAATAACTTTTGAAAACAGACTTAGTTTAAATATATACATTGCTGGGTATTCCAAGAAAGGATTCAAAGAATTCAAAGAACTTAATGAAAGATAATATCAACCAAAGGTAACAATTTGTAGTAAGTGGAACAAATAGAAAATAATGAAAGCAAACTGATTCTGTCTAATCTACTGAAACTAAACTCTTAGCTGAGTACATGATAATGGAAATAATTAAAATTACTGATTGTATGGGGGACAAGAAAATAGCAATAAAGACTATTGAGCAAAAGTATGGGAGAAACAGATGTTTTTGCAAATATTGTGTGTGTTAGGCTTAGTGAGAGTACAAAAGTGGCAGCATATTTGAATATAAATATTTTTCTCATAAACAGTGTTTCTAGCTTTTCTTTTCCATGGCTTTTTCTGTCCTTTAGTCAACTTAGTGAGAAATTTATCCTTGGGCATACTTTTTGCCTTCTCTGTCACAGTGCATCAATTATACTTCACACCATACAGTGACACTGGCTTGCAACATTGTTTTATGCTCTATTCTGTTATTATTTATGAAAAAAATACTATAAAACACATTTTAGAGAAAAAAAGCTTAAACACATTTAACCATGAGTTTTCATCCTTGGTGAATTTTAATGTCCTATATTAGTCCCTGATAAAAACAATGTTAGGTTATAGAATTCAAATATCTTTTCCCTTCACTCTGCACAGATTGAATCATTGTATCTTCAAAGTCCATGGTCTGTGCCAGCTCATGCTCAAGAAGCCAGCAGTGACAGAGAATTGAGATGTGCTGTCTTTCGCATTCTTTATCATCCTTGCCTGGGAGAGAGAATATTCTTTGCTGCAGTCCAGTAGCTGTCAAAACACAATTGAGTATTCAGTAAGCATATACCTAACATTATTTATGAAAAAATAACTCAAAGAATGCTTACAAGAGGATAGTGTCCATCTGGAAGACTAAGGGTCAGAAAGCCTGGGCTGTGTAAGTGATTCTGTCACCTACAGTTCTACTCATACCTTCTCTTTCTGTGTTAGGTTCCTGACATCTGAATGAGCAGGGGGAAAATTGCTATGAAGATATATGTTTTGACAGATCGTTATTGCCATCAGTATATGATTTAGGTAGGAACACTGCAAACCAACTCTTTTTTCAGCTGAATCATACTGTAACCCTGCAAGTTGACTTTGCCATCCATCTCTCATTCTTCCAGTGTTTGGAGGGAAAATTATTTATGTTCTTCTAAAGTACAATCAAATAAAGTACTCGTAAAAATATAGTCTAATCTGTGCATCTTTACTCTGAGGAAAACACAGGTAAATTCATTTATTAGATTGCAGATCACAGTTTTCTAAGAATAGCATTTACATGGAGATTGTTATCAGGAAAAGCTTATCTCTTCCAATGCAGAAATTCCATCCTCTGCAAAAGCTCCAGGGATGCCCCTTTCTCTCCAGAGAAGACATGAGCTTGCCTGGGTTATGATCTTAACTAATGTCTAATTTGGTGACACATAGATCCCTAACATTAATAAATGTTTGCAAGGAGCCATGAAGACGACAGATGAACTGAGGCATCCACTATGTAAAGAGACACTCAGCCTGGAGAACAAATGGCTCAAGGGGATCTCACCAATGTGTAAAAATACCTGATGGGAGGGAGTGTAGAAGATGTAGTCAGAGGCTTCTTCATGGTGCCTACAGGACAAAGGAACTGAAATACTGGATATTCCATTCAAATACAAGAAAAAAATATTATTTTTTTCCTGTGCAGATGATCAAAAGTAGGAGCAGGTCAAACAGAGAAAGTTAAGAGTCTCCATCTGTGCAGATATTCAAAATCCACCTGACCATGCCCAGAGCAACACGCTCTCACTGACCCTGCTTTGGGCAGGTATTTGCAGTAGGTGATCTCCAGAGGGGCATCTCTGCCCACTTCAACTACTCTGTGATTAAGAGGCCAGAGCTTACCATGTGTTTTTTAAAACCTCACAGAAATTTCCTAGGTGAAAAAAACCAATAGATTTATTGCAGCTCTGATGTTTGAGGATCTTTACCCTTACCAGGTTCTCAAATTCATAATGAGAGACAAAACCAGCACATTAATATCCTTTTCTAAGAGATAATAACATCTACTAAAAGAACAGATTTATCAAATACTGTTTGGAGAGAGCAGCTGTGTTCAGTTAAAAGACACACAAAATCTGGATGTAGTCAATTAATTTTGCTGATGATACATAAAGAGATGTAATTTTTCCCCTTTTAATATTAAGCCAGGAAAAAAAAAAAATCCACATTAAGGCATTCTTCCTTTGTCAGAGAATCATGAGCTGTCTTGAGGGAATCACTCAGAGATCTGCTCTGATCTGCACAGAGACACAGGATGGAAAGTTTCTTCTTCATTCCCAAAAGGCAAGAAAGGAGGAGGGAGAGAGAGGCTGAAAGACAAGGTGTCAAAATCTCACAAAATTTGCTATCACAAGAACAGGAGATAACTGAACAGTCTGAAACCTGACACCCTAATGTGTCAGCTTGGATGGGATGTGTTACAGACTCAGCTCGCAGAAAGCTGTGCATTCTGTTATTTTAAAACACTGCAACGGTGGCAGCAAGGCTAATTTGTTACATTTACATAAGGCATCCAAAGAGAGCAATGGTGTTGGGAAAATGATTATATTAGCCTAGAATACTTGTAAAACAATGGTTGGTTGGAGCAGTCACCATGCTCTGTGCAAGACCTTTCAGCTTCCTTGCCAAAAGCAGACATAAAATTCTTTTGGGAACTTGACCTCAGGCAGCACCTGTTTGCATCAGATGGAGGCAAGATCTGCAAATACAACAGTTTGTTTCGCTCTATATTTGCAAAATAATCTAAGGTCCCCAGATAAATCTGCTGTACCTGCATAAACTGAGCATCAGTGTGAGAATATTCTTCAATGAAGTGTTGAAGTTTGACCCTGCCTCCTTTGTACTCTGCCATCAGTGTCAAGAGAATGAAGAGCTATTTTAACAGGACAGCTGGAGATTTCTTTCATGTAGGCAGGGCTATGCCACCCACAGTCACTGGGGAGATTGCAAGGTGGGCTCAGAAGAAAGGCTCTGGCCAGGGGCAGAGTGAGCTGTGCTGGTTGAGCACAGAAGACTCAGAAGGATCTCTCCCATTCAGCAGACTTTAAAAGATTTCTTAACTTCCCTATGTATTTTACGGATCACCTTCATTTGAAGCAAAGATCTCAGGAAAAGTCAGCAGGAAGCCCACCTTTTATCTTTTTCGACCATGCCCTTAGTACATTAAGGAGAGAACTTTGTCATCCATTCACATGAGCTTCCTGTGCAGGTACCGTGCAAGATAAATGATGGACAATACTAATTTTATTGTTAGAAAGCCTAGAGTATCCCAGATGTTTGAAGAGGTCATTTACATAATTTGATGACATGTTCAGATGAACTAATATTTTTGTCTTATTTTATAAAGGTAAAACAGAATAAATCCTTCATGATTGTTTTGTAACACAATGTACTTGCACCTTACCCACAAAAAATGCTGCAAACAGCTAGTGGTACAATTCTCCTCCTACAAACTTTTTTATCTCTGCTAAACTTTAAGACAGGAGCTCAGCTCTTTCTTTGTCAGCAAATGAATTCCATAAGTCCATTGGGTAAAGCAGTTCAACCAGAGTGATGTAATATGCAGGATGTTTGTAGGCATAGGTTTAATATGACTACATTGTTCCATATTTATAAATGTGTCACTTTTTTCTGGCACAGCTTCACACATTTTTTATGAGAGCTGCTCTTTTCTTGGCAAAGCAACATATTCATTACACCAACATCAAGATTTCAATGAATAGAACCATCTTTGCATGACTCAGAGGTCTTACTCAGAGGTAGGGCAGATCACAGAGATAAAGCAAGGAAAAACATTCCTGAAATATGGGAAACTAACTGGGAAAGACATGGGTTTAGGAGGGAATGAGAAATGTATATATTCTGTGGTGTATTGTCTTATTTTAGAAAGAATCAGAATTCTCTTGTGGGTTTGTCTCTGATCCCTTCAAACTATTTTGATGTATACTTGTATGCTTAAAATTATTTCTCCTCCCTTTTATTGTGCTGTCTTGTTAATGGATTCATGTGTCACTTTTTATTTTCATTACAATATCTGTAAGGAACATGAAAAACTCAAATGCCTTAGTAATTTGTAAGCTACCACAATGTACTTTCTTTGGCCTGACCTTGTCATTATTGTATAATTTAATTGGCCAACCATTCCACTTCTTTTCTTTTTTGTAGCCTTACTATACTGGAAAATGAAGAGACGTGTCATTGACCAGTCAATCAAAAATACACACCATTTAGAGATGAAAATAACAATCTCTCAATTAATTTAATAGAATTAACACTAATTATGATTAAAGTCTCCTGAGATAAAGATTGAGATCAGTACTAATGTGCAGACATTTAGCCTTTCCTCTGACAAAGCCTGTAATAAAATTAGGAATGGGAACAGTTTAATTCAAGCACAAAATTGCAGTTCCCAAATTTCTACCTCAGACTAGCAGATATTTAAAAGACCTCAATTTTTTGCTATATAAAGAGTCAGAGTACATCTCATTTTGCCTGTTTTGTTGGCTGAAGTGTAGATCTGGCTGCAATTTCAAAAAATGTCTTTTCCAAGATACTTGATGACATTTTCACATTTTGGACCACCTCTCTGATGGGAAGCATAATCATTTCACTATTATGCCGTTATTTCTTGCAATAGCTTTAGTTTTTCTCACACAGTTTCTATCTTCAGATGGAGTAATTTTAAACTTGATAAGGGAAGAGAAGTCTTCTATTTTTTTAACCAGTGCGCATAGGGTTTGCAACAAGATACTCTGTGCTTTATCACAACAGTAACAATAATTTAAAAGAAATAAAATAAGCAATAGACAGGACAGAAACTGGTGCTCCAGAGCTGGCCATAAATCAGTGAGGTCTGGGGACAAGGAAGCCACTGGGGAAGGCTGCTTTATTATTACTATGGGAAAATCAGACACTAGTCATTTAGTACCTGATTTAAGGTAACACAGGCTTCAAAATGAAAAACTGTTCAAGACAGAAGCTTTTCATTTCTGTGAAAACAAGCATTGTTTTCACAGAATCAGTGGTTATCACAAAAAGTATAGCCAGCTATAGTTATGAATATTTGTTGGTCCAGTGGGCTGGGAAAATATTTAAGATGATATATTCTGGCTCACCGTATAAAGATTGCATCTCTAATTTAAAACTAATAGTTAAAATTGGTTAAACATTACTTTCATTTAATTAAATTGTTTTCCTAGTAAATTTAATTGAGACGGCTTTCTCGCCTGCCTTGTAAAAAACTCCATCCAGAGATCCTTTCCAAGATATTCACCTGCACTTCACCTTCTCTCTGCTCTTCACAGGCTAGCTCTGCAAAAACCCACGAGTCAGAAAGAGAAAGTGGATGCAGCTTTGAAAGAAGCCAGCTGACCACGCTGATTTTCTGATGGTCACCAGATTAGAGGGCCCAGGATAGGGAAACACTGGAAACATCAGGTAGAAATTACCTTTCTTTCACCTTCTTTTTTATTTCAGGTCAGAGCACTGATTTCAAAAGTGAGCATGGCCTTTGGAAAACAAGCCCCTAAACCTTTCTGTCATGTACTACAGTAGTTCAGGATTATTAGGTTACACATTATTCTCTTTCCCTCTTGAACAAATCAATTTACTGCTTGACAAATAAGCACATAATGCAAAATGCCAACTTACAGATTGGTATCATTAAAGAGAGAGCATGGTTTTATTGGCAAAGGACCATATTTTGCCCACATTGCAGATCTCTGGGGAGAAAGCATTGTTTATGTGGGATATGTGACCCATTACATCTGGTACACTGTAAAGAAAATACAGATATGGTCAAATAGGACTAAAAGTGTAAGTATTTGGATTGTCATGCCCATACCACAAACAAAACTGCCTGATTCTTCACAGACCTGTCAGAATTGGGAATTAATTTGTTATAGTCAATATATAACAAAAAAAAGAAAAAAAGAAAAAAAGAAAAAAAATTACATAGGAAGGGTTTTAATATTTTGAAATGCAAAAGTCTCCAGTGGTCTATATCTAAAAGCTTAAATAATTATCCAATTTTCATTATATTGCTGAGGCCACATACAAAAATTAAAATCTCATTGATTAAACTTAATAAGGTTGCATTTTGGTAATCTAACAATAATTTAATAGGAAGATAGGGGAAAATCTGCCTTTAATATTGAGGTTCTGTAGCAGTTTTGAAGATTGTAATCAAAGTCTGGGAGGAAGAGGATTAAGTTAAGCTGTGTCTCAAATGTTGTCTCTTCTGTTGTATTGGTATAGTATGGTTCTAATATAGAAAATACTGTCTCCATTTAAATTATTCATGCTTTTTTTCATTAGTCAATTTAGAAACTTGGTAAAATTTTTATGAAAGCCAGAGCCCTACAATAACTGACTCTGCATTCCAAGGTAACAATCTTTTCCTCATTGTTCCTTTTTTCAATAAAAGCAAATTTTAAAATTTACGTCTTTCAGGAGTAATGATGGCCTGTAAACAAATATAAATATGCATAGCTCTGTTCCAGGTTGGATGTCTGTCACTCAAATCACTGTTATGCCACAAGCTACCCTGATACAATCAGAAGGGAAAACAGAGATAGTTAGATGGGTTTACAGGATGATGTCTGCATGAGTGATAGATGTTTGTGTTCTAGCAATATTATTGCTTCTAATAGCTTTCACTTTTATGTTCAAAGTGTTGCAAATTTTCCTCCATACCTCAAAAAAAAAAAAAAAAAAAAGAAAAGAAAAGACAAATATTATAAATTTATTCCTCCCCTCCCCCCAGACAAAAGCATTTTTTTCAATAGAAAGTAATTTGGGCAGCTGGTGAACTGTGGAGATCACCAATCTATGAGTTCTCAAACACACACGAGCTGTGTCTTCATGGTTCAAGGAAGAACCGACATTATGCCCAAAAGGATTATCAATCACCAGCTGCACAATATCATCTGTTGTAAATTGGGAGCCTGATTAATAACAGGGGTTTGAGCATGGTCCTTGAAAATTGTGATCTTTATTGACTAACTGGACTGGTGACTTTCTCTTTTCATGTTGTTTGCACTCAATTTGTGCTGCTTTCAGTTACCGATAGTGTATATTATTATTTCTGTTATGATTGTTTTCCAAATTATATAAAGTCAATAGTGAAGTGTCAGGTGAAGCAGGTAAATTTTTTATCAATTGTGTGTGAGACTTTTTGCCCTGCTTTTGATTTTCTTTCTCATTCATCAGTGATTGTACTGCACCTCTGCTTTCTACCCTTTTCATTGTGTGGAATCTAGAAAACAAGGAGAATACCTGACCCCACTGGTTAAAACAGCCTTTGAACCTGTTCATCTTTTCAGAATTCCATATTTTCCCTAAAGTACTGAATCCATATTTTTGAGGCAGCTTGCTTTTAAGAAAGAACAAATTCAGAAAGTTTGATTTTCTATTAGCACACCCACATTAACTATTTTAAACCTGACTTCAGGTTTGAACTTTGCATATTTTTCAAGTGATAAAGTCAACCTATTGCTGAAGAAAGGGACTTTGATTTTCTATCCCTCAGTCACCCATTACATTTTAGGAGCTCCATGAAATGGAATAGGTTCAACTTAAACTGTTTTGAGATTTTGTTGTTTTTAACTCAGTAAATTCTGCTTTTAACTCCTTTGTCTTCATCCTATTTCCTTCGTCTAGCCTGAGGACTATACCACCAAATTTTTCTCGTGACTGGCATGGATGAACTAGAGCTTGTGTCCACAGGATTCCCTGCAAATGTCTTTCACAGAACTGGCAGAGCTGACCCTTTGCTCCTGAGGTAATGCATTCAAACTGTTTAACCTGCCAAAGCAGTCACACACTCTGCAGAACCTCCAGTAATTATTGACAACAGTAGGTCCATTTGTAGGTAAACTTTACTCTCCAGATCAGCTTCACAGTAGACTAATTGTAGAAACTTCATTTTTTAATGTGCTTCCTATCTTAAAAAGTGGCTGTAAGTTGGGACTTTTGTCTGACACCATAGTCACTACCACATTTTTTTAAAAAATTAATAACTATGTCAGCTAAACTATCCAGTGTAAAAAAACTGCAACCCAAACTCTCAAGCAAAAAAACCCCAAACTAAACCTTAGCACGAGAAGAAATAAATTAATATTGACACATTCAGTACATTTTGACAACCAGACCTTGTGAAGGACAATCAGCACAAGCCCTTTGAAAAGTTTTAAAGCTCATGACCTGAGATGTGGTGTGTAGCCCAAGAAATAAAGTAGATCATGGAGCAGAAGCCAAAAGCCCATGCCATTTTTTGCTGGAAGGTTAATGATGACTGTCCACAAATGGCTTTTATGAACATAACATTGAATTAGCGTAGATCACCTTTATGTTATGTTATGTTATGATCAGTTATGTTCAATTGCTATATATTTTTTTACCTGTAAGAACTGAAAGTCTCAAACCTCCTTACAATTAATTGCAAGGAAGATGTCACTTTTTTTAGTTAGGGAAGTTATTTTCTTCCTTAGGTGGTCTGAAAGTAGACTGCTGGGAAGTGATGTCCTCACAATTGAGAGTACGACATAATAACCTCAGTTTTGCAAGGGTTTTTGCTTTCTGTGTGGTCTGTTGTGCTGCAAGGTGGGAGTAGCTGGGGTCTGCACATGGCACCAGCATCACAAGCTGCTCTACCCCACCAGTTTGGCTGGATAGCCCCCAGCACACTCGTCCTGAAGCTCCATTCTGGCATCCCATTGCTGCCTGAGCGCAACACATCCCAAAAGCCCCAAGGTTAGCATTATCATGAATTAACTTTCATCATAACTTCTTTTCTTTATCGAAATAGAAAAAAACCCTCACCTAAATCTGTTTGATGTCTCTATTTCCATCCTCCTTTAAGCTAATCACAACAAACTCATCACACCAAAGTTTAGAAACATGTTTCTGCACTAAAATACTTGTCAGTTTTCAGATGATGATTTATAGCTGAGTGTTAAACCTTTTCTAAAACCATGGTTAGAAAACAAACATTGATGCTCCACTAATTACAGTGGAGAGAATTTCACAAGAAAGTCATTGTAAATGGACCCATGGTTCAACATTGCATAATCAAATCCTGTAACTATGACATACTGTTGAGGGACCTCTGCTTGCTGGGGACTCAGCTGTGGGCAGACTCTCCCAGTATCTCAAGCTTCTCTGTAAAGTAGTGAAATAAAGAGGATGGAGTTCCTAATGCAGTCTCATTAATTTGTGTAATCTACTGGGAGGACAAAGGAACCTCAGGCAAACTCCAGTGACTCTCAAAATGTGCAGCACAGAACTCTGCTCTTTCAAAAATTCAGTTCCATTCTCAGGAGACTAAAGGGAGGATGTCTGCCTTGAAAGAACACTTTCTTCAGCAGCAAGAAGCCATTTTCACTGGTTAAATGGAATGAAATGCAGACCAGAACTCTGTAGAAGGAGGAACTTTCTGCAGACTGAAATTGCTAAAGACACATTCTCAAGAGTGGTTCTTAAGAAGAGGTGAGGCCTAGAAGCACAAATGCTAAGAAGCCTGTGTAAGGGAGCAGGGACATTTCTACAAAAATATAATTTGCTGGAAACTATTCTCAGATGTGCAGTATTTTGAGCAAAGAGCTAAACTTCATGATGAACCCTGTAACTTCGGTGATTTGGGATATGATTAGTGTCCCACTGAAGTCAGCAGGAGATTTCTTCTGCATACAACTGTCTTTCCATTGCACCCTTGTGGGAAGGAAAATTCACAGTATAATTTGTAGCCTAAGGTATGCAGTCAGAGGAGAAAAAACACTGCATGCAACAAATCAACCCGCAACCAGGCCAGCTGCCACAGACCAACAAAAAAGATACAGCCAGAGTGACAGCAGGCGGAATATCAGCCATCTCTGGACAGACGAGCAGGTGGGCAACATCCAGGCAGAACTACTGCCAACAGCAGCCCAAGGAGCACCAGCCAACAGCACAGACCTCCAGAAGCAGAGCAGCAGAGGTGTGCATACATGAACAAACTGATGCACTTCAGTGCAAGCAGCCACACATTAGCTAGCGTGACAAATCAAGGGAGTCAGGGACTATTCTGGCAAGATAAAGGTTGAGGATGAGTGGATCTGTCCCGCTTCAAGTGGCATCCTGGGTAGTGCACTCAAGGCCCATTTAAAGTCTATTAGAGTGTCTGAAAAAAGCCACCCTTTCCATTCCTTTTTGAAGTGTTAGTGGTTAGGCTGGCACTGCACAGAAGTCTCCAGCCCTGTATTGCC
Source organism: Platysteira castanea (assembly GCA_013397175.1). Taxonomy (NCBI): domain Eukaryota; kingdom Metazoa; phylum Chordata; class Aves; order Passeriformes; genus Platysteira; species Platysteira castanea. The sequence continues at coordinate 24,955 of VYXC01005946.1, forward strand.
ATTTGGAGACTCACTTTTAACTCAAGGCAGCTCTTTGTATCTGCTGCTCAAGGGAAAACAGAGTCCCTGTGGTGACCTGGGAAAGGATGTCTGGAGGCTGCAGGGTGCCTTGACTGGACATGCTGCAGCAGCAGCGTAGCACAGCTTTCTCACTCTCTAGTGTACTCAGGGATGTCTCTCCCTTCCTGTCATTCCTTCAGGAAGCTGTGACCTCCCTGCTGAGCTCTTATCTCCTACCAGTCCCACACCACCACCACCTGACGGCACCAGTACTGGATTTAGAGAGGAATATAAAGCAGAAGGAGCTGTATTTGTTGCACTGAAAGAAATTCACTGCTATGTAGACAATACCAGCAACATTAAGATATACCTATGGGGACATTTACATCTGGCCACAAACTTCACTTACAGTGAAAAGCTTAAATAGGACTGAAACAACGCCCCAGCTGAGCATTCAGAGTTTTACTGGAGCACACATAGGGAGCTTTCATTTCTATTGTTATTTGTGCCATGTGGGGAGATATCACTGCCCACATTTCTGTGCAGGTCTAATTTATTTAAGACCTACAGTAGGAAATAGTCAGTTTGGCAGTTCTAATATGCAGCTCCCCACAGTCCATACGAATCACTTTTTTCCAACTGGCTGGTGTTGCCCTCCTGCTGTATTAGCCGGATACTGCCCTCCTGCTGCTCTGTCCACCTGCTTCGAATTTATTTCCAAAACGCATCACTACTGTAGGATCCTCTCCCTGAAGGTGAACAAGTTAATAGGTTTGCTCTTCTTGAGGTACTCTTAGATTCCTTCTGCACTAGGATTTGACTACTGATTATGCATTTTTTCATCTTCTATTTCTAAGCTGAAGATAAAAATCCCCTAGGCAAAGGAAGATACCTTAATGCAAGATACTTTAATCTGAACTCTGAAATGGGCACATATGAACATGAGTCATGTGCTGTTACCAGTTATGTTGTAGTTCTTGTTTCTTTTCAAAACAAGAAGCAATGGAAAAATATACAATGTTTTGCAGTAGATCCAAAAGTAGACTAACATTTAGAACTCTTGAAATTATTTCCCTTTCTCCCCTTCTGGAGAAGACCTGTAAATGTAACAGAGAATGATAACTAAGGTTAAGGATAAGGTGCCTGCTTTTTATTCCTCCCTATTTTTATCTCACAAAAGGAACAAATGCGAACCAACCCACTACACCTCCTTACAAAATATTTAAACCATGAAACAGAATAATACTCCTACTATGGAATTCCACTCAATGGTTTAAGTAATTTGTAGACAGAATTACATCTTTATTAAACCTTACACACGAATTTTTATTCGTTTCAGCCTTGTTGAATTGTATGCCACTTTTCAGTATGACACTGTAAGAGCTCCTACTGTGCAAATATTCTTTCACATATTACAGAAGTAAATTTGTCGCTACCTTCTCTTTTTTTCTTCTCACCTAAATTATTATATAGCATTTTGCAAACACTTACAGATTTGATGAGAAAACAATTCCTTACTGTGTCAAAATGACCATCTTTCCTTGTAACATGTCTGTGTGTACATAGATGATGGAGGGAAAGTTTCTTATTTTCAAATGTATTTGAATATGCTCTCACTGGAAAATTAAGAATTTCTGGGGAGAATTTGGCAGAACAGATGTACGCCTTCCCCAAATGAGAAACATGCATCTGTTTCCTAGAAATCTAAACAACAACAGCAAAGCAGTCACACAAACAAGTTGTGTGGGTTTTTATTTTTTTTCCCTACAGATGGTTCTTATTTTTATACAAAGAAATAAGGGGGAAAAAGCCACAGTGGAAGTTTCTAAATGAAGCAATGAAGTGCATTCTTATCAATGAAATTTAAATGGTCTCCAGGATGAAATGCTGTTTTATACAAATCTGCCCAATTGTACCCGAAAACCATACAAAAGCCTTCCTTATTAAAATACTGCCTTTCAGCTTCCCTGCTTCCATTTAGTCACAGTCTGATCTCCCTATCAATTCATTTTTTCCATTTCTGTTACCTGTAGATCATTTTGTCTTGCTCCTACAATGTGGATTTAGAGTTTGCAGTCAGGAACTGATATGATCCAGTGCAAACCCTTTTGATTAGATATTCCTGTTCCACGCTCAGAGCTGACAGGAAGGATATGCTTTTTAATGTCATGAACAGCATTTCTCCCCATCCCCATAATCACTAAATAATAATCACTAAAAAGTGAATTGATAGAAGATCTACCCAGACTATCAAAAATCCCCAATCCAGAATGGCAAAATATCTTATTGTAATTAAGTATTAGTATTAATTTCCTAACCTTAAATTTTTCAGTTGTCAATTTGAGAGATGGGTCTCTAAATTTCACTTTGGTCACTGTAATGAAAACAATATCATCTAGAAGGCCAGCCTCAGTCAGCCTGTGTGGATAGCAGTGATAAGGCTGGGTAATTGCAGGATTAATAACTGGCCTTTTATTGTGTCTGAAAGCAATGTAACAATATATAGACTTTCTGAGTAACTTTAAAACATAGCCACATTGCACAATATTGCTACCCTGATCACTTTTCCCTTTTTTTTTTTTTTTTTTTTTAAAGCTTGGGAACAATTGGACTACAAAGGTATGATTGTTCCTAGGTCATATTCACCTCTAGGGTTTCCAAAAAGCAAGCAATGCTGCTCAGGCAGCTCCAGCAGCTCTGTGACAAAATAGAACAACTTTCAATAACCACTGTTATTCCTCTTCGTTTACCGTGCAGGCCACAGGGTAACTGTTTAATGTGGTAGCCAGCTCCCTGAAACTCTTGTACATCTGCTGAAACATGAAGCATTTCCCTAGCACTTTGACTTTCTTGAATGAGTGTGGGATTTCAAAGTTTAGGAAAAAATAACAATCCAGAGACTAATGCTCTGCTGAATAATCTAGCTCTGGAGACAGAGCCTCTGTACAGTAGCATCCCTCCTTTGTGGCTGGGACACTTCACCCTCAGTTAAAAAAAGGTACCTTTTAACAGACATGTTCCCCTTTTGGCTACATAGTAATGCTGAGAAAGTGGTAGGAAGTGGGAGCAAGGCAACCAGCATGCTCCGTTAGGCTGCTATGGATCCTAATTAATGTGCACAACAGCGTAGGCCTGGACAGCTTATCTGTGTTGTCCGGATATAGCATGAATGCAAGAGAAACTTGAACCTAATCTAATAGGTATGTAAGTTGCATGAAAAGAGCTGGTAAAAATCCCTATGTAAAACAATCCTGTGCTAAACAGGCAGCTTGTGGAAGAGGTTGCAAAAATTGCCCAGGCTGCTGCGGAATCCCCTTGCACCGCCATGGGGCCTTTGGGAAATTGGGCACTGACTGCTGAACATCCTGCCTCGCCTGCAGCCCGGCTCGCTACCCTGCCTTCTCCTGGGCACCATTCCCACAAAAGACTTATTTTCATAACTTCTGCAGAAAATATTACTTTCATTCCCACCTTCCTCAGGAAATCATGGCTCTTTTCTNTTCTGCTAATCCACCCTCCACTCCTCTGGGTGAGTCAGTCTTAGGATCTGGCTTAACCACCCTGATTAAAAAAAGACCAAACGAAAAGCCCAGCAAAAACTACTTAAGTGGTATTATTTTGGTAGAATAGACTCGGTTTGCATCAATGTACCAAATTCATTAATCCCCAGGAATTCTAAAAAGTATGTTCTGTAGAATTATAAATGCACTTAAAAATCACTGTTTGGCATTTGTTGAACTCATTCACCCTGCCACATCATCATTAATCTCCTTCTAATTTCCCTGTGCAACCATTCCCTGCATTAGGACACTTTATGTATCCTTCTCACAGAATTTTAAGGTCAGTCAGAGAAGTTAACACCACTGTTTTTCATTTAACCTTCAAGCTGTATTTTTACTCTTACTTCTGTCCATGAGCACTTTACTGTACATATTCCCAACATGAATATATACCTAACTCTGACCAGATCCAGAAATTATGCCTCCCATTCAGTATCTTGAGTTTAACTGACTACAGATTTACATCTCTTTAGGACATGATTTCTTTGACATTTTTGATTGGCAATTTAATATTTCAAAAGTATCAGCCAACATAAAAGCCTCTGGGCCTTTACATACTATACAATTTTAAATGTGGAGAAGCATAGCCTTTTCTTCCATATGCATTAGCCCTGTGCATTTACTGTAGTCTAAATTGAGTTCAAACAGACTAATTTCTTTGCAGGTGGATGTTTGCTAAATCCTGAACAGAATTAATTTCAGCATTAAGAGACACAAGCTGAGTACTAGTATTACGACTGTTCAATGTGGCTTTTTGTATTTGTTTAATAAAAGCAAAGCTCTTGGATACAAAACTCTGAAAGACATGCCATGAGAAATGGTTTAAGACAATGTCTAAAAAAATTTTCCATTTAAAAACTTTTGTATTTTCTTGGGTGAAAAAAAGCATATCTGAATTTTAGTAAACCGCTCTCTCTTTCATTAGAAAAAATCTAAAATGACAACTTTTTTCTTTGTTTCTTTGAAAGTTCTAGGGCATCGCTGTCTTCTGAATGAAAACAGAGAGATACTGGAAGACTGTTGAAGTTTCATCCAGTAATTTGAGTGAAACATTTTAATTGTCAAGTATATTACTGATTGACAATTGCAAGAGAGAGAAGTGTGTTTGTGTGCTTGTGTGCAAGTCCATACATACAAGTCATAAAAGGAAAGAGGAGTAGTTTCTGTTCTCAAGTAACACAAAATCCAAAGGCTTTAGTGAGTGATATTACTTGGAAGAAACTGCTTAGTCTGAAATCTCCTGAAAAAATACGGTGGTATTTCTCCTCTAGAGTTTGTGTATCTCCATCACTCAGAACAGCTCAACTGGTAATGCTCATCATCACACCATGGGAATAACAGCAAGGGAGTTTTCTGCTGGGGAATGGAAATGGTTGCTTTGTGAGAACACTCGAAGTTTAAATAATTTCTATTGATCATCTCTGTCCTGACATCATACACTGTTGTTCCACCCCGCACCCATCTGCAGTGAAATACGATTAGAGAAAAGAATCAGAAAAGACATGTGAGCACCAAAGTTTGAAACTGTTGCTTAGTTATGGAAGATTTTGCCATGCTTATTAATCTTTAAACCCTTAAGCAATTTTTTTATTTTTCCCCGTTAAATGCTCCCAAGTCAGTCTAGGTGCACAGCAGCAAGGTTGTGTGCTAGCAGAAAAACTCATCTAAGGTTCTTTTGTAATCCAAACGCAAACTCACTTATGCTCCAGCACACTACATTTTTGTGGTTTTATTTTTTAAAGCTGAAGCTCAGAAGTACTGTATATGTCCTGCATGGATTAGAAAAGTACTTCAGCATCTCAGCTTCTCTAGGCAGTGAGAGGAGCATCTTTTCTCCTCTCCTGTAAGTGACATGATAGCTTGCTTATGTTTCCTACCTTAGTGATCCAGCTGTGAGATTCATAAAGCAACCATTGAACCTCTTGCCTTTCTTTAGGAGTGTCACAATGTGCAGCTTCCTTTGTGCTGCCCATATGTCAGCAGTCTTTTTAAAATCCACTCTTGCTCTGCTGCTGATCATTGCAACAGACAGGAAGGTGATTTCAGGAGAGCTGCTCTGATTCCCACTGCTTTCAGTGAGAGACGAAACATCTTCTCTTTCCTCTCTGAAAGAAGTACTTGGCAGAAGCAACAGACAAGTTCTTAAACTCCTGTCTGTGCTTTTTGGAACTGATACTAGTGCTGATCACATTCTCCCAATTAAAAAGTGACAGAGTGAAAGAGTCTAACATTTTGCTGAGAAGATATTTAGTAAAAAGGATATTATGTGGAGAAATGTTAAACAGTGAGTACAATATCTCCAGCAAGTCTATCAGAATTGCATCATTTGCTTTTAGTTGGCGCAGGATTTTTACTTTGCTCTGTGTTCAGCATCATACACAATAAAGGACGTGAGTACTCCAGATCCTTATTTTGTTTCCATGACCACTATTCAGAGTTGGAGTTGTGCACATGTCCTTGACAAGACTTGAAATTTAGAATAGTTTCACTTGTTACCATTATTTTCTCAAGTTATTTCATGGACACTAATTAATATTCCAGCTACTTAAGCAATCCTGGTCCATCCCACTGAAAGAAAGTCTGTCTCCAAATTACCAGATGAACTGAATACCCTTGTTCTTCCTGTTAAGCATTAGTACAAAATAATACTGAATACTGTTCCTAAGTGTTCCTATATCATTGTCTCTCTCTTGGCCATCATGCACAGAAGAATCTGCAATTGTTAAGTCCTTCTGTGCCCAAAGGGGAAGGAGTAGGAAAACAAGTGAGTCCAAGTGTTACATACTTGGACTCACTCAGCCTCAGCCCAAAGGAGGAGCTCCTAACAAGCATCACTCAGTGGTGCTAAGCAGGTGAACAAAGTCAAAGTGACTATGACTGCTCTACTTGAGTCAGATGGATCTATGCAAATCCAGATGCCTCTGTGACAGTGACTGCAGCAAAAGTTACCTCCAGACAAGGGCTACATATTTATATCTGCAAGGTCCTTTTGACTGCAATAACAGGTACCTGGCAGGAAGCATCATAAACCAAAGAAATAAACACCAGGGGAAAGAAGAAAAGCACAGTCACAAGGATCCCAGATATTCAGAGGGTAGTATGAATTTAGAGGGCAGGACAGCGAGGGAGAAGGGAGACTGTGACCACCCTGCATGACAAAGGCATCTGTGAGGAGGGGCAGGGCAGAGGGCAGTGGTGCCTCGATGACTTGTGTCACCATTACAGGGGAAGTACGGAGGAAGAGGAAAGCTGGTGCCAAAAGGACAAGTAGCACTGTCTCTCCTGTGACTACATCAGTTAGCAGATCAGAAGCCAAACCTCTTCATGCTGTACCCCCCTTCTTGGAGGTGCATGAGGCTACAGCCCAGATCAAAGAAGTGAATGCATTGCAGAAGTGAGTTTTGAAATGTGGAGGGTCCAGAGAGAATTAATAATAAATAAAGTACACCTCAGAGGAAAAACTGAGTTTCTCCTCCAAGTTACATGCAGCTGTCTGAAGTCAGTAGGAGTAGTCTATTTATAGCTGTGAGCAGAAAGCAGTCCTGTGTGCCCAGGCATTATCAGTCTTTTATCCAAGAACACAATATCTCCTCGATAATGCATACACTGTTTTGCTGTTCGTTGTCAGTACACCTCCCAAAACAAGTTGTCCCCCTGCGGTTTTATAATCATGGGAATATTCTTGATGGCCCTGTTAGACGGGTTTTATTCTGGCTCCAGACATCTCTGGAAAATAACCTATTGAATCGCATCGGAAACCAGGGCAGAGTTGACTTCCTGGTGGACTCCAAACAATCCAAAGGCTCTCCTTGGAAAGCACAGCCTGTGCTCTGCTGTTTGTGCAATGCCACACTGCCCTGCAGCTGGCGTAATCGACTCCATCTCAGCAACTCCACCCCCACCAAAACAGGCAAGAAAATAATGATCTATTGTTCCAGGAGTTTACGGAAGAACTTTTTTTTTTTTTTT
>VYXC01005946.1:32506-185245 GCA_013397175.1 Platysteira castanea
TTTATTTTAGACACTTTTAAGAGATAGCAGTGACCTGCTTGCTGAAATGCTTCCTTATTTCTGTGTTTACCTCCTGTTAGCTCAAATGCCAAATCACTGCTGTGATTACCTGGCAAGCAAATGTAGAAAAAAAATATCTATTTGGGACAGTTTTTTACTACTCTGAGGCATCTCCTTGATGTTACATACAAAACAAACAAAAGCAAACACAAAACAAAAACCAAGAAACCCAACAAAATCTCTCTTTTTCCTATTATCATATGAAGAAAAAACATTTTCAACTATAAGGCAGTGCCAAATGGTTCAGCAGATTTCAGAGACTTTGAGACACTGACAGACTGCAGCTCCTGCTGTTTACCAGAGGGATTTAAGAGGTTCTCTCTCTTAAAATAGCCATATTTTATATTCCTGAGGGTCAAAACTTGCCACTGTTACACAGTTTTCAGTTGGTTTTTTAACTGTGCCATGCTCTGCCATGTCAAAAGACTCTGAAAAGGCTCTTGAGATTCTTCTGTCTGAGGGTAAATGGGAAGAATTGGTTCCATTCCTGCAAAGGCTGCCACCTGAAACAGTAAAATGCAGGAGGAAAACCACTCTGCATGGAGTATTTCACTGCATATAAAACCCTTCAGCATATTCTAATGGCAATGTATCAAACTGGATTACGTAAGTCATATTTACCTTATACGATGTGACATTGTGACATATGAGAGAGTACCTAAAAAGTCATTATGCCTCAAGAGCTTATAACCCAAAGGGAATTTAAAGGCATATTATTCAGCCGTGCCCACCCACACCCTGCTATTATCTGGAACAGCAGGGGACTCACTAGATGATTCAGAGCTTAGAGATTCTTTCCATGTGCACAGGAAACACTGATTAGTTGGAACAGTGACAAAAAAGACTCTTTACCAGGTAAACAGAATTCAGCAGTGGGATTTTACTTAATGAATAGTATACAGTTAAGTACTTCGATCTGTGGAGGTGAGAGGTGGAGAAAGCAGCTCATATCCAATTGCTTTTTCATCTGCTGGAAGCTTAATATTCTTAGCAGTCTCCTCCTTCAGTAGTCACCATAAATGCCAAATTTTGTGTCATGTGGTATTGCAGAGAGACACCTTCCCAAATTAAGAGAGAAGCAAGATAGGAATTGAGATTCTTACTCCACCTGGTTTCTCCATAAATGTTCCATTTCCTCACACTGGACACCTCCCTCCTCCCAGCCCCTCACTGGTTGCCACTGTCCCACCCCATCAAGCTCCTCTCTCACCCCACTCCCTGCATTTGGAGATCCCTGTGGGTCTGGCACGCCTGGCATTCCACCAGCAAAGGCCCCGACTGCTGTCGCATCCAGCATGCTCTGGGTCTTTGTGCACAGTGCACTCTGGGGCATAGTTCCACTACAAAGCATACTGGATTTAAATTGTTTATCTATCTAAGCCTCAATTTATGATCTCTACAAATTCCTTTAAAATGAAAGAACCTTTTATTTGTACCATCTTTGTTTGGTAAATAGGGGAAGATTGTCAAGGGTACAAAATGCTTCTGGCACCAACTAGTCCTTCTGAAAGCCAAAGGCACTTGGGCATATAAGTCTTGTTTATGCCTTTCAAAAATCTCTTCCATAATCTAATCAAGACTAAAAAACTATGAAATAAACTCTGAATTCAAATACTGGCATCAAAGAAAAGGGGGTTTATAGGATATGTGATGGCAGAAGACTTGATTTGACTGCAGAGGCAGCCAGTAGCTCCAGCAGATACTGACTGGCCTATTTGACCTCATAATGATGTTTAAAACTAAAAAATAAATTATCTGAATATAGGCTTAGAAAAGAAAAAAAAAAGGGATGAAAGAGACCTGAGGGAAGAAGGCTGCCTCAGAGGACACTGGTGGGATTCAGAGAGAAAAATCCATCATTAGTATTTATTCCCTGCTTTAAGGAAACAAGGCCACTTCATGTTGTCCCAGGTGGTGATGCACGAAGATGATAAAGGTGTCAGAGGCAGACCATTGCCTGAGGGCAGGAAAACAAGTAAGAGGCTCCTTGGCAAATTCACTCTAACCTTTACGGGTTAAGGGAATATCAAAATATAGAACGTATTCAGAAAAACATCTTAAGACAGCTGAGGACAGCAGATGTATTACCAGTTATGAGGAAGGGGACTGGTCCTCTACTCAATAATGTAGAGCAGCTTCCCTGAAATTTCATTCAAATTAAAGAAAAATAACATTTTCATCAAGGAATTGATGTAATCCTTTTTAAAAAACAAACCAACAAAAGACTTGAACACAAAACAACCTCATCCTTATTTTTTCAGAACCTAAATTTTCATTCTACAACAGAACAGTGTGTGTGGGTGACTAATAACAATCCAGCCATCTGGACTTCTCTCAGACAAACTCATGTTAATTCAAACTTCAGAGGCAAAAAAATAAAATATATATTGCCTGCCTCAGAGCATTTGTGAAAGTGTTATGGTTTGCAGAACTGTCATGCACTGTCAGCAAGCGGCAAACTTTAGAGCACCTTTAATGTTACACCACAGTGCTGTTGTAGTTGACAATTAAAATAGTTAATGCGCGAGCTGGCCTTTAAGTGTTACACTAATCAAAATAATGGATTGCTTTTGTATGTTGACCCCATAGCTGTATCAGTCAGTGCTCACTGGACAAAAAGGGATTTTTTAACAGTGCCCAGTTGTGGCACTTGGAATCATATGTTTCTGTGGTGGTAATGAGGAAGGATGAGATTTTACCAGGCTCATTGAGGGCTCGAGCACACTGGGGATCTGGGCAGACATTATCTGGGTAAGCGTGACTCCCACAGTATCACATTCAACCTCTTGGCCTTCCAAACCCAGAGGCAGCATGAGGGATTTGGTCCTTTAGCATTTCCTCATTGCTCCCACAGGCACACAGTGTTTCCAAACCCTCTTGCTAGTAATATTTCTTGGCTATTTAGAGAAACAGCCTTCTCCTGTGCCTACCTTTGTGTGGATTTATGGGGCATAAGGAATGATAGGGCTGAACTTCTTGGCCAGTTGTTCAAGGGCAAGTGGGAATTCGTGTTTTTCTCCCACTTACCTGTGCTCTCTCCCACTTACATTCAGCAGCATAAATTGAGTGCATTCTACTTGACAAGAATTATTAGTACCTAAGAGCTGCAACCAGGGCAGATTGCATTTCAAGTAACTTTCCCCTTCCCCCATTCTCCCTCTGCCTCCACCATTTTTTTTTTTAATTATTCAGATTAAAATGAAATGAAGTGGTTACATTATGATAACACCAAATTCATTAACATTAGTCAGAAAAAAATACAGGAGGTAGCCTGCCAAAAGCTAAGCCTTCACTTTTGCATTCATTCAGTAAAGTTCATTGAAATGGGAATTCATCTCTTTAGTCTGGATTAGAATTGAATTCCTGGTGTATTCAAAGAGCTGTACAAGCCTTACTGGCTCAGAAGATTCTTGTAGAAAAGTAGTATTCAACATAAATGCTTTATTGCAATTTTAGTTCTGTGACCTTATAAAGAAAAGTCCTTGTTCAAGCTCAAGAACACCTAACCAGGAACTTTGTCATGTGTATCAGTGGGTGGGCAGGTGTGCTCCAGCTGACAGTGTCTAGCACTACAGACCATAAACTTGTTAAGAAATGTGCTGAAATATGTTATTACCATTTAGTACAACTGCACTACATGTACAAAAGCATAGACTGGTTGCTCATTTCCAATTCCCTTTCCAAGACAAATCCCATGGTTTCCCTTGCCTGGATCCTGAAAATAAGGTGCATCCCACTATAAATCAGAGCAAAGGAGCCTTTTTAGACAAAAATACAATAATCTTCTAAAGTTATCTTTTTCATACAAGTTTCTATTTCTAGAGTTTAGGATTAATTTTTGTGGACTTAAAACAACCAGGCAGGATGTGGCTCCTAATTCCAGCATTTGATTACAGGGATAAACACTTCCATAAATTATTAATTCTTTCCTGGGAACAATTTTTGACCCCATGGACGTCAATACCCTCATTCTAGTTATATTATTATATCAGTCTATATTATCACCACATATTATTTCCCTTCCAAAATGTTTATATAAAATTTATAATGTGATGAAAAGATCTTCCCCCTCATTTTTGTAGGTAAATGTAAAATCTTGTCCATTTCCTCACAGTATTTGTTCTGTTTAATTGCATTTTAAATGAACGTAAAGTAACTACCCCAAAGACATTAGCATGCTTCTGCCAGGACTCTGCAGATTCTGCTGGCACGTGTTGAAAAGCTGCTGCATCTCAGATGTGAGCTGATCTTCACAGATAGCCTGTCCTGAGGGTGGGAGCAGAGCAGTCCTACAGAAGGGCTTTGGGGAGCTTGCCTCCCCTCCTCTTTTCTGATCTGTTTCCAGCATTAGAAAATGTAAAGCCCAGAAATAGCTTGGAGAAAAAGGGGCTCTTTCTTCAATCACCAGTTCCTCCTTCAGCCAAAACAACTTCAAAACATACTGGACAGAATCAGACACAGTTGGTTTGCTAAAGCAACTCTGGGCTCCAAGAGCCAGTAATACTGAGAACACTGACAGCCATTCAGCTGAAATAAATCTCAGAAAAAGAGAGAAGAGAAGAGAACACAAGTCGGAATTCATTTTCAAAGGTGTGGTGTTTGCAGCAGTGCTACAAGCCCTCATCTCTCAGAAGCCACCTGTATTTATCCCCCCAGTATTTGGCCAGGCTGTCCGTGGGGGAGCAGGGAGTGCCAGTTGTTCCTGGAGTCTGCTTGCAATGAGGGCAGTGAATCCTACATCTTTTAATGATCATTAGGAAAATCCTTACATTTTCCATTTGTAAGAGCTTTATGACATGACATAATTTCAGGAAAAAAGTCAATGGTCCTCATTTAGATATTTACAGAACCTTAAAAAATTCCTGGTTTATACACAAATATATAGGGATGATAAACCTCAGGGCAGGAGAACAGTTAAATCAAAAGTCACCTTGCCATGAGCAGATAGGTTTTTGAGGTTGAAGGTGAATTTCTTGGTTAAATAAAACCCCTGCATCTGTCAAACACCTAAGAAGTTCTCTGTAATTTTGTAGAAGACTAAACACTTGGAGGGCTTTAATAATTGCTGGTAAGAAGAAAGCTGCACACTTTTGAAGTTGTTTTTATATAGGAAATGTATCTAGTGCTATTTAAATAAGAGATAAATCTTTCTTAGTGAAAGAGAAGAATAAGAAAAGTATTGAGGAGAATTAGAAAAGTATGAAGGAGATTTTCCACTGGCTTCTTATCCTGAAAGGGAATTTCTAGTTCTAATCAAGAAATTAATTTGATCTATAGAACCTTTAAAACTAATTTTAATTCTTCGGAACTTGCAATATATTCAATTATTCAAAGTATTAATATATGTTCACTTTTAGCAACATTTGAGATGGTTATCAGCTCCTCTTCTCCAAAATTTCTGGCCTTTTTTTTTTGAACAGTATAAAGGGTTTCAGACTGGATGTAGCAGTCAGCTTAAGGCAGAGGGATAAGAAGTATATTCTAAAATGTACACTCTGTAGGACATAGAGTCTGGGGGGCCGAAAAAAAGGACATACTATAATCTTATCTCCTCCAGAATAATAATCCTCTAAAATTTGATTCAGTCATTCACAAAAGGGTTAGAAATGTCAAGTATCCTCATTTATGTCAGAGTACCCTCCCCAACACACAACACTGAGAAAAACCAAACTGAGCAAAACCTCCAATCACTTAACACTGACTCCACTAAGTAAAAGCAATGCCAATATTTATCCACTGTATTATCTGGCAAGGAGGGGATCTTGATTTATGCTACTCAAAGACAAATATTAATAAAGATCTGAATTTCAGGCTCATGGGAAATTTCTGACTTTTCTCCCTGAGTCAGGATGAAAAGTTGCTTTCTTTCTTAAAGCATATTTATATTTAAAATGAAAAAGAGAAAATAAAAAATAATGGGTTTGGGTTCTTTCTTTTGAAAAACCCAAAATGGCATATTCCAGCATCAAAATGTTAAGAATCAATTAAGCTAAGCAAAATTGGGTCATTTCAGTACAAATCTGTGTCACCGAAGTGTTATGCACATCATTAGCACACAACTGGTTTATTATTCCAATTTCCTTTTTCAGGATGACACACCAAAAACCAATATACAAAAAATGGTAACATTAAAATGTTGCAACTTAACTTATGTAAGATATTGTGGTAGCTCAAACTGACAGCTGTGTCAGCTTGATGAAAACCAAATGTTCCTGGGTTTTGGTTGTTTTGTTTCCCTCAGTTTTTATCTATTGGAATAATTAGTTTGAAACAATGTGTCAGTTTTTTCTACTAATAAACAAAGATTTCTGTAGAATGCCATTTTACTCAGAGAAATACATTTCCCCTAAAGTACAGAGGAAAATAATTTCAATTAAAAGATCCCTGATGACTTCTTTGCATTCACTGCACTTCAGTTCCAATTCTCCTTTCTGCCTCTGACTGTATTTGCCTTGGCATGCTAGCACAAAATTTGGGTCGTTTGGCCCCAATTCTGCGTGATATGGAGGTGAAACTATTAGGTCACACCTGGATTAGTTTCACATCTACATACTGGATTTATGTGTGAGATGCTTCTTCTCCTGGGGTCATTCCTACATTTCTTTGAACATTTGATGACATTTTGTATCTCTTTGCTAGAGAAGGTTTTTCAGTCTTCCTGTACAGAGACTCAGCCAGTTCTTACAGGTGTGCAGGCCCTGAAGAGTGAGCCCTGGTGGGTGACACTCAGGCTGTTTAGACTATGCTCACTTTCATAGAAGATTAGTTTCCAAGAGGGATTTCGGCTGGACAGCAGCATCACATGAGGTTTAGACAACCATAGGATAATCAAGTGTATCTATTTCAACAACCAAATCAATCACATCACTCTGATGATACTAGTTCTTATTCTGTTGTTACAGACACCAATATCACACCCTCAGCAGAGCCTGGTTAACATGCAAAGGTAAGTGTCAGATTGCTGAGGTTAAATGGACACATTTACATCAGTTTTCATAATGAAAGCCCCTCTCTGCACAAAGGCAAATTACAAATAACTACCTACAAAAGTGAGTGGTAAAATCAGAGTGGACTGAATGTTATCTACCCCCTGAATCTGAGATCCTCAAAATTTGTGACTTAAATGTCCGTTGATGAGTTAGGAAAGTGTCTGCTACTGTTTCCAGAGCTGATGGCAGAGTTTCTGATTGCTCAAGAGAGAAGCAAACACAAGGCAGCCAGACAAAATATTTGCTGAATGAAGGACAGAAATGCTAAGAAAGAAATTGCATTTTCTAGCTCAAGATAAGATTTGTAAATGTATAAGGAAAAAATAAATCAATTAGGTGACATCCAGGAAAGATAGAGGGATGGAAAGTGAATATGTGGAATCAGCTGTGATGGTCAAGTGCCCTTTAACTCATTCTACAGCGTGTCTTGCATGACTGTCAGTGAAACTGTAGTGTCTGTTTTACAGTCCCTCTCACTGAAGGACAAGCCAGGTTAGTATTTATGGAGCCAACAGTGCATATATGCACAGCTGCCATGAAACCAAATATAAAAATTAGGGTTTGTCATAATTCTCCACTGAAAATGTAAGATACTACATATTGCATTGTTTACTACATTTTTTACTTCAAGTGTACTAAGCTTACATGATCCTTATAATTTTATGATGTCTAGCAGCACATCAAGACTGCTATAAAAGTGTTCAGTGTGAAGGTTATCAGACCAAATAGCAAATCATAATACGTGCACATAACAAGTGCTTTATTCATTTGGGTGTTGGGGAACCAAATGTACATGCTTTTGTGAAGAATGAAGACATTTTAAATTTCTCGTGCTTATTGAAACCTTTTCATGCCTTCGGAGCAGAAAATTAGGAGCTCACACATCTTTTAAAAAGCAGTTAATTTGAGAAAATATAGTTGCCTCTTGCACCACACCAGACTTCTTATTCCTGGCGACATGGGAGAGTTCTTACATACAGTGCCTGACTTCCAGGAGGTATTTCCTTGCAGTTGCTACCATCTGAAAGACTTTGCCCTGGAGCTTGATTTGGGACTGGTACTTGTCCTTCAGGCTGACTTTTCTGTGTTTTCCGCTGCTTGCAGTAGCAGCCTTGAGGTTTTTGGTTCCAGTCTAACTGCTGATCCATACCTTCACAGGACTTGGCATCTTAAACACATCACCCCCCTGAATTCATCTCCAGTCCCAGAGCACCTGCCATATTTCCTCTTGATAAATAGCACTATCACGTGAAAAATGATCATGACAAACTGTCAAGTGATACGCACTGAATAGCTCCTTCCATCCTACACTGCAGCAAGGAGGAAGCCCCTGAGAAATCCATGTTGTCTCTGCTTCACTGCAGTACACCCCATAACCCAAAGCCAGACTGATCTCTTCTTCGGCAGGTCTGTACTTACTGGTAGGTATTTAAGTTTTATCGTTTCAGTCTCCTCAGAGGTTGGTGAGATTTATATGACACACTGCCCACTGGTCTCAGAGCTTTCCAGTTGCTCCCAGTTCTTTGAGACAATGAAGTGGTGCTCAGGTTGCCTGTGCTGTCAGGTGTGAATAAGAGTCCTGAGACATCCTGGCCTTCCAGTTTAGCTTTTTTGAGCCCGACCCTTGACCTCTGCTAAAGCAGCTGGACCTTGCAAGTGAGCCACCTGCCTTGCCAGGAGGAAGCTCTGCTCTGTATGAATCTCTCCTGCACATAATTGCTTTGAGCAAGGTCATCCACATCACAGAGGGGCTGCAGAGGCCCTTTCTCCCTGAATTTCAGCTACTTATCTGTTGCAGTGGTCATGGCCGCCACTGGGGTGGATGGGCCACAAGACCTAAGAACAACGCCTGTCCCTGGTGGACTGGTACCGAGGTTTAACACCTCCCCAGGCTTAGTGTGAAAGCCCTCAGATCCCCACGTTCTTCTCGACAGCCTGTTGGCTTTCTACCCAGTTTCATGTAAATGCTCATAAATACGTATTCCTCTGTCTCACTATGCATGATGTCTAGAAAGTTCTCCCCTGCTTGATGCCTCATTGGCTCTCTGTTCCAATTCCCTCCTCCTTATTATCCCCATTGGTTGCTGTGTTGCTGAACCCTCCCTTGCTATTGTACCCTACTGGTTGTTTTCCTTTTCTCCACCCCTTATTCCTGTACTATAAGAACCCTGGACCCTTCCCTCAGACTGTTCTTTGTCTCTGGACCTTCTGGAGTAATAAAGCTCTGGAACCCACAGAAAGCACCCCTCCTACTCCTTTGCCTCTGTGGATGCACGCTTGCACCACCGGGCTGGGACTTGCTCCTTGGTCAGAGGAGCCGGTGGAAAGTACCAGCAGCAGCCCTGTGTTGGTCTGCAGGAAGGACACTGTGCCTCCCTGGGCAGCCCAACAGCGTCACTTACCTACAGAAACTGAAGTGTAACAAAGAAAAAAATCAGAGGTAAAGAATGAAATCAAAGGCTGTCTCCAGAATTATGCAGACCTAAACCTTGAGCTTATGACATCCACAGGATAAATGTACCCTCTTTGATGGTGTTTTTCTGTGTCAGACCAGGGAAGGAGCTTCTGATATTTGAACTTTTCTCCACTTCTGCTAGGTTGTTTTTTTTTTTCCCCGAGAAGAAAGAGCCATTTCTAAAAGAAATTTTCATATTCAGTGGAATAGTCACTTTTGCTGAAAAAAGCATATCAATTAATGCATATTTAAAGATTATTTGGAGGAGAAAATTCAACAAAACTGCTGCATTCAAAAACCTACCATTCCTCTACATACATACAGAGAAAATCAATTGAGCAATTAATGAATAAAATCATTAACTACTTTTGTTTCTTAGTAAGAGTCAAAGAATCATGTTCATGAGAAAGGTAGCAAGCAGGCACTTGGCAAACCAATAGACAAATATCTACAATCACATTAATATTGTGATGAAGCTATAAACTCACTGTAAAATCTAAACATCCTTAATAAACACTTGTATAAAAACTCCAAATGTTAGGTAGTAGTTCATAAGCATCTATTTACCCTTCCTATTTAGTGGGTTTTTCTCCCCCCCTTTCATTCTAAGACAGTCTTGTTTCCCTTGATTTATTCAAGTTCCTTTTCCCCCTTTTACAGTCTAATAGCAAACTACTCAAAAATATGATAATATATATTGAATCTCAATGGCACTGGTTATTTGTGGTCACTCAGCTGTGTGAGGGGATTCTGTTCTGTGCAGTGAGGCAGGGAGTGAATCTGTACTCTCCCTACAAGTGCCTTCCCATGCAATACATAAACATTTGGCCTTAAAACTTGCCTTCCCGTGGGATAACGCAAAGAAAGGCATTAGCCCAAAGCAACTTCATGCACAGCTGAAACAGATAGCCATAGCTTTCTTATTTTGGAGCATTCTCTTATGTTTGGAAAGAACACTTCTATTGACTAGATACACTAAAAAAGTAGAAGACTACATTGCAAAAACCATAGGAGGTAGAAGCTTTCATCAAAAGAATATAAAATGGCAGGAGAGATACTCTTGCTGAGCTATTGGACTGTATAATTGTCGAGGGATTTCTGTTCTGAAGCTTGCAGAAGGTTTTCCAGTGAAACAGTTTTTCCACCAGAAAATGATAATTTGATACATTTGAAACTATTCACAGCTGTACATCGATTTCTTGTAAATTCCAGATGGATCATGATTGAGACAACTTGCTGAGCTAGTATTTCCACTTGTTTTAATGTAACAAGAGTTGATAGCAAGTGTTTCAAATTTTTATTTCTTGAAGTTTTGTAAGGAACCCGAACATTAAATTTTCAACATTCCTTCTTTCTGAGAGTGAAAGAAAACTTTTTATTGTATCAGCAGCTGCTGCGAAAGGACCGCTGCCCCCTGCCTCGAAGCCTCCTGGTGCTCCTGCAATCTGCTGGAGGCCAACAGAGAGTTTCCTCTGTGGCTCTCACCCCTTCTCCAGTGTTTCCAACCATTCGCTTTAAACTAAATCAGGGGGCAGTGTGTGCGTGTGTGGGTGCACACACTGTGAAACACTCTGATGCCTGGATATTTTTTCATCCTGCCCAAGCTAGAAAAATATAATTAAGCTGTTCTGTTTCTCCGAGTTTGGGAAAAATTCAAAACTTTGAGACTTCAGAATGTTGCAAATAGGTAGTTACTCCTCATATACTTATTCACAAGCACTGATAGTGCCCAGCTCCCATAGCCTCTTAAAATAAAAAGTATTATTGACCTTTCTGTAGGACAGATTCTCTAGATTCTTTTTTCCTCTCTTTTCTCCCACAGGTTTTCTGGCTTTCAGATTTGGCAAGTAGCTTACCAAAACAAACACTGCAAGAATGCTGAGAGAACTGCATCTGATTAAATGCTGGATGTTAATTGGAACCCTATTTAATTTCTATTTTTAAACAGCAGAACAGAATAATCTCCATTAAAAGACTGACCTTTGAAAGCCACAATGCACGACTTATCTGGAGATAAAACTTTCTCTGTAGCTAGGCCTCTTTGCTGGCTCTGGGTGACAAAAGTGATTTAAGTTCAAGTAAGGTATGCTAAGAACCATGGGTTACATCAACTCAGGTTTGTTAAACTTCATTGTTTTTTGGCTTCATAGTTTCTGCTTTTTTCCAAAACTGAAATACTGAGCAACTGGCTGCATGCAGAACACCTCCACAGCCTGCCCCAAAAACTTCCACAAACATTCTCTCATGAAATTTCAGGCTTTTAGTCTTGCTCCCCATACTTGCAGGTTTTGATATGGCCTATATGGTCTATAACTAATTTATACTTATTATACTTCCACTGTCAGCTTACCTGAGCAGTGTTAAGGAAAATAACACACTGTATCACCGCACAGATCTTGTCAATCAAATGCAGAGAGCACTTCAGTATCTGTATTCAGAACCATATGGCTGAACTGAAAGTACACAGAAACTCTTAGGAATATGCCATGCTGCCTGTATGTGCCTTTACTCTGTGAAATACTTCAATATTGCAATAACATCTGCCAGCTGCAACTCACTGTGCTTCACATCCTTCACAGCAAATCAAATGGCATAAGTGTGTGGAGCCAGGACCAGTGTCAGCTATTATGTGTCAGTTTTTCCTAAGGGGACATGCTGACAGACAATCAAAACTTTTCTTTAATATTTCTTATTGCGTTTCTGCTATCGAGACTACCTGTCATGTAGCAATCATTCTTTGTTTGTGATGAGAAATAAAAATAAAAACAAAAGAACTTGGATGCCCATCTCATATGTTTGGACGGAATGAAGTTTGCTTGAGTTTGGGTTAGGCTTTGAGCAGTGGGTTGCTGTGGTGTGGTTGTGGTCTTAGGTAGTGCTTTTGGCGTGACAGACACCCTTAACTGAAAATTTAAGACTGCCTTGCAAAAGTCTGACTCTTCATATAGACACTGACTCTCCTGATACACCACACTGACTGTGGTGGAAGGATGTCACAGATGGAAATGTTCAGCCTAGATGGGTTGAGCATGCAAAATCTGGATTTTATTTGAACTATCATTGCAGGGCAATGAAATGTGATAACAAATACTTGTCATACCACATTGGTCAAAGTCTCAGTTTCTCTGGTATAACAGCAGAAGAAAAGGCAAACAAGGAAGCAAAACTCCCAAGCTCAAATGAACCCTTCCCAAAATATAAGTGTGGTTGTACCACATTGTGGTACAGAGGACTTAGTGCAGTTCTGTCAGTATTAGAGACAGACTGCCTTTGTCCTGGGCACTGGCTAGGGTAAACTTTACACCACTTAACTGATAAACTGCACTTTGTGTAGAGAATTGTGGTCACAGTGAAAATTAGGAATCTTGTAGTTTGAGAACCTCAGATCTATCCTCTATGCTTTGACAAAATATAAATTTTCCTGCAGATTCTGCTATGCAAGTTGCTTGTTTTTTACCAGAGCTGCTAATATTTATATTACTTTAAACTGAAGTATTTTCAAATCAAACTCAAAAGGTATTTGTTCAACGTGACCTGCATGATACACAGGATAATTAATCACTTTCTAGTTCATACAATAAAATCCCCTTTTCTTAGCCACCATTTCATTGTCTGTGCCTCAAGACATTTTTCCTCCTCATTCCCCTACATATCCATTACTTTTTGCCTCTGCTCTGAGTTTCCTCTTCAGTTTTCAAACTTTATTCACTTGGCCAGTATTTTCCACCCAAAAGAATGGCTTCTAGGCATAGTTCCTTTCCATGCACCATACTCTCGATCAACTGTAGCCTTTTCTTTGCTCAGGAATTGCCAGGGAGACAGCTGGGAAGTCCAGACCAGAGTGCTTGAAACTACCATACACCAACAGACCAAAAGAAAGAAAGAAGAGCAGTGCGAGTGGGAGAAGCAAATGGGGCTCACATCCTGATTTGGGAATGTAGGTGGGCGTAAAATGCTTTCTGTAAGAACCTGGAAACAATAAAACTGATGAATGAGGGGATTAGGCAGGATGAGTAGAAAGAACGGGCAAAGCCTCAGGTTTGTGGAGGGCACTGCACGGAAATGGAAAGAAGGAAAAATACATCAAAGGGTTCAAGTAAGCAGTAAGAAATTTTAGGATTAAGCTGTGCTGATCCAAACTTCTAAACTATTGGAGGTTCAACCATCACTAATCTTGACCCCTTTCATTTATGAGAAGACATGACCAAATAAAATCAGTTACAGGATTCTAGGATATGGATATATCAAGTTATATCTCCTGTAACAAGATGCAGTGCAATGGCATGGCCTGCATTTCAGCTGTAGTAGCAGTCAGATTTTTCCCCTGAAGGTCACATCTTACTATAATTTACTATCTGGAAGACTTGTAATTAAAACCATATGCTTCACTCTTTTTTTTTTTTTTTTTTTGTGCACATAAGGGGTTCCACATTTCTATAAACTTTGCCAATTGTAAACTCATCTCTCTCTCTCCACTAACCTGTGGCCCAACTGCATGTAACAAGAGTAATTTGGAGAATTATATTTGGTTACACTCTATTGCTGTAATTTGCTTCTTTCCTCTAATGGTCTGAAGAGTACTGAGCTAAACTAGTTAATCTGAAATAAGCTAAAACCTAGAGACACATTTTAGGAACAGGCAATTATGTTCTTTTAATTAATGCAACATCACTTAGCAGTAACTTATTTGGCTTTTCTAACAGCTAGGTGCATTTTAGGACTGATACTGATCTCTTTGGTGAATCAGAGTACACGTAAACCTGCCAAACCTGAGGAACTTAAAACAGAGAAATCTCTAATGGGATTAACACTGACATACCTGGCTGCATGCCACTCTTCTGCCTGCAGGTACATCTTATACAGAGTCACAGCTGGAGTAAAGATGTAGCTGAAACATTCCTGCATTTAGGCTGTTGGCAGCTACCCTCCCCAGCACCCAGGCCCATCCCAGCCCTGAGCAGCCTCAGGGACAAGTGGTGCAGCACTGAGGGATGCAGCAGTGAGGGGTGCAGCCCTGCTCCCCCAGGCACTGCCAGCAGAACCAGTTTTTTGCAGTCTGTGTGTTTAAAAGATACGGAATGCCCCAGAAGGAGTCATACTTGATCTGTCATTCACTGGACTGTACAAATAATTTGGACATTTTTTCCACATTGAATGACAGCCTCACTAGCTGAATTTTTGGCTGGATTCTAGTCACTTGCAGAGGTTTTTTTTTGTTCTGGCACTTTGGCTTTACAACCTACCCCTGTAACAAGAGCAGAGAGCTGTCAGATAGGGCAGCACAGGACATGGATATTGAAGAAGTGAGGGTTAGACACCATGATTCAACACACTTTGATTCATCACTGCAGCTAACGCCATCTCTCATCTCTGGGCAGCTTTCGCCCAGATGTCTCGATAAAGACATGGCCACATAACACAGACTTTTACCACGCTGTCTGTCTCAGTCTCTCTCATCAATAGATACATGAGATGAGAGCCATAAAAAGATCCCAGCAAAACCTTCCAGGTACAGCATGAGGGCAAATAGCTCAGTCAATGTAACCAAATTCCTCCCTCTGCTCCCGTCTTGTGAGACCACACCAGGAGTGCTGTATCACGCTCTGGGGTCCCCAGAGCAGGAAAGTCACGGACCTGTTGGAGTAAGTCCAGAGGAGGCCTGAAGATGATTAGAGGGATTCCTCCAAGGAAAGGCTGAGATAATTAAGATTGTTCAGTCCTAAGAAGGCTCTGGAGAGACCCTATAGCAACCTTTCAGTACCTAAACTGGGTCTAAAAGAAAGCTGGAGTAGCAGGGTAACGGGGAATGGCTTTAAATTGAGCGTTGGCTTAGTCAGATATTAGGAAGCAATTCTTCACGGTGAGGCACTGAAATGGGCTGCCCTGAGAAGTTGTAGATATTCCATCCTTGGGAGTGTTCAAGGCCAGGTTGGATGGGGCTTGGAGGAACCTGGTCTAGTGAAAGGTGTTCCTGCTCATGGCAGGGGGTTGGAATTAAGTGATCTTTAGGGTCCTTTCTAACCTATTCTATGATTCTAATACTTTAGCTGAAAGACACTCATATTTCAGAGGAGAATCTATTCCTTTCTAGTTTCTTCCCTCCTCCCCATCAAAAAAACCCTAAATCCACACACTGGACAATTTTTCAAGAGGACACTGTTTACAGAAATATTCCTTTCAAAATCTTAATTTTATTGCTTAAAAAATTCCTAAATTAAAACTTGAAGGGTAAAACCCAAGAGCATGTAACAAAATACTCAATAAACTAAACCATTTTTGGGGTGGGAAAGTAAAGATTATTCTTTCCTGTCCTAAAACCTTTAAAAAAGGAAACCTGGTTTTGTTTTATTAAAACATTCTTTCTTCCTAAACATTCTCTGATATGGCTGTACTTAGCACTACTTTCCAAATACCACAGAGTCATGGTCAATGCTGACATGAGGCATGCATTAACCTGTGATGGCATTTGTATGACAGTTGAATTTGCATGAATTGCAAAATGGAAAAAGACTACTGGAAAAATTAAAATTACCATTACAGAGAAAAATCATAATATAGCCATATAAAACTGTAAAATAAAAAGTGGGTTTACATCCACTTTTTGAGTAAGAAAAAAGATTAAGTAAAGAGTATTACAGAATTTTGTCTTTCAGGTTGAGATGTGCTTAGTAACACTATCCATAATTCCAAAAGAACCTGCTCCTGTCTGTCATTCCTCATCTCACTTTGTCTTCTGCCTGACCGGGAGGAGTTGACTGCCAAGGGGCAACAACCAGTCAGTAGGGTTCCTTTGTAGGCAACAGAAAACAGCGTATATATATAAAATGTATATGCACACACAAACAAAAGTGATGCATTATCACAGGTAAGTGCATTTGACCCACATTTAGTCTGTTACTGTCCAGACCCCACTAATAGTAATCCCTAGCTCACGATGGAAGTTTAGGTACTGAAATTATAGCTCACTGCAACAACATGTTTTGTGTTGAACAGAGTATGAAATCAAACAAATTGTGAAATATGGTGCTTTCTTGGGGAATATTCCCTAGGGAAAACTTTCTGTTGTGTAGGGTCAATGTTTATGCAGAGCATTACTGCTGATGGACACTGGCTCTCATCAGCTGTGCCAGAGCATGGAAGCCTGTTATCCTAGCTTTACTAGTTAATATTCCTTGATGTGTTTTAGAGAGCTTTGCTGATGTGCTCTGTTTTACAATCTCACAAAAAATTCCCTGAGTACTAACCTGTTTTACAAAACAGCAGATGACCTTTGCCATGAGAATGTCACCTCTGAAACTGCTTCTAAGTGTGATGACATCAGTTTGCCATTTTAAAGTGCACAGCATCTTGCATGCATGATGGTAAAAGCTGGCTAGGAGTTTAGACAATCTTTCTGGATTATTTTTTTTAAAACTTATTTTTACTGTAAAGTGCCCCAGAATGAAGAAATCATCCCAAAAAGAGAAGGCTGAGAAGGAGATTAAAAAATAGGCTTCTATAAATCTTCAGAGAGAAAGTTTTTCCTTCTTCTTTACCTTTTTTAATATCTCTTGTACAGTAAAGGTCACACCATACATTTGGCTGCATTTTTAAATTATAGCAAGAGAAGTCTAGGTTACAATTTCAGTGAGTTAATCTGATTAAAATTAGGCCTCTCTTTACCCCTTTTTTGTCCTCGACATTCATCTTTCATTGGATCAGAGTTTCAGACCTGCGTTCAGATGGGAACAGCAATATTATTTTAAAGTTATTGATTCAGAAGATGGGAAGGAAGAAATTCTGGGTTGTTATGCTGAAAGCAACCGAAATGAGAAACCTGTCACAAGGAAAAGGATTATCTTGTGTTTAAGAGGGATTGAAGCCTGAGAGGGTCATGCACCAAATGCACAAAAACCGCAGTCAGAGACATCGCCTATAACTATGCCATTAAAGGTGTCATTGCAGAATGAGGATATGTCTTAATCCTGGAAGTTTCGGAGCGGTGGAAATACACAGATCCAGGTGTACAATCAAGACTCCTTAGAGCAGCTGTTGACTAATTTGTGCAGTGTAAGTTGTCTGACGTGTCGCAGTTCGTACCCAGCCTCACACTTCTCAGACTGGCACTGTGTGAACGTACCGTGTGCTTGGTGTTGCATAGTGGGTCTTAAATTCACTTGGATAATACACAGTCAGAACAGTCAAACTGGTTAAGTAACCCCGAGGAAGTTACCCTCAGAGGTACTCGGAGTTAATTACTTTCTCTTATAATATATCAGAGATATAATGTAATCCTTTGGGGAGAGGAGATGGTGGGTTCCTTTCTTTTTTTGGAGTGGACACCTGGGATTGCCTCTACATGTGTGGCTGCCACCCACACCTTCCTCTGGGCAACCTTACATCTGCTCTTGGCATATATATTGCATTTTATGTTCCCCTGAGGCCTGCACTTAATGCTTTTCTTGTATTAGGTTCTATCCATATATGCAGAGAAAGGACAAGGACAACACAAACCCTAAGGCCCTAAGAAGGAATATGGCCACTATGCTGCACTGCCATAGGTCAGTGAACTGAGCTGTGAAAAGTGATGGCAAAGAGCTCATTAGAGAGCAGGACCCAGCTCTGTAAAATACAGCAAAAAGCTATATGTCTATTAGTAAACAGTTTGGAATAAAAGTTGCTTTAAAATAGACCAACTGTCAGCATCAGAAGATTGTGTGTTCTATTTGAGCAGTGAATATTTCAGAAAAAATAAACCTTGTTAAAAATATTAATCAGTGGCTATGTGACAAGACTTGTCATTTTGCATCAAATGCTACAAATTTTCACTTTCTATCAATAAACATAATCTGTTATGAAACTGCATTATCTTACTGTGCTTAAATTAATTATATTACAAGTACTTAGAGTAAGTATTTGTCATATTTGTCACTTTATGATAAACTGACAGACTAGAAGTCATATTACATAAAGACATTGCTTGTGATGGTGTTGAACAAGATATTTTCAGACTTGTTAAAAACCCAAAGCACCTAGATGGTCAGAAAAATGAAACCCAATCCACCCCCACAACTGTCCCTAGATAATTTGACAAATAGTAGGGGTGAGATGAGTTTAAAGGGGCTTAAAGTACCTGGAAATACAAGCTATGAGGGAAAAAAGAGGTTTGTAGCTGTTTGGCCAACTGGTAAATAGCTGCCCAAATGCCAACCTGGCAGGACCTCTATGCACAAGGCCCAGCAGGACTGTTCTGCTGCCCGAGAGTCATTCACACCCCAAACTTGGTACAAGAGGTTCTTTGGCTAGGATGATCTCATGGAGAAATACTAACTGCCTCTTTTGGCACTGCAGCAGGTCTGGGTTCAGAAGAGATCAGGGTACATAGAAATCATGTGTGGGGTACATTCACTAAAGAAAAATGCCCCCAGACTTGTTCATACTAACACCATCTTATATCCGGTGTTAAGAATTCCTGCACTCCTGGGCACAACTTCTATTCACACACTTCAGAACGAATCAGTGGCAAGTGCAAGAGATGGCACAAACATGTCCTTTGGTGTAGTTATGCAACAGAGACATTTCACAATTAATTATTCTAAAGAGAGAAACTTCCAAAAACTGCCTAGAGAAATCCAGCATACAAACCAACATTTAAGTACTGATCATGAGTACCCAGATAATTGAGAGTAGATATATATATTAGTTATTTTTGCTGTTGTTGTTGTTTTAGAGCTTATGCTTCAATATCTGAAGCAAAAGTTCACTAGATGGGGCAGAAAAACCTAACAGTGGCCCAATGAAACCAAATCTTTGCAAATCCTTTTCCTTACAATACCATGGAAAACTAGGTGTATCCATGCTATCCAGATGTGTTCTTCGGGTACTTGCCAGGTAAGAAAATTGGTTACAAATTTCACTGCTGGCACAGCAGAAGAAACAGTCGCACAACTTTG
Organism: Platysteira castanea; assembly: GCA_013397175.1. Lineage (NCBI taxonomy): Eukaryota > Metazoa > Chordata > Aves > Passeriformes > Platysteira > Platysteira castanea. The sequence continues at coordinate 51,943 of VYXC01005946.1, forward strand.
GTTTATGAACCATTCATTAAACCCTGAGCAGCTTAGGCTTTCAAAAGAGGAAAAGTTTGAAGGGACTCTATTAGTATCCAGGATAAACCATTTACGGGGCATGTAGTTTCCTGAATATGTTCTGTATTTTCAGTCAATCAGCTCCATTTAATAGATCTTAACTAAATATTGCAAAACCAAGGCACTTATATATTGGTATTGTAAATAGAACAGGTTATACCAAGCACACGTTTCCAAGAACATATTTACTGTAAATTTATCCATTTTAGTAGATATAAAGGGGTTTAGGCCACTCTAAGAGAAAGAACAGCATTGATTTTCTCAGATATCTTATCAGGGATAAGATCCCTTTCCGTCAGAGTCATAATTGCATGCTAGTAGATATACTAAATATATGGTCCCAGGAAGGATTACTGAGTAAGCATTTACTATTAATGTTGCTGATAAAACATGGCTAAATTATTTTATAGCAGAAGAAACACCTGGGGGCATGGGGAGAAAACTGCTTTTTAAGTCTCCCATGGCACATTAACATGGCTTATTTAAGTGAAGTGCTGAGTGGTGATAGAAAGGGAATTTTGATGAAGCGCTTAAGCTCTGTTTACTGTCCTCTCTTGCACTGGGGACAACAGAATTACTTAGAGAAAAGGAACTGTTAAGAGTATGATTAGTAGCAGTATAAAACCTGGAATACTTTGTAAATAAATAAAATAAATGCATCATCCATCTTGCATTGCCCAGAATGAACTACCTCTTTCTACACTTCCCATCAGTATTATCTCATTCTACACAGAGATGACCATTGTCCTTTGGTGTCTAGACATTGCATCCTTTGGTGGATATAAGTATCTAAATTCCTTAGTGCTGCAAGAGTTTGTTCACATTTAAGCAGTTAATGTTCCTTTTTACATCCCTTTGGGAAGTTCAGCACGGACATCGGTTTCCTTATGATAATCTGCACTTCGTGCCTTTTGCTCACAAATGTACATCATATGCATACCCTATCAGCAGTTCTGAACAAATTAGCTCAACCTGAATATGTGCAATTTTCATTCCTACTGCCCACCAAGTAACCCTGCATGAATAGCACGTACCACCTCTGTTCTGGTTGCTGCCAACAACGAAGGGATCTGACAGCCAGTGACAAGTATTTAGAACTCAGTAAGGCTTCCTCAGGAAGATGGTCTTAATATTAACAAGGCACTCAAAACAAGCAAAAACCCCAATGCATCCTATCTACCTTTCGCATATTGTTGGATCCCTTAAATAACTTTTATCTGGTAAATGTCACTTCAAGAAACAAGAACACTGACACTTGGGAGATTATTTAGAAAATATATGAATTGATTTAATGGCATTTCAGGAAAAGAGCAGCAGACAATTAACATCAGCCCAAACCTTTGCTTACTAAAATCTTAAGACCTATATGATTTCAACTTTAGCCAATAAAATCTGAAAAATCTTCAGAACTGATTGTCCAAAACTGAAAGTTATAATTCTCTAGTATACAGAGAAGGACAATTTAGAAATTTTACAGAAAGCTTCATATAAGTCTATTCAATTATGGAAAGCTATTTTTCAAAGAGAAAAACACTGCAGTGTGGACTGTTATCTACTGTACTTATCACTCTGAGATTGTAGTTTATCTTTTTGTTACACACCTTACAGATACACAGATAGCAAGATCTTCATGGCCGAAAAAATCCAATTCTCCTCTATTTGAGAACCTAATTCCTGCAGTTTATAGCCTGAAAAATGCTATAAAAATACACTGAAATTAAGTGTTTTCCATGTGAGAGAGCTGTTGCAGAACTGTGAGATTAGGGCCTGATGTAATTTATCATTCCATTATAAAATCTGTGTTCTATATTCAGAGTCCTACAGGAACTTGTTTAGCTACAAGTTATTACACAATAACAATGCCCTTAGGAAGAGATGAGGAAGCAGTTCCTGTGTGACTCGGGTCCCTTCTCTTTGCTCTTAAAGCCTCAGAGAACTCAAGCTGGACCACATTGCCATGCTTTCATGAAAAAAGCAGTATTTGCAGTGTGGTGGAGAGATACGTCAAAGAAATTCTGCTATGGTAAAGTTTTAATAGAAACCACCCAACTTCACATTGACCAGCACAGCTTTGGTGCCAGCCACGAGATTGTTAAACGTCCTTCTGAGAGCAGGGGGAGCACTTCACTGCCTTCCTGAAGCCAAAGGGAACACAGCCCTGGGCTGCTTGGGCCACTGAGGCGGTCAGGGAGCTCTATGCTGAAATGGTGGTGGGGAGGCACACTCTGGCACCCTGTAAACTACTGCAAGAGAAAGTAGCAAGAAGAAAAGTTGAATGAATAGTCCAGAGAGAGCAGAGCATCTGAACTCTGCCTCAAAGCTTCCCATGCCCTGGGAGGGCTAGTGATGTCTTTGTTTCTGTCACATTTGAGGAAACAGACTTTGTGGGAATTCCTTCCAGCTAGAGACAGGCTGCACTCATACATGTGACTGAGTTATCCCCTGCTCCCTTCCTGATGCAGGCAAACCTATGTGGCTACAAACAGTGACTAATTGTTTGGGCCAAAGGGACCAGGATATAAATGAGCTATTTCTCATTACAGTGTTAGAAAATATTGATTACACATACACAGATGGCAAATACTAGTCATGCTGGTATTCTCAAGTCTCCACACTGAGCTTGTCTGGTACACATTCATTATTTTTACAAGTTCCAACTATGAGTGTTTTCCCTATTGACAAATATGGGTTAAAAACGTAATAAACAGAGTAGATTTGTGTTGGTATTATTAATGAATTGGCAACAACTGTCTCTGTGCCATTCATCTCTCAACATCTGTTTATATTTTATTTTTGATCTTTGAAAACATTGCTTTGTAATCCCTTGATCTGTACAATAATTTCCTTTTGTTCCAAGACGTTAGAGGTACCTTTGAACTACTCAGGGGAAAGACAGACAAAAACCCAACCAAAAAACAAAGACTACTCATCTATTCCTTCAAGACAAGATCACTTTCATCATAAAAAATGAACATCATAAAAAATGAACACCGAAATCAAAGCAAAAAAACAAAGGTGGATGAACTCTGTACTGCAATAGGATAAAAGTCAGGATGTTTGTGGAAAACTATCAGTCATTATTGTTTTAAATTGTTTTTGATTTGTGCAAAGGAATAGGCCAAGTCAGCCGCAGCTAATCTTTCTTTGGAGTTATCTTGTGCATTTATTCGCTGCTCGCTGGCTCACTAGGAATTCTGCTCACTGTTTGTCACAGCCAGGAACAAGTCTGTTAAGCTCACTCCTTGTTGATAAGTAGGCGTTGTTGCTTATGGATATCCTGTTGCGTGGGCCTCCTGGAGTCCTGGATTTTCTTATTGTTCAAGCCACAGTGATTTCAGGGCAGCACTCTTTATGAAATACAATGCTATTGGAAAATTTGTCAATATGGGTTCTAAAAATAACTGAGGTATGAGCAAGTACAAATAACCTTGTCTCGATTTACTTCTCTATAACAACTGTGTAACTGGAAAAAAGAAAAAAAATCTTTAAAAACTGGAGTGAGAAGGCAGTGCCTCAGCTTGTGATTTATTATATTGCTGAAGAGATTAGAGACAATACCCACTTTTGAAACAATGCACATAGGCAAACGATGTATTCATTACACCACTGGAAGAGCCAAATAAGCCATGCCCAACCAGGAAAGTATTGTCAGGAAAGAGAATAACATCAAAAGATCTCTGGGCCAGCAAGTTCAAATCAGAATAGTTCAAATAATACAAAAGAAACAAACAAGATTTACAGTTTTCTAAAGTTATAAAATGTCAGAAACTTGTGTTCTGAGGAGAGCATGTGCCTTTAGAAGAGCTGCATAAAGATTATTAAAACACCTACTTAAATTTTAGCATATTAATGCATATATTTGATTTGAACACACGTTTTCAGATTTAATGGATACTTCTAGATATTTGTCCAAGCGAGGAATATTATATAAGCCTCACACTACAAAGCACTCAGAGAATTCCACAAATATGAAATATACCAAACTATGCTTTTAAAAATAATAATTAAAAAACCCCAACCAACAAGCCGACTTTTATATCTCGATATACTCTTCATTTCCCTGCTCCATGAAGCATATGACATTCAAGAGAAGGCTGGAGAGAGAGACAGATAGAGTAATCTAATAGGGACAAAAGAAAAACAAGAAGCATTGTTGAGAGAAAAAAGGAAAGAAATGAGAGGCTTTGGTCTAAACAAAAACAGAGAAAAAGAGTTGGAAAGAATTTCAGCAAAGAGGTATGTTTAATTGCCTACAGCCCCAGGAGAGGTAATTTACGTGCCAACAAGTTATGGAGGTTTTATGTGCCTATTAGTCTGCAATTCAATTAAAAAATGTGTTCTTACCATGGCAACCTCTATGTCTCACAATACACATGCTAATTCTAAGATATCTCTATAGAGCACCTTCTTAAAGAAACATATACCCCAGCACCAGCCACAGTCTAGATTTCCACACTCACTAAGAGGCAATAAAAGGAACACCCCATATAAAATTTTGGAATTATAGGCTTGAGAGAAGCATGGGTAATCTTACTGCAATGTTACCAACTCCATATGGGAACCCAGCAGTGTAATGCATGCGTGCAGTGCATTGCTGCACCTTAGGGCAGCTCACCATACAATCTTACCAGCATTTCCCTTCTTGCCCACTGAGATAATGCTCTTAGTCTTTGAAACAGTGCTGCTTTTCCTGTGGGGTCTGCTCTGGACTGGCTCACTAATTCCTTAGGCCCTGCTTCCACTAAAGCTGTGTAAGCTTTCGTTTGTACTCTCCTGTATTTAAAGCCTGCCAGGACATGCACCTTCCCTTTGTTGCAGCCTTTGCTGCCTGGGAATTCCCTTTCTCACCAGCCCACGTCAGATCTCACTGTTCTCAACAGGCGTTGTCCTTCTCCCTCTTCCTTATTTGAGCTTCCCATGACAATAACTGTTGGCAAGGCTGATTTTCCACTCAACAGCTTACTCCTTTCCAGAGAAGCAGTATCTGTTGCCAAAATTCTTGGTCAGACACATGTAATTAATGGATCAAAGCATTTGTCACACGTACAACCTGAGGAATGAACCACTTTCAAAAAATTGTATGTACTCCATCCATAATTTTTAAGTATTAAGGAGAATTTCAATGGAATTCTTCTGGAAGTAAAGAAAAGAAGGCATTGAGGTGATAACCTACATTTCCAATAGCTATTATGTAGCTATTTACTTCTCATAAACATCTTCCTCCCTTTAATTGACTAGTGAATGCATATCAGATCACTCTTCTCATGGCTGTGGAACACAGTAGTCCTCTTTGCTTGTCTGCAGCTCATTTAGGGCTAGTGCTAAAGCACACAATACAAACCTTGTGTAGAGTTCTGGATTTGTTGAGGATTACGCCTCAATGACATTTCAAACACATTTTGCTTCTTTCCTTGTGTCATAGTTTAACCTCACCTAGTAACTAAGCACCACAGAGCACCTTGCTCACCACCCCCTGCCCCATCACTGAGGTGGGAGGAGAATCAGAACGGTAAAAGAAAAAAAATTGTGGGATGATACGAAGACAGTTTAATAGGGAAAGCAAAAGCCACTTGCACAAGCAAAACAAACCAAAAAAAGGCATTCATTCAGCACTTCCCATGGGAAAGTATGGCCTCGTCATGCATGGTTACTTGAAAACACAAAAATGTCACCAGTCTGAATGTGCCACCCCCTTCCTCCTATTTCCCCCATATTTATACGCTGAGTATGATGTTATGGAATATCAGTTGGGGTCAGCTGTCCTGGCTGTGTCCTCTCACAGCTCCTTGTGCACCCCCAGCCTCTTCACTGGTGGAGTGGTGTAAGGAGCACAAAAGGCGTTGATGCTGTGTAAGCCCTGCTCAGCAATTACTGAAACATCCCTGTGTTATCAACACTGTTTCCAACACAAATCCCAAACACAGCCCCATACTAGCTACTATGGAGAAAGTTAACTCTGTCCCATTCCAAACCAGCACACTTGGCTTTCCCTAGTAACAAGGAAACAAGTAATTTATTAGTCACTGTCTTTAAACACAGAATACTTACACTAAGGTTATGAAGGTCCCAGGCTGTTTTCTGCTTGTAAGCTCTTCAGAGGCATATACTATGAGAACATGCACATGAAATCATCAGTTGAAATAATTTATAGTCATAAACAAAGTCCCAGAAGCCTCCTTCTTTTGCAACACTTACAACACGCCCAGTCCCATTCTATTAGGTTTAAGGACACACAAACCAGCACTGCCCTCGGAGGTGCAGCTACTTCAAACACTACAACTGATGATGAACGCATGGCTGTATTTGATACTTTCACCTGACACCAACGGAGCACAACGAAGTGGCAACAAACTGCAATTTCAAGTTTACGCAGACTTTGGTTTTTTTATCTGTGAGGAAGTGTAAAGTTTTGCTTGTATTTCTGAGGTAGAGAAGTGTCAGGCTATTGTTCCTCACAACAGGAGCAGCAAAAGCACACCCAAGACACATCGCTCATCCAAAGCTCATGAGAGGTGGCAACAATCCCACTTAAGTCTTCTCTATCCTGAAAGTTTCCCAAAATTTGAATAAACAGCAAGGTGTCTGGCTTCTCTGGTAGGTAATGAGCCTTGCTGGCCACCTGGCAGCTTATCACCAGCTTACTCATGTCAGCTGTGAGGGACCAGCACTCACATTTCGGATGAAGATAGGCTCACCCAGTAATAAAAAGTTTTCTTTTCTTTCATCTCCCACTCCCCCTCCCTGCACTGGTTTTCCCCACATCAGTTTAGACTGCCTAAAAAACAGAATAAAATTATGAAGTGTGGGTTGACTTCCAGATAAATGCTGTTGGTAGCTTCCTACAAGCTTTAACTCCTCTCAGTTTTTGTCCTGATGCTGTAAGGGCATCTTCAGAAGAAAGGAAAATATTTTCCTGAGAGATGAGAAATGCACAATTCACTACATAATGCAAACTGTACATTCAGAATTCTAATCTATGTCAAACTAAGGAAAGTTTTGAAGATGTTTGGTATGAGCGCGCTGTACTAAAAGTGTAGTGCAACTCTTCCCACTCAAGGGAGGAACAGATCTGAGCTGCCTTTTCACATGATGGATGTGAGTGATTTTCATGAGCAAGCTACAGTGTCCTTTTTGTATTACAACTCTAGGATCCTGAGAGGGGAATGTAGCTAAAAGCATCAATTTTGATACAAATCCTTTATGGTCTTTAAATTGGGCACTGCCACTTTAATAAGCCACACCTGGTTAAGATTCGTTTTCTGCTGAATTCCTCCTGCTGTAATGAGCCCTGAACATCAGGCTGAGGCTGTGATCAAGACAATACAATTAATCACCAGACCGTGCACAATTTCAGTAACATGAAAATTGCACGCAGTTAGATTTTCTAAGTAAAACTAATATTTCATGCAGGGGAAAGGGTGAAGTTTCAGTGCATAACAAAGAAGAATTTTGGAGGTTTAAAAAAACCTGGCAGTCAGCAGGGCCACGTGAAGGTGAATGCATAAATCAAATAACTATACCATCTGTTACAGAAAACTTAACGGGAATTAAGTGGCCCATATTTTCTAAAAATATCTTTCTTCACAGTGTGCAGAAGCACTGAATATCTAAGGAGGAATACTGAAATTGGACTTTAATTAGGAAACTTTGAGTTTTGAATACAACATGAGCTTAGTCAAACTATCAGGAAGATAAGCTTATTAGGAGAGAAGTAGGAATGAATATTTGCATGGCAAAAAAATAGATCTTTCCGGTGGGAGGAAGAGGGGGATTAAAAACCTGTAGTGGCCCCATTTTCAGTATTTTTTCAGCTGCAGCTTAAGGTGTCACAGAGGTACACAAACAGTGACAGACAGGTCAGGGCCAACTTCTGGGGGACTTTCTATTCTGATATTATCTAAAATACACTGGTCATTTCAGCATCTTGAAAATTCACAACCAAAAAGTTTCTTGTGTATTTGAAAATATCTTTCCATGCACCAGTTGTTTCTATGTAATTGCAGTATTCACCAGAAATCCATTCAAAGTGCAGAGACAAAATGCAATTGTCATTTCTTTTCAGGCTCACCTCCAATGCCAGCTAGTGGGAAGGCACAACTTCTGGTGAGTACTGGTAGCTCCTTTCTTTCTTTTCCCCATTAAAAGAAAAGTATGGTAATTTGTTTTCTCTGCCATTGGGTTATAAAATCTTCAGGGCCTTTTTTTTTTTTTTCCCCAAGAGTTTGCACATCTCTAATCAAGGAATCTAAAAGTCCTGTCTGCGCAAAAATAATAAAGATAAAAACAGCAGGCAAACTAAAAACTTTATATAGGAGTGGAACAACAAAGACTGACTTCCTTAGAGAGGAGGTATATATACTGGTCCAAGAGTTGGTATAAAAACCTAAGGAGAATGTATTAAATGGGATGATATAACTGAATGTTTTAGGAAAAAGATTATCAGATTATGCAGTTGAGAAGGAAGAGAGAAAGTAAAAGAATAAAAGGAGTGGCACAGAAAAAGGCAAAGTGACACACAGACAGACAATAAACAAAATACATTTTTAAAAGTAGCAAAAAGGCTGATTTTGAGAGAATAACAAATTGAAGTTTAAAAATAAAGCAAAATAAAAGTTTCCATTTCTTGTACTACCACGTCTGCTCCACCCTTCAATTTCTTCTCTTGCCCCTCCTCAATTTTACCTTCTCTACAAATACTCTCAACTCTCTTGGGAAAGATGTCTTATTATATATCTTTGCAATGTCTGACAAAATAGAGCCTTTCTTTCAGTTTGTACCTCTTTACATTACTGTAGCACAAACAGTGAAGAGCAGTAATAGTAATAGCTGGAAAAGCTGCTCAATAATTTTTCAGCTTAACATTTTTAACAGCAAATGGCAGTTCTGTGACACTGACACAGTTCACCTAGGCCAATGATATTCAATTTTGCTGTCAGGAAAACTGGAAGAGAATACCATGTTAAATCCCAATTCATCCAAAATAAAAATGCTTTCTACCTGAACTGATCCAAAACACTTCAGAAACTACATTTCACGATGTACGCATGGATTCATGGGAATTCATCTTTTAAACAGCATAATCCATTTGCCACTCCACAGCTCGGGCTTATTTCAAGTTGAAGTCCAGCTAGCCTGTCTGTTAGACACCAAAACAACTATTATAAGGCCACACAGTTGAGTGTTGAGCTGACTTTAAACTATACATATATATATAAAAATCCTGAAACCCCACCTTTTCAAATGAAGAAAAATTCCCTATCTTTAAAAATCTAAGAAAAAAAATTTGAACATTTTATTTAGCTTCAAGATAACAACCCAAAAGGTAACTACTATGGTAACTACTACTAGTAGGTACTACTAAGTTAACTACTACTAGTAATTATTTTTGCTAATTGCCATTACTGAGGAACCATTATTACATAGTAGCAATAACCTCATTTTGTGGTTCCCACACTGAAAGTGACACGGAGTGACCACCTACCATGGTAAGGAAGAAAGGAGAGAAATAATTCTTCAGAAGTTAGAAAACAGTGTTGGAAAGTACTAAAAAACAGGTTGCCATGGAAAGTAATAGGTGAAGCAGATTTTGGTGCAGTTCAGTGGTGTAAAGAGTAAGTAAAGGATATTTTCAATATGCATGCTTCTAGAAATGACTAAAAAATGTTTCTTTGTTGTGTGTTTCTGGAAATGGGAAATAGCAAGAAGAGAACTATGCTGTAATTAAAATGGCTCAATAAATGACTCCATAAAGCATATGTAGGCTGGGAAAAAAAGGATTTCATTTTTCTTTAGTGTGCCTGGAGAAAAGCTGTATTATCTTTTAAAATCTAATACAATTCATATAAATATATATTTAAAATATAATAAAAGACAATTAACATATATAGGAGATAAATCACAACAATAAACATTTTATTTGTGAGGTTTTTTGGAAATCCTTGTAACAACTCTTTGTGGTCTAATGCCTTACTCTATGTTTGATGATGCACATTAAATACTCTAAAAATCTTAATTATTAATAAGAAATTAACTGATTTTGATTGATCTGGTTTAGGTGACGCATTTCTCAGGTTGCCTGTGGCTGGGAGTTCCAGAGGGGTAGTACAGGCAGTTAACAGTAAGGTACCTCCCTGCTGGAGTGTGCGCTGGTGTCCAGATCAGTGCATGCTAGTCCTGAAGAAGTAAGCTCATGTTCAGGAGCTGGCTGGCTGAGAAGTGTAGCCGTAGTGCTCAGCATCTTGGTGACCCATGAGGCAATGCAAGAAGCTGCTCACCTCACCCAAAATGACTCCAGCTGTTAAGGCAGGGTGAAACTGAACCTCCCTCGGCCCAGAGCAGAAGCACTTTGGCTTTCCCTCACGATGAATGCTTTACTAAGAGGTGTTAGAGCCCGGGTGGATGGGTGTCCTGGGCTGAAGCGGGTGCGTGGTGGAGGTGGGGCTGCTGCAGTTCAGCCACGGCGCAGTCTGGCCCTGAGTGCTCCTTGGACCTCCTGGCTGCGTCCTCCCGCCATCCTCAGCGCAGACATAACGTCTGGCTCCTTGGAAGGGGATGTGGCCAAGGGCTACACTCGGGGAGTAGAACTAAACATATTTTCAAGAGTGAATCAGGAGCGGGTTGAAGCAATGCCCCTGGCTCTGAGGCGCGTGCACTCACACACACATTCGTACGTGCACGCAGAGTTTATTTAAAAGTTTTATTGTTAGCATTGCAATTAGGCCCCCAAACATAACGTGTGTATATATCAAATTAAGCTCCAGTAACCAGGGATTTTCTAGCAATATATATTATGGTTGAATTACTGTAATTCTCATATGAAAATCTTTTACCATAACAATCTGTATTTAAATAAAAAGCCTGTTACATTGCTCGTGCTCACTGAGTGTTATTGCTACCTCTTTCCAAGAGAGAGCAGTAGTGAATTGTACTATCATTACACTGGATAGTTTTACTCAAACACACTCAATTTACATTTTCGACTCTGTAACCTTTCAACCTATTGACCATGAAAAATGCTCCAACATAACGTGACACATATAAATGTTTAAAGTCCAAAGGGTAATTATCTATATTCATAGTTAAAACTGTGCCTTGATTTCACAATAGAAACCATATGTTCACTCAAAACACTTTCAATAGGCTAAATAGCACCCAGATTAACCCTGAGTTAGTTTACTGGTTAAAATAATAGCAGCATCTTCTTCTAATTCAGTAGTTCATTTATCATTTTTGATCAAGGCACTGAATGTGAACTTTCAATATTTGAAAGCTTAACTTGAAAAATAAACTGCATGGTAGAAACTCACCGATTCTTAAATTTTATCTTTAATGCCATGTAATGTGCCTGATAACAGTTCAAAATATGTTATTTAGCTTCAAGTAGAATTCTGAGTTGCCTCACGTTTAATAGACTAATTTTCTCTCCCAGAAGAAAAGGGCAATGACTTTCTGACTTTTATTTTTTTTGCCCACAGAACAGTGCTTAACAGAATGCCATTTAGAACAAATCTTGACCATTTTCTTTTATGAAAAATGCCTTTTGCCCAAATGACTTCCAGGAAGTATGAAAAGCATAGAGCACAAGCACTGTAATTCTCTTGAAAGGCCTCTGCAGCAGTAGTAAGAAAAGTCTAGCAATGAAAGGTATACTAAATGGGACCTCATCTAGGTTTTGAAATAAGCAAACTATTAAGATACATATTTCCTTATCTTTTTCTAGTAAGATAGAGATTATTTTGAGCCTTTGAAATCACTGCAGCAGAAAATTACAAACAGAAAACAAAATTGTATATTACAGGAGTAATGACAAGTCAAAGGAAAGAGACATACTTAAAAAAAAATAGCAAACAGGCAAATGACTTTTCAGTGAGTGCCAACTCTCTGCACATTAAACTGGTTAAAAGCTCCTTCTCTCCCTGCTTGTCATGTCATTGTTCCCTGTCAGGCAGCAAAGAACACCTCCAGCTAGTACATGATATACAGGATGCTTCATCAAAAAGGTATTCTCTGTCTTTGAATTTGAATTGACACTTTCCCTATGTATATTATAAAAGCCCTGTGGAAATGGCAATGGACTATGGTGCAAAAAAACCTGTGAATTTTACAGAAAGCTTACTGGAATGCTGGTCTCATTTCAAAAGGACATTATTACACGTGGACATGATTGCCTTAAATATGCACAGGTATAGTTGTGAAAAAAACCCCAGAAAATAAGTCTTTGTTTGGTCTTCAGCTGAGCTTCAATTTTATGCAGTAAAATTGAGTTCTTGTGCATACAAGGTACTTTGTTCCACCTCTCCTGCCTTGGAACAGAAAATTATTCTCCTTTAGGGAGAGGCTCAGGCCACATGTCTGGTTTATTAGAATAAGAGTGTTGTCCCTCATAAATTTGGAATCTTCCCTTGAACTGTTGCCATTCTAAAATGCTGTAATTTTACATCCATCTTTGCATGATATGCCCTAAACAAGTCAGTGGAACCATTCACCCTTAGCAAAGCTGGTACTCAACCAATTTACTCACGCTGCAAGAATCTTTATACAGTTGTCTTGTACACCTTTGCCATCATTTATACATCATTTACCATAAAGTTAGGAGCTGCTAATAAATCCCTTATACTGGATGCTGTAAGTAAATTGGAAAGGTCTTTCATATTTAGTATCACAACAATGCTGTAGCTTTCATTTTGTCATTCTGCAGATTATTTCTGGAAAAAATCCTACTTGTGTCCCAGTGTTATTTATTAGAATTGTTTCTGTGCACCTTCATATCAACTAACATGCTGAGCATTTGTGTTTCTATGAGAACTATTTTGCAAGATAAGTTTGAGTTAACATAGGTACAAGCTACATGTAACTACAATTTGGATTGTATGAACTTGAAGAGGACTAAGAATTTGTCAGAATTGTTTACTGTGTTTGCAGACCTCAGTATTTCAAAAGTTCAAGTTGAAAGAGTGTTTGTTTCTTTTTGCTCAGTCTGCAGTGAAATTATAGCAGGTGCTCCCAAATGTGAGATTAGTGGTGCCACTGGAGAGGACTGGGCTGGAGGAATGCAAGAGCAAGAGAGTATGTGTCCATAATATATATTAATAAATACATTAATACTTGTGTCTTCCCACGTCACATAGTTATATTCCTGTTATGGCTTTGGGGAGAAGATTGAACAGGATATAGAAGGCACAGATCTTCCCTCTGGAGCCTGTGGTAGCTTTCCTAAAGGCTGGGAGCTGCTGCCAGTCCAGTTCAACATCACTCATGTGACAGGGACATCTGATCATGCTGAGCTGAGGAACCACCTCATTTGTAAAAGTGAAAGAACATTCCGTGCACTTTTCACTGCATTTTAAACAGAGACAAAAGGTGGATAACAAAGCCAGGTGAGGAGTCATTAAATTTCCCTTGTCAGAAATTCAACCAGTAAAGAAGTGGTGATACGTTGTTAATGTTGATCAAGCGGAATCATTGCTCTGCAGATTAACAGATTCCTGACTGATAATGCCTAAAGCAATAAGAAAAGAGAGGCTGCTAGAAAACAAGGAGAGCAGTAGTTCCTATTGAAAAAGGCTGAGACCAAATTTTTTTTCAGACATAAAAGACAGCAGAGAGATTTCAGCATTATTGCTGTGTCAGTGGAGGAATGATACATTTTTATTGAACTCTATTTAACTGACTACTTTCCTTCCAGATTTTGCTCTTTTTAATGACTGAATCCTTCTGATTCTTTATTTGAGCCTAAATAGATACGATACCTAGTAATTCTAACATACATCAAATACTCTGTTTGATTCTTTACAGTCATTGTCTTAAATGTTTGTACCTGGATAAGAGATTTACTTATTTATTTATTTACTGTTTTATTTTGTTATTGTTATTGGTTTGGTTTTTTGGTAGTCTTGGCCCTCAGAAAGATGTATACCTGCCTCTGAATAACTACACTGAGCCATGACTTCTAGGACAAAAACTTCAGTGATTAATCTAAGCAGAAGGTAATTGCTAGGCTTCCTGCAATTTTCTTGTAGACAAACTTCCTCCTTTCTTCCAGTAGCTTTTCAGCAAATATTTGTCAATGATACAAAACATGTTTGTAGACTCTCTTAATATCAGAGGACAGTAAGATTAAGGAGGGCTGACTCAGCTGTGTTCAAATCTGTGAAACATGTTCTTATCTGCGCTTTTGTAAAAGTCAATTAATACGAAGCCCTTTTTGTTAATTGTTCACATTTATCTTTACTGTCTTCCATTCTTTTTCATTTTTTTATTGTTAAGGGTGTATTTTTAAATAATAGTTCATCTTTTTTATAATTCTGAATTGTTATTAACATAATCTTCCTTTTCTATTGAAAGGACTTTCTTTCTCATTAGAAATTTTAGGAACACTTTAAATCTTTTTTGTTCTCACAGCCCCTAAACATTTCTTTTTTTTTTTTCTTTTCTTGTACAGCTTTTATCCTACACTGATAGAGGATGCTTTGTTGAATACAGAGTAATCTAATCTAGTTATCTTCTAATTTCAGTAGAATTTTTATTTTGTACCAAACCTCCAGTTCTTTTCTTGTGAAGACACCTTGGTTGATTCTTTGATTTAGAGCTATAGAAAAAGGGAGATTTTATTATCTCTCATCTGCATCTTTGGTGTATTTTATTAATCAGAAATCAAATTCTGGATTCCCTGGCGTCAATGACAACATTGATATGGACTTTGAAATGACCGAGAACTTAGGTCAGATGTCTGAATATAAATTTTCTTATTTGTCTTTGTATTCTACAACGGATCCTTCATTTGCCATACTTAATTTAAAAAGCTTATGGAATTTGGCTCCAGCATATTCCTTTATTTTCATATCCTCAGGCAAATCCATCCTCAGAGCAAGAATTAGATCTAGGGCAGTTTTGCCTTTTTTTGCAAATGATGAAATTCTCTCTTTGACACAGCATGCTCGGATATATCTGTTTCCCAACAGATTTATGAGCAGCTAAAATCCCCCATGAAGAAAGAGTCTTCTAGCCAAGAATTTTCTGTACCCTGCTGTCCTTATGTTTGACTGGTTTGTAGCTGATACCCACTATTTTTCAGTTTTGCTTCCTAGTTCCCTGTATCACTGTTGATAAGTACTTTGAGCAACCTTGCAGGAAAAGATGTATGTGCCTTGATTAGCCACGTTGCTGCAAGCAGCAGCACCTTACTGGCTTTACCAGCATAACATATTGTCAAGATTTCTAATGAACGTGCTGGAATTTGAAGGCTTGATCTGTGCTACATTGCTGTGATTTACCATGCTGCCTTTGTGATTGATACACATTATTGGCAATTTGGGGAATGAAAAAGTGCACAGAAATGATGAAAATAGCTGAATAAAATGAATAGCTAGAATGAATTTCCTGATCTGCACTTCTACAGGTGTAGTAATGATGAGACTTCACCCTGGATTTGGATGGCTTCACTTCCACATAAGCTCCTTAATCTGATGTTTCCCACTGGCTAGGTGCCCCTGAAGACCTTGAAGGGAGCACAGGTAGGGGGATCCAGGCTAGCTAAATTTGCACTTCTGTGCATGTCCATGTGGCACATCACAGCTGTGTTTGCACGAGCAGGACAACCAAGATCTGTACCGACAGACCCATCCCACTGATGGGACACGGGGGTAGTCACCTAAACAAAAAGTTAAACATCTGTGCATATGGACTCAAACCCTCAAATTCCCTTTCTACTAGTGGCAAACAGTGCTTGTTTGAGATTTTTCATAGCTAAAAAATACAGTGGGAATGGGAAAAGAGGTACTTTGACTAAAGGTCTGACAGGATTGATTTGAATCTCTTTACACCTCACATGTGTCCATGCTTTAGTTTGTGACTCTTTAGAAAGTATCACTATTATCATTGCAGACAATTTCTTGAATAGGATTTTAAAATTTTTGCTGGTGTCCACAAATGGACTTGAAAATAGTGTTTCTCAATCCCTTCGGCCTGAAGCACATGAGTAAAATCTTAGGTATTTGCACTTTTCTTCCAGGTTCTTCTTGAATGCTTTTCTATGCAGGTTGTTTCTCAGGCAACAGTCCATGAGACATTTAGGACAAACAATTAAATGGAAACGTCTGTTAAATTTCTACTTACCAAATGTTAAAAATAAATTGCCATTAATTAAATAGTTGGAAAAATATTTCCTTTCTATAGAGTTCTGAAGAAGAAACAACTGTCTGATCTTTTAATCTTTAAATAAGTTTATTATTTCTGTGGAGCCTCATCTTCATAAACAGTAGGGGATGGATGATGCTACAAAGGATTTACAATCCTTAATGTTTGGTCTGCTTTTTTCTTTCCTTTCTGGTAATGACTGTTATTCTTAGAAATTACATTAATAGAGATAAATACTTGAAAATTAGATATTTATTTTCTGTTTATGTTTCTTTATGCAATGTAAGCAGAAAGAAGGTTAAACACTGCAGCAGTGGCTGTGCTTCTTCACTACAATGCTGGTTGTAGTCTGGGGAAAAGTCTGTGGCTGTAGTGCCTGTGGTCTTGGCGCTGATGTTGTGAGATGCTCTGTGCTGAGCCGAGCTCACTGCTTAGGACTGGCTCAAGGATTTACAGAGCAATTCATGAGCAGGTATGACCTGGGTGCACACTTCAGTGGCAGGGTGCACCAGGAGCACCCGAAAGTGCTGAAAACTGAAATGCTTATCAGCAACACTGCAAAGCCCTGCTCAGTTCCTACTGCAAGCAGGGTCATGGTGCAGGCGGTTTAGGCTCAGTCCCTGCCCATGCACAGAACAGCCACGGGTGCTGGGGTCACAGGGGGTCCCTGGGTCAGTCCCATGGCCCAGCCAGGCAGCAGGCAGGATCAGGCAGCTGCAGCCCTGGGCAGAAACTATCTCCCTGGGATGTGGTCCCATGGCTGGTGGGTACTGCTGTGCCACAGCTGGGGCAGAGACAGATGACCCTGGGAGTCTCAGATGGGTCCTGGGCCATGGGAGCTCCAGGGAGGTCAGGCAGGTGCTGTAAGGTCTGTGGGTCCCCTGCAATAGTGCCTGCTCCTAAGCAAGAACAGCTCTGAGCAGGATAATGCCATCACCTGCCTGGCATGGGGGCAAGGGGCAGAAAGCCCCCAGGAAGTTTCAGAGCCTGCTTCTGGTGGCACAGTAATACTCAAGAGTCTGGACTGAGCTCCCTGGGGTGCATGGATCTGGGAAGCCTGGCTGAGAGTGTTCCCTGCTGTGGTATCCAGATGTGGCCTTTCCACTCTCCACAGCACGTGTTCAGCACCGCGCTGGGCTCTGCGTGCCCCACAGCGCTGGGTTTGGCACACCCCCTTGCCTGTCCTTTCACAGCACACGCAGCAGACCGCAGGCTCCCCACAGGTGTATTTTACTGCTGTAGATGCAGAGAAAATTGTCGTGAGTCCTGCTCAGCCCAAGAATAGCACTTGTTTAATGCTGAAGAATCCTTGGAGAGTTTAGCTGCCAAGCTCTACGAATTTTTCAGAGTATATGCAAACTGAAATGTTTTTATTTTTTTTTTTTTCCTTAGGAGATATCTACAAAGATGGATGCAGACAGATCTTGCAGCAGAACTTTTTATCTCAAATATGTTGGGTGGTTATACAATGCTGGACCAAATTTGGCACATTCCCTACTAGCTTAGAGAACAGGCTGAGTAAGGTTGTGGCTGTCTGCACACTTCCATGTTCTTGGGTTCCTCAAATTGTATTACAGAAAATAAATAAATATAATCTCTCTCACACAACCTTTTATATTTTCCCCTTTTATTGCAATTCTTTATAGAGTCTCCAAACTGTCACACAATTGAACTTCCTTGTTTATGTGCGTGCACAGTATGAAAAAATATAATGGCTTAAAAACTTGGATTTAATGCAAAACAGCTGACAAATTTAAGCATACTTTTCTAACCCAGCTTTCCCTTATAACAACATTTGATTATTTCTAGAAACCTGCAGTAGGATTTTTTTTGTGCATTTGTCTTGCAGAGTATTTTTTAGTTAAGGAAGAAATTGCTTTCCTGTGTCTTAGAGTACTTCTGTAATTTCAATTTACAGTATGTCCTCTTATTGTAATATTTGTTTTAGGGGAAAAATAGTAACCCAGATTGACTGTGTCTGCAGCATATTAGATTTTATGTATTACAATTAAATCCCCCTCTGAGCCATCTGGTTTACAGATTGGATAGATTTTAAAATTTCAGTTTGTCTTCCCAATTGACCCAGATTAGGTTCACTTTTTCTAGTTTTACTCTTCAAACATTCCCTATATTTTAACTTTTCAGTAAAAGTAATGGTTATTGGCATATGAGGTGGTTAATAATCCTGAAATCACAGTTTCAAATATTATCACATGAAGGATATTTGCCAAGAAAAGGAGCCCAGAAGTGACCTTTCAAATCTTGCTAATTTTCCACCAGATAGAGGATAACTCACCTGCATCTGCAATATTTCCTTGCTCTTGGCCATGCTTAATATAGGTAATGCTATAAACTCTGCTGTTCTGTATTTAATAATTTTTTGGGGTCATACTTGTGCACACTTGATTTTGAGTTTTCTGGGATTTCAGTGTGCAGAGACTGGCTTTAGATCAGATTGAAAGAAAGGATGCTTTCAGCAAAACCAAGATGTTGGGTCCAAAATAGCAAAATTGCAAAATGCAAAAACCTCAGCAAAACATTTAGGCAGCACCTGAACTCACTCAGGCTATGGCTTTGCCTTGCAGGTTCCCGTGCTGTCTGCAGCTCTGCCTGGGCAGAGGCGCTGCCCACCCCACTTTTGCACTGAGGCACCAAGCCCTGACTGACATTCCGCATGCACAGCAGCTACATCTGGAAGGCAGGCTTTGATGCAATGCCCTAAGCAAGGACATAGTAAATTTTAGATAAGGTGAGTTGGAGTACAGGCCTTGGGGGCTGTAATTTTAGATGAACTTAAATCCTGTTTAGTTCCTGGGTCAATTGCTTGCTCCTGCCACAATCTATTTCTTCTGAGAAATCTGAGACTAAACCATTGATAGCTTTGGACTGGGAACTGTGTAAATAGTTATTCCATATACTAGAAGAAGGTCTTGGAAATTATGGCTCCTCTGAATCTTGTGTGACAAAATTGTATTTTAGGAAAGCAGCCTAAGCAAAGGGTAATGTTCATTTGGAAATGTGTTCCTTAACTCTCTAGGTAACTATTAAGGTTTTCATGTTGCTATGCACCATTTTATTAATGTTCTCTTGTTCAAGTGTAGAAATACATGATTAGAGCACATACATGAATATTGTGAAATCATCATAGAGGGGATAGCAGACCAGCAGCACAGAATAGAATGATCATACAGCAGGAATACCCTGTAGCGATATTATTGTTGTAGGTGGAATTAGTGTAGATTTTTTTGGAAACTGTGTTCAAAGTGTGATGGTAATTGTCAGTCTTGTAATGACAAAGTACAGTTTTGTGTGTTAAGCTTACTTGTGCACGTATCGCAAGAGAGCTTCACCTTCCCAAGTTATTTAGAATTACATATACTGGGATACCACACTGACTGCTGAGAAAATTGGTCTTGTCAGATCACTATGTTGACAGCTCTTCCCATGGAGAAGAGGTATGGTTGCATATGCTCCTTATCTTCTCTCTTAACTCATGGACTTGGGCAGAAAAGTAGATTTCAATTAGAACTTTTATATCATCTCTAAGCTTTTGTTCCAAATTTCTTCAAATTGAAACAAAGCTCTCCTTTGCCAGTCAGTTGTTCTTGTTACCATGGACAGAATTTCACACTGCATTTTTTATCTTTTATCTATTTACCATTTCCTATAGCCAGGCTAATTTGCCATATTAGATTTTTATTTCCAAAGCAGATATTTTCTAATAAGTTAATTTTCAAGGAAAATATACTATACTATACTATACTATTTCCTAATCATCTAATTGTTATTATAATAACCAGTATTTATTATCCTTATGAACCTTAGTTTCTTTGCTTAGACCCACTCTGTTTCTAAATTAGCTCTATATTTAACATGTACAGTCATCATCTCACCCAACAGAAGAGTAGTATGGCCAAATGCTTTGGAATAAATTGAATACTGCAAAAAATGTCATGTGATCCTAGCACACCTACTGTGAGGCTTGATATCAGTCTTGATGAGAAGAAAATTCCACAAACACCTTGTTCCATCTAATAGGGAGATTTTTCTCAAAGACTCTGCTGAGATTTGTGAGTAGGATTAGTCCAAGCAAAAAAATATTTTTTTGGTTACAACCAAAATGTTAAGGCATGGAGGGAACTGTATGGGACGCAGAGATCTGCAGTGCCCAGAATATGCAAAACACAGATGACAGTATATTAGCCACCACTGTGCTCCCTGGTAAAGTGCTTCTGTGGTATCAATTTATAATTATCAAACAGAGTTCTGAAAGTTTCCTGACATTAACAGGTTGTAATTCTCAACATAAGCTGTATTGCAAGATGCATTTCTTGTTCACCAACTTTATTCCATAGTTTTCAGCATCAAGGGGCTGTCAGTAAAGTACACATCACTAAAAAGAAAAAAGTAAGATTGAAACAAATCTTGATAAAATTAACCTGGTATAACTGTAGAGTAAAGGAATTTCTTCATAGTAGAATTTCTTAGAAATCAAAAGTGAAAGCGATTACCAGATGAAGAAAGCAATGAATAACAAAAGCTAAATATTTTCATGATTAATATTAACACAAATACAATTTTATGGAACATGTATCAGTCTTTATACATAAAGACTGAAATAAAAATGGAACCCAAGGAAATGGGGCAATAAAGAATGGTAAGGAGAGGTCAAGCCTCAGACGGAAGCATGTGAAGAAGAATTTTAAGAACAAACCATTGAAGCAAATGATAGCACATTTCCAGATGTTCTTTGTGAGTTTTAAAGGGCTACAAATATGAAATAGCTGCTCAGTAAACTGTAGTGTCTAACCTGCTGCTTAAATCAGTGCTGGTGTCAGCATCCAGGTTCCAGGTGTGACTTGTACAACTGCAGATTTGTTAGCTATATCTGATTTTTTCTGCACAAGCAAATAACACACAGAGTTAGTAGCTCTAGGAAGACCAATAGAAAAAGTCCTGCTTTATGTAACCAGGCAGAATTAATTGAGAATCAGTAAGAAAAGGAATGGCCTGCTTATTCTCTCCACACCAGTTCTCTCACAAGAGCTTCCCAAAGAAAATAAGGTGCTACAGAATAGAAAGGAATGTTTTCATATACTGGTTCAAAGGGGAGAAGCGAGGTGCAGGAGTGCTTTTAATGACAGAGAGAGTTTTCTATGTGGATCCTCTAGGGACTGATACTGGAACACAAGTTATTCAACAAATTTTCACATGATCTGGAGAGCTGGATGAATAGTGATGCAAAAAATGTTTTCCTGATAGTATCATTCAGAAAACATACTGAAAACTGACTACCAGCAGAGCATTCAATTCATGAAAGAATAAAAGTGTCTGAAGTGGACAACGCTGTGGATGGTCCTTCAAAAATTTCAAAGCTGTACTTATGAGCACTCTGAAAGAAAAACATTATGTTAAGAATTATTGGAAGGTTAGGAATTGTTGGAAGGCTACAAACCAAGAAAGATGGTCATGGCATTTAACAGGTCTTACTCTTCTCAAACACTGTGTGCCATTCTGGCCATGCTGTCTGCATAAAGAAAACATGTAGAATGGAAGATTGCTTGGTTAAAGAAAAGAATTATTGAAGGGTTGCATTGGTCTCTGTATGAGGAGAAAATTAGAAAAAATAGTTTTAGAATTCGCTCTGTAAAATATGACTGAGATGCCCATACAACCATAAGTGGTGAGAAAATGAGTAGAAAATAATATTAAATAAGAATTAAAGTATTTTAATTAAATGATCAGATGATAGACAAACAAAATAAATCAACAAAGAGAGTACTTTGTCACACAGCTTGCAGTTGTGGATCCTCTAAGACAGGCTGCTGGAGACAGCAAGATTAAAATTAATTCAGAAAGGGATGTGAATTATTTTAAAGAAAATCCCTGCTGGTTCCATTAAGCATGTTAGATGGGAGGCTCAGAAAGACCAAAACCAATGAATCGCAACCTAGAGGCATAGTGGAGGGGTAGACCATTTGCCCTGTTCTTTATCCTAAAAATCTGCATCTGACCACCAGTGGCTGGGAATAAGCTTCTGGTTAATTTGGTCTGATCCCCCTATTCACTGTAGGAACTGGGACCTATGTAACTATCCTTGGGCCTGCAATTAGCTGATATTTTTCTGGAAATACTAACAAGAGTTAGACAATTATTAACTGGCATTAAGCTCTTCTGTGTATGCATGTGTGTACAAAATACCTTGATTTCTTCCAGTTTATTTGTTAATCAGATTTAATTATCTTGGATGGACTCCTGCTACCATTTTTCGTATACTGTTGAGTCAGAAAGTGGGCTTGGTGGATTCAGTTTTGCCGTGGGTAGAACCTCTTAAATATTATAGATTTACCCTAAATCATTTTACCTCTGTTTAAAAGTCCTGTTCTATATCATGGAAAATGACTTAACCTATTATTGTTGGATCTATTCCATGAATATCCGTGACTTTCTTGGTCTCAGCACCATGAATATTTTATTGCATAGTAGAACACTCTCTACATATTAGTGAGCCCATTTTTGTGACTGAATTTGGCAGATGATTGTGCTTTTGCTGTTTCATTACAGGTATTTTTACTAGCGTTACAATAATGCTCAGAACCCCCCTGTGGGTTGAACCCCCTTGGTGACAGATGCTTTAGCAGAACTAGAAGACTCTTTGCTGTCTGAAAGCACTGGTGGTCCAAACAGAAGTGAGAAAGGCAAAGCATAGCAGACCAATGAACTGACTTGCTTACCATTACAGGGCATGTTGATGATAGAAATTACAGTAGTTGTAATCATTTTGGACTTCAGCAAAGCTTTTGATACCATTTCTCACAGTATCTTTCTGGACAAAATGTCTGGCACACAGGGGAATAACCATGGCAGCATTTTCATTAATGACTTGGATGTAGGACTCCAAGGAATAATAAGTAAGTTTACCTATGACACAAAACTGGGAAGAGCTGTTGACCCTCTCAAAGGCGGGGAGGCCCTGCAGAGACACCTTGACGAATTAGAAATGGTCAATCACCAACTGTATGAATTTTCACAAGGGCAAGTGCCAGATTCGGCACCTGGGAAACCCTGTATAGACTGGGAAATGGGATGCTGGAGAGCAGCTGTGGAACAAACCTGGGGGTCCTGGTCGATGGCAAGCTGGGTCAGCAGTGCCCTGGCAGCCAGCAGGGCCAACCGTGTCCTGGGGACATCAGGCACAGCATCGCCAGCCGGGCAAGGGAGGGATTGTCCCTCTCTGCTCCTCACTGGAGCAGCCTCACCTTGAGTCCTGGCGGCAGTTTTGGGTGCCACAATGTAGGGAAGACATTAAACTATTAGAGAATGTCCAAAGAAGGGTAAGAAAGGTGGTGAAGGGTCTGGAGGACCCTTATGAGGAGAGTCTGAGGTAACTTGGTCTGTTCAGCCTGGAGGAGACTGAGGGGAGACCTCACTGCAGTTACAACTTCCTCGTGAGGGGAAGAGGAGGGGCAGGCACTGATCTCTGCTCTGTGGTGACAGGGACAGGACCCAATGGAATGGCCTGAAGTGTCAGAGGAGGTTTAGGTTGGATATCAAGAAAAGGTTCTTCACCCAGAGGGTGGTTGGGCACTGGAACAGGGTCTCCAGGGGCGTGGTCACAGCACCAACCTGAGAGGGTTCAAGAAGTGTTTGGAAAATGCTCTTGGGCATGTGGTGTTGTTGAGGCTGACAGCTGGTCTGAAGGGTTCAGAGATCTTAATTTGGACATGGTTAACTTCTATTCATGAGAAAAGCCCATGAGAGGATAATAATCAGCTTTACCCATGGAGGTGTAGTAACAACAGAAGTACAGAACCCAAACAATAGAAGCAGAAAAACAGCAACACATCTGCACCTGTTATTTTTCTGAATGCTTGAATACTTATGCTATAGGTAACCAATAGTATTATATTGTAGTTAAATAATAGCCAACAAATCCATTGCTGTAATTTAGTAGCCAATGAATTTGTTACATGAAATGATAACATACAGAAGTGTATAAATATACTGCTTTTCTCAAATATAACACTTTTTGCTCTTATCCGGTGCAGTGTCTGTTTGTGTCGTGGCTGCCCCAACAGGTGAGACTCTTGGGGTGTCCTGTGCAGGGCCAGGAGGAAGGCTCAATGATCCTGATGGGTCACTTCCAACTCAGCATATTCTATGATTCTATGATTTTCTAACTCCATCAACTGTTTTTTATTTACCCATTTGATTGAATATAACAGAAGAATACAGTGTTCATCTTTGAAAACTGGGTTTACAAACTGTATTTATACTTCTTACAATTTATTTTTGAATCAGGTAAAATAAATTTTGCTATACGTATATATATGCCTTTATAGCACACAAGTTGTGCTTACTTACAAAACACTCATGCATAATAAGACTTTTACACAGTACATTGCAGTTATTATCCTTTTTTTAGAGAATTAGCATCAACACGCTTGCAATATGTTTCTTACTGTAGCCAAAATATGTTGTGTTTTTATCTTTTATGACTACAGATGATGGCAAATCTGTTCTGGTTCAGAAGTATTGCAAAGAGTTTTAACACAGAGTCAAGGACTTTAAAAAATATAAATATACATATAAGTATATATAAAATACTGTTCTTAGATTACTAATTTTTATGTTATTATAGATGCAAAATATTAAAAAGCCTCTGCTGATATAAAACAGTGACAAAGGGTACAAGGTGTCAGTGCCTAGAAAAATGTGTTCACAGCAAATGTATCCAATAGCAGTGCTAAAAAAATCCCTAGAGGCCAAGTTAGTTTTTAAATCCCCATGTGAGCCCCGGCATTGCAAACAAGGTACTACGAAAATTTCTACAGATGGCTGCTTAATGTGTAAATTAATCTGACTCAGTAAGGATCATGCTAGTCAGTGGCAGTTATAATTATAGATCAGTATAAGATCTTGCTCTGCAAATTTGTACAACCACAAAACTACCATACAAACACACGTTTATTTAAATACTTTAATTATTTACTGTCAGGATTTGTGACACATGTATGCTTCAGCTTGCAAACATTAACTAGGAATGATACACTACAGTGTTGCTAGCATAAAAATAAACAAGGTAGCTTGTTTATTTTTAAAACAAAAGACACCCAAATAACCAAATCCCAACCTGCAGGAATAAGGAGTACCAGAACACGTCAAGTAATGTAATCAGACATTAAACATCTCATTGTGCGCTGCTGTCCTCAGGAATTTAAGAGAACAACTAAAGTGCAACATTCTTAGAGAAAGAAAACAATGTAGGTATCCTCAATTTGGATGTATATTTACAACTTGACTAGAAATGTATGGAAAAACTTCAAGGCAACTGATGGAAGTTTACTTAAAGCAAAGTTATTCACAGTTAATGAGATTTATGTGAATTTTCAACCATATTTTTTTTCCTGAAGAGTTAAGGGAAACAGCAACCTTGAAAAGCTCATCTGTTCTGGTTACTCATGTCAGAAAACAATCCCTTGCTCTCTCTAAATCAACATGCGCCAAAGAACTCACCATGGCAAATGGGCAGCTATCAGCAAATATGCTCTTCTTTTTTTTTTTTTCCCTTTCATTAAAAAAACAAACAAACAACCCTACTTTAATCCTGGCTATAGTTGATTTAATGGACAGCTGACTGAAATGAGTGAATTTAGAAATGCTTTTCCCTTTACAAGAAAAATAAAATAAATAAAAGAGAAAAAGGGAGATAAAGAAAAAGAAAAGTCGATGGCAGAGAATGAGGAAAAAACAATTTAGAAAATAAAAAGAAGATATAGGGGGAAAAAGAAAGAAAAAGAAAGCAATACAGAGTGAATGGAAGGAAGGAGACCAGGAGAGGTCTATTGGTGTTATACTTCAAAGCAATCATAATTTCCTCACCAGTGTATACTTTCAGATAGCACTGCAGCAGCATTACTGCAAGTGTAGGGAGTGAAGGGTAGTGTTTAAAGTGGACTCTTTGGCATTTGAGAAATGTTCAAACTGTACACCTGGTTTATAATATATATAATGTGAAAATGGAACCTCAGCTTCATTGCTTTTGTCTGAAATGTTAGTCAAACTGTAAAAAAGAAGAATTGTTTCAGTGATACACTTAAACTTCAAGTACAAGCATTTGGACATTTTTTCTGAAGGCTTCATGCTGTGTTCTTGTCTAAGCTCCCCACAACCACCGAATTCTTAAATATGTTTACTTGCAAAGGTCAATAGCTGGTTATCCTGTAAACTTTTCTCCAGGCTAGATAATAACAAAGTATTAGTTTTTGCTCATCTTTAGTTGTCAGCCACTCACTAGGAGGTATGCAGTGTGCTCATTTTTCCTCAAATTGTAAATGAGAGGGATAAAAGTGAATCAGAGGCAAGGAGTTGACTGCCTTTATTTATTTTATTTTTTCTCTTAAAAGTCCTGAAATAAAACCTTAACAAAAAAGGAAGAGACATTTAATTAAGTCATAACCCTCCAGAGCAGCAGCATAAAGTACATGAAGAAGCAGGCACATTCAGCACACAGAAAACAAAGGGAAGAAAAGCTGTTTGTTAAATCAAACAATGCTGTATCTTGGTAGCGTGAGGTTTCCACGAGGCTATCGCTGTTATACAGCAAGCACACAAACCCCGTGTTAGTCGGAGGGTTTCTGTAGCCAATCACACTGTTGTGAAGACTGTTTGGAACTCCATGGCAGAAATCTGAATTGTAAGCACTACCAATAGAAAAACCAAACCCAAAACCAAGCAAAAAGCCCAAACAAGAAAAAAAAGAGCCTTATCTTGCATGTTTTTTTGGTTTTTTTTTTTTTCCCCCCAAATGTTTTGCCAGTCTGGTTTCTATAATGCTTGGTATTTTATCTAAGGTTTCTCAAGGAAACAGCATTGGTGAATCGGCGAAAGGGTCCAGCACTGGTGTGTGTTTAGTACAAGGTGGAAAGTCATCCCCTAGCCAAGACTGAAGCAATTGAGGTTGGCTGGAGGAAATGGTAAAGGCAATACTTGCTCCTTTAATTGCACGGCTATATTGATCATTGACTTGTCATGACTGCCCTGTGGGGTGTAACTGTTACAGTGGAAGGTCAAGCAGCAACAGGCAACTCCATGGATATATTCTATCAATAGACAGAGGTCTGTGATTGCTCTCGCTGGCTAAGAACATCCTTGCTACTTCAAAAATACTGCTTCTGCAACAATCTCTGGATAAAGGTTAAGCTTGGAGACTTGAGAAAATAAAATGAATGAGAAGAGTAACATTTACTTGATTAGCCCACAAATGTGTTCTAGGTGGGCTCTGAACTTGCTGTCAACAATTTAAACCACCATCACGTGAAGGAGGCTACCAAAAAGAGGGCTTTTACCCCTAACCACACTACAGAACACGATTCAGGGGGCAGCTCAAGCTAAGAGCAGTCATGTACGTGGCAATGGGCCACACTGGGTCCCCCCAGTTCTGAATATACTTTTCCACCTCTTTTAGCCAGGACACCTCTTGCCCGGCTTGGTCCATCATTGCTAGAAAGTTTTTTCTGCAACACTTTTGAAAGTGGCCAGCAGGTGCAGAGTTATCCATGGAGTCTACTGTGCTCTTTGCAACAGATTGTGCTCTGCATTTTAAGGACAGCTGGGTACTATTCACTATTTGTATACTGGTAACCATATAAAGAATTTTTAGACTATGAATAAATATTTCTTAATTTGACCTTTATCTACATTCAAATAAATAAGGTATAGTCTTTTGGCAAATTTTTGCTTCTTAATAATCTCTGACAGCTAAGTAAGCAGAAATTTTCAATGACCATATATTTTGAACTTGATGATTTCCTACAATAAATTTACAATTTACATGTTAAGATTTGAATCTAGTTCAAAACCAGACTTGCAATTTAAAAAATTCAGTTATTTGTTACTGATTATTCAGTTATTGATTACATGTATAAGTCAACTGGAGTTGATTGTGGTTCCCATACTGGAAGTGAACATTCTGATAAGAATGTTTAAGTACTTCAACATTTGTTTTTCCTGAGCATTTTCCAATGATATGATTATTAGAGGAGGTGACAGCATTCTACTGATAAAAAAGGCCAGGTCTAGCTGAAATGTTCTTTGTCTTGGCCCCTAAAGAAAGAATAGATGTTTAAAAATAAAGAAACAGAAGCAGGAGTGACTGATAAATCATAATAGAGTATAATATTGATTTGCCTCTTCTTTTAGGCACTTAGTGCTTCATCCAGAGGTTCGCCCCTGATTTTCTGCTGCAAGGCAGTGTGTAGTACACCATGTATAGTTAATTAGGTGAACTAAATAGTATGCAGAGATTAGCATAAAGTACAGTTAACCATGTCTGGCATATGTTCAATTGTGCTTTACTGTGAATGTGGAGGAATAATTACATAGTATCTGGCATATTACACTTTTTCTATAATTTACATAGTAGTAGTGCAATAAAATTGTGCTAATAATCTCAGACAAACCCTTAAAAGTAATGAAAGCCATAGGTCAGAAACAAAATTTTAATCCTACTTGCAATGGGGATCAAGCCAATATTATGAAAGCAACACATTCTGCTGCATATTTAAATATCATATTCAATCCTTACCTGTATCTAGTCTCACAGCCTTGTTGATTAGGATCCAAAAATTTTTCCCTTGGGTTCTTTTGGCTGGAGTGGCAACAGGCACCAGTGTAATGTGGCTTGGCAGGTGAGACCAGAAGGCACAATCATCGAGTTATAGCTGCCGTGTTTTCTGCAATAATTACAGAGAATTGATTTTGTCAGATGAAATTTTACACATTAGGTACATGGAATAGTATTTCCAAGAGGGACCTAGGAAAGCATGCTGTGGCAGTTGAGCCTGCAGCAGGAGTGACTGATGAGCCAAAGGCCTCTAAAGTGGTGGAAATCCGCTGGTGGGACAGCTCAGAGGTCTGAAGTAACCCTTCAGGTGATGGTGAATGCCCCATCAGACCTTGCTGTATTACGTTAATCCTTCTGACTTGGTTGGCACACCCCTTTTACCCCTTATAAATCTTTGTTCCAGTAAGTTCTCCCATCCTCAACACTCCATTGGTTTCGGGTCCCCCTGTTCCACCCCTTGCCTCTTCCCACTGGTTACAGTTGTGTCACTCTCCCTTCTCTCCACCCTCATGCCCTCAGTTCATTGGTCCCTGATGCTTTCTCCACCCCCTATATAAATCTAAACGTTTATTTGTTCAGAGTTCTTCCTGGCTGAGCTTTTTGGGGTGTGACTGCAGTAAACCTCCTGTGGAATGGCATAAGAAAGATCCCTCCTGCCTCTTTGTCTCTGGCGACGCTAGCGAGCCATCCTGCTCGTGTGTGTGTCTGAGTATGTGTGTGTGTCTGAGTGTGTCTCTGTGTGTCTGTGTGTGCGAGTGTGTTTCTCTGTGTGTGTTTGTGTTAGTGTGTGAGTGTGGGGGTGTGTCTCTGTGTGTGTTTGTGTGGGTGTGTACGTGTAGGTGTGTCTGTGTGTGTGTTTCAGCATGCCTCCACCTGCACAGGTGTGCCGGTGTGCTTGCGAGCGTGCTTGTGCTGCACCAACCCCGTGGCCAAGGGACGCTTCTCGGTGTTATGAACAACCCAGAAATCCCAAAAATTAGATTAATAGGTTTATTACAATAAGCAGCTGCCCGCAGAGCTCAGGATGAACCTGAGCCCCACGTGGCTAGTCAAAACCCGAACAAAGTAATGCACCTGCCACAGCACTGCACCACACCACCACCAAAAAGCCCCTCCAACCCCCTCAGGGCCTCCCTTTTATACCCTTGAAGGGGATCAGGAATGCACCAATCCCTGCACTCGCTTTGGGGGCTCCCCATTGGTCCGTTTCTCGGCCCCTGATTGGTCCATAACGAGGGTCCTTCCTGACCAATCATCTTCAGGCCGCGTGTCCCCTCCAGGTGTCCTTGGTACGCTGGGACCGGGCGGGCAACTCGGGAAGCTTCCATCGCTGAGCCTCGAGGTCCAGTCACCCCGTCCTCCAAGCAATGGGCTCCCAATTCACCCCCTCCCGTGCACCATCCCAAACTTTAATAACCTTGTATCACAGCAACTGATTTGTANAGCCCACTCAGGGCCCCCCTTTTATACCCTCGAAGGGGATCAGGAACGCACCAATCCCTGCACTCGAATTGGGGGTCCCCCATTGGTCCGTTTCTCGGCCCCTGATTGGTCCATAACGAGGGTCCTTCCTGACCAATCATCTTCAGGCCGCGTGTCCCCTCCAGGTGTCCTTGGTACGCTGGGACCGGGCGGGCAACTCGGGAAGCTTCCATCGCTGAGCCTCGAGGTCCAGTCACCCCGTCCTCCAAGCAATGGGCTCCCAATTCACCCCCTCCCGTGCACCATCCCAAACTTTAATAACCTTGTATCACAGCAACTGATTTGTAATATTAATTTGTCCATAACATCGGGAAGGACGCTGCCCTCTTTCCACCAACCCCACACAGCGTCAAATGTATTGCAAAGGAGGCAAAATGCCACCACCATTACCCACAATCTAGAAAAGCTACAGAAAAAGTAAAGTGAGGTCAAAACTCTAAAAGCCATCACAAATGTGGTTGCCACAGCAGATAAAGTTAAAAGCTTTGAAATCTTCAGGGTGAAAGTTAGATTAACTTTCTGATGCTCCAGACATCCTCTTTGAATTTGTTTCCCTCTGGGTAAATGGTTCTCTTACATCTCAGCTAATATTTTCAGGTATTCCTTAATATTACTACTCCTTAAAAGGCTGTGAAAAATTAGAATATGCATGTATAAAAGAGATTTATTTTAAAAGGCCAAATCCATCTGGTCAAAACAGAAACAGCCATGTGAAATTCAAGAAACTGGTTATCTGTGTGCAAATTAATTTTTGTGTTTATGGAAAAACTTTCATATGGTACCAAGTCCTTCCTTTCACTGCAACCACTGTATTTCTGGTACCTTATTCCTTTTAGGAGGGCATTAAAAACCATTAACATCCTACATCTTCTGAGTCACTGTGCTACTACGTACAGAATCATGTTAGTATTGTTGTTACTCCTCAAGCAGAAGCTAGAATAGTTATCATCAGTTTGTCTAAAATCTGAGTGCAGCTAGAAAACTCTTTAATATATCTAATTTTGGTGCACTTTTCTGGATGTCTAGTTTTAAAGTCACCAGAGTAAATATGCATTGCTTGGTCTTACCTTTTTATTTAAAAATTCTCATAAACGTGTTCAGTGGAATGAGTTTTCAAAATAATTGCAATGCAAATCAGGATAATTTTAGATGATTCTCTCTCTCTGTCCTACACTGCTTTACAGCAAAACCCCCCAAAATTCCTACAAAAAACTCTAAGGATAGGAACTGGGAGGAAAGGACTTTCATGGAACAGTGAGCATCAAAATCCTGATTCCTCCTTTCCTGCGCCACAGGAAAGCACTGAGCCAGGTACAAGGCAGGCTCAAAGCAGAGGAGAGTTGAACGAAAACTGCAAAATCATGTTGCTCTGTCGTGCTCTGCTGCTTGCACTGACCGACTGCAAAGTACAAAATAGGATTCTGAACAAAACGCGCTGATTTAATGTAAATCACTGCTGATACATTGCCATGGATAGATACAGACCCTTAAATGGCACAATGGCATAAATATTAGGTTGGCAACATTTCTTTTATATGTCTTGGAGTAGAAGTGGCCTTTGCTTTATTAGCAAATATATGTGCAATTCTTTTCACTGAGGCAATTATGCACAGTACTGAGCATATAAAAGTACTAAAATATTTTTAGAAATGACTGCATGTGCTCTGCTAGGACTGCAGAATTATAATTTACAACATACAAAAAAGAACACAGTAAATGTTGCTTCACCTTCTTGACTTTTCAAGTTTATAATATATAATGCATTTAAACATTCTGCATTTTATTATAACTATTTGGCACCAAATCTTACATGCAATAAACCAAATATGAACTTATACTGTTTCCTCATTTCTGCTGTTATATGTGTGCTAATCTCTAGCCTGTGCACGGCTCCTCCTTTCAGCTATTTGTGGTTTCAGAGACTTTTATGTTTCCAGTAATGCTGAATAGCTGTTTATAAAATTTCAAATTCTCCAAGGCCTTTTTTGAATTAGTTCTTCAAGATACTATGCTTTGATGGTTCCACCCACTTTCATATATATTATGTGGTAAAATAAAACACCAAATTTTTCTCATCTTTCATTTTTCTTATTAAAAATGCATTAAATTCTTTTCTTTTTTCTTTTTTTCCCCCCCATAATACATTTTTCTCATTACACCTGAATTCTGAAGCCCTTCAACCCACTGTTAATTCTTTTCTCTTTTGATAAGACGGAACATATTTGCCTCAGTCTCATCTTGGGTTTTTAGAGAGAGGAGGACCATGTGGAAGAATTTTCCAATATAAGTGGGAACTAAATTCTTTAAACCTTTTACTTGTTCCTCCCAGAATGCTGATTGACAAGAAATAGTTCAGAACTATTATAATGCCTTCTCTTATTTATTTCCTTGTTGCATGTCTAAACCCTTGCTGCCACTTGAATACCTGATATTTCATTGAAGCTCAGACCCATGCAGCATCATGAAACAAAGGCTGTATTCTCCAGCAGCTTCCAAGAGTGTTTGGAACTACTGTTTGATTAAATAACATGATCCATTCAACCTCTTTGTCTCTTCTTCCTCCAGATTTTGCCTTTTCTTCATAGTCCTTTTTCCTCTCACATTTAAATGCTGTTTCTTTTCTTTTCCTGTCTTCCATCAACCTTTCATTTTCTATTTTCAGTTCTAATATTTCACTGCCATATTTCCCCATTTCACCCTCTTTTTCTGTTTACCTTAAAATATCTCCTGAGATTTTTTTAACCTCTAATTTTAGTTTTCTTTCACTGTCCCAGATCAACTAAAATTATGGGTGCCAGACCTTCTGTATACGAAAAAAGAAAATATATTTTTCCTGCATTTCATAAGCCTCTCCCCTGTGAGAGTGAAGAGTGAAGGCTGAAATAAGGAAAAGGGAAAGGCAAAAAGAAGTAAGCTTTTCTGCATTTAAATTTAGTAGTCAGAGGAAAACTCTGAAGGAAAAGTGGCACCAGGCTGATGCAGATTGTAATGAAATTAGCCTGTGGAGTCTTTCACCTTTCACAGACTAACCATGAACCACTTCTTTTCTCCCATTAATGCAAGGAAAGGAAAGTGAACAGATTCAGTCTTTGACATAGTTCTGATTAGAATTTACTGCAAAATTGACTCCAGAGCTCTCAGCAGCTTGGCAGATGACTCAAGGAAAACTGTATGAGAAACTACTGAGAAATAGCTACAGGAAATCTATACTAAGCCGGATAACATGACTCAGGCTTTTAATGGAAAGAGTGTCTGGGTTTTTTTTGAGGTTTTTTTCATTTTTTTGGGGTTTTTTTCCCCCACATGGTTCTTGTAGTTTGAATTAGGATGAAAATGTAAATGTATAGTGAATTATTTGCCTGGTTCCCGACCCTAATTTATGACAACATCAATATATTTCAAAACTATTTTTCTTCTGACATTTAAATGAAATAAAAATTCCTTCTGCTTTATGAAAAAAAATCATACTTGTCCTATACTTAACCAAATTCTGCTCAATTTAGCCCCATGTACTATTAGAACTCAAACAGTTTTACTTTGTAGATATCATTGTACTTTTTTTATAAGTAGGAATGGCTTTGATGTTTTCAAAGTTGCTCGGGGAATTTGAATGATCAATTAACATTTCCTTTCATGGGAGCTGGACAACTGTTTAATTTATTTTTACATAACACTTTAAAAAGCTTCAGTGCATACATTTAGCTGTAAGAACTGGCATCTCATACAGTTCCAAACCCCACACATAACATCTGACTCCCTATTGTACTTTGTGTGCCCTCCTAGACACACATGGCTCATAACAGACACTATTATTAAGAAATCTTCCCAGGGGTCCCTAAAGTAACTTTTACTTGATCAGGGTGTCTTTCTATCACTATTGATTGTTCAGTTTTTCTATTTAATAGATGGATTTTAAAGAACATCAAAAGCGGGTCTCAAATTGTTTTTTTCTAGAATGGTTGAGGAGTCCATTTGGTAGTTAGCTATAGCCAAAACAAGTAAGTGGACTTAAATGGGAAAAAAAGGGAAGGGATAGAGGTATTCAATGAGCAGTAGGACCAGTGATGTCTCTTTTCTTACAGATGTCTTACATTTTTCAGTGACTCTGTATTTTCCATACTCAGAGCACCTCTTCAAAATTGTCTTCTCCCTCTGTCAGTAGTCTGGATTCCCTCTTTAATGATTAGACTAGAGGCAGT
This sequence comes from Platysteira castanea, assembly GCA_013397175.1. Lineage (NCBI taxonomy): Eukaryota > Metazoa > Chordata > Aves > Passeriformes > Platysteira > Platysteira castanea. Next base: position 86,443 of record VYXC01005946.1, read on the forward strand.
TTACCTTTTCCTTCACTTCAAACTGAACATATGCCTATCAGGGTGACACTGATTTTGTTAGAACACCAAATAGAACAACTTGTCCTATAGAAGAATAATGTGGGTCTTGCTTGCCTTTATACTTGTAGGAACTTTAAAAAATTGTCTCTTTGTTAAACATCACTGAAATCAGCCTGTAAGTTCCAAAACTATTGGGAATCTGAAAGAGTGCTGGTGAAAACATTTTGCAAGTGCACAAGACTCATTTTTCAATGAGCAGAATGAAAAATCTCACTGTTACTGGCATTACTGCTGTATTTCTGAGTATGTAACTCCAAAAGAATCATGTAAAATTATTTTTAACATATTTGCATACTAAATCTGCTGATACTTTAACATTTATAATCATTATGTCATAGTGGTTTTAAGTTTAAAGTTAATTTCTACTCCACATAATTCAAATATATGTTACAAGATAAGAAAGGGGGAAGCAAAATCCCTTGTTGGCAGGTTAAATTCCAAGTGTTTTCCAGAAATGGCCATCAGCCAGTTTCAAGTCTATAGGAAAAGGTGCTCAAAGAACTTGCAGTTCACACCCACAAACATCAACAGCAATGCTGATTAGGACTTTCTTTCATTCTACATTACAGTAAGCTGTGATGATCCACGGTCATTTTAGGACTAAGAATTCCCTAAATGGTTTCAGTTTAAATCATCTGCCTATACTGAGCAAAATGCTACTGCCTTTGTTAAAACAGATCAGTCGTGCTTGTCACAAGTAGAGATAGACCAAAAGGAAATAAGGGAAAAATGAAAGAAGAAAAACATATTAAATCTGTTTACATATTCTGACTAATTTCTTTGTCGGTTTGGTGTTTTTTTGGTTTTTTTGGTTTTTTTTTTTTCTTTAAAATCTTTCCTCAGAGACAAGGCAAATATTAGTTTACAATATATGATAAACTGCGAGAATCTATAAATATGGTCACACACTAAGCATGATGGAATTTACTGCTGCTGCACTGCCTGTCTCAGACACACAGTAGGTTGCCCACTTTTCAGCACAGAGCAGTTACATTTTCTCAGCTGGGAGCACAACATTATATGCAAGACTACATTTCTGAGAAGTCCATTTCCTAGGTTTAGGAACTGTGGACCTCATCACTTCTGTATTAAGAACACATGATAAGGTGTAACATGGCCATGACCATCCAAATCCCCCCTTTTATCAGTAATGTTAACTGTCTCACTGCCAAAAATGTCAAATAGAGCAGCAACAATAGGAAAAGTCATTTACTTTTGGAGGAAGGTGACATTTCTACTCTTTTGGTACATTACCTCCTTTTGAAATGCCACAGAACATGCACAGAAATGGTGAAATTTAATAATGCAAGATACTTATGCAAGATAGAACATAAGACAGAGAAGGTTAGAGTTGAAAGTTAAGAGAAGTTAAAAGATATATATCAGAATTGGGTAGCATCAAATAAAATAAAAAGCAAACAACAAAAATAGGTTTCCTCTGGGAGAAATAGAAAAAAATGTCAATACTTTAGTCAGACCAATTCTATTCAAGGGAAAAAACAAGGAATAACTTCATGGGTGGCCAAGACACATAGACCTGTCCTTCAATCCAATAAATGGCCAAGAATCCTAAACAGGAAAGCATAGTAGGAAATAAACAACTTGTGAACGTGAGCAGTAGCAGCTGGAATCAGGCTGCTCCCAACCCTTTAATAAGTCCAAGATGTAAACAGCTCAGAGGAATAAATCTCTAAAGAAGGAGTGATTGGTACATGGTTAATACTTGAATTACCAAGGCGCCACATAACAATTTAAGGCACAGCGAGCAAGCATGGGCGGTTTGGGGCACTGGGAAGAACAGAGGCAAGTTGAGGAGCATGTGATAAAAGAATGATCCAAACATTGTTAGTTTTCCTGGAATGACTGAGAGATTCAGAGGAAACTAAAACTGCCAGGACTACTCAAACTGCTAGAAAAAACCCAGCCAAATTATAAGAAATACTCCTTTTTCTCCTACTGGCAGTCAGGTAGACTTACTGGGGCTGAGTGTCTCTCAATATTTATGGAATAGAGTCTGATTTTTTTTTTTTTTTTAATTTGGCTTAAATAAGCTAGAAAAAACCCACTATACTTTATTTTTTAAAAATAGAAAAAAAGTCCATGCTTTGGAAAGCTGTTGGAGTTTAAGAGTTTTGCATGATGTAGATATTTGCTACAGGATAATATCATGGGTTTATGTCTACCATAAATGACTCATAATTTAAGCTCCATCATATGAAGACATGAAGTGGTGCCTCTCAGAGGTGCCGTAACATGTTTCCAGTAACTTTATTCATCATGAATTAGGAGATTCCACTCCTGTAGAACTGGGAATAAGCAGTAATGAGGAAGATGACTCTTTGCACTGCCAGTCCCAAACCAGCCTGAGATTCACAAAAACCTCTTTGGCACCTGTTGTATAAACCACTGATCTTGTGATTAAAATTAGGGTCACCTGTACGAACTGAAGCAAATTTAAACTCTTGATATAGGTGTTTGGTTTCTTGACAAATGACATTAAAACTCTTTCCAAATACTTAACAAGGCTCTTGTAAACTTTACTTTAGCATTAGAAAGAAATTAATTGGCATGAAAATTTTTTCCTTGCAACTATATGTCAGAAGGAAAAAAACAACAAACTAACCTGGAGATATGGGTCTAATTTGAAATGGAGTCTATATGTCCATCCTCTATCTCTACTTCATAAACTAGCATCTCTAGAAAGTAACAGTTTTGGGAACTTGCTCAGTATCTCAGAAATGGACATTTCCAGGTCCCTTCAATGATGCTTAGAAAATGAAAAATGGAAAAGCATCAGACAATTGTGTGTAGAATGTTAGGTGCAGCATTCATCCAGTTCATCTATAGTAATTTTCAGATACTGTAATCAGTCTGTCAATCCCATTGTAATTCAGACACTGTTTTTATTGGAAGAAGAGAGATTATTAAGCTTAACATTACCCAAACCATTATTAACACTTTTAAAGGATGGAGGAACATAAAAGTATTAAAAACATTGATAAAAATAAGTAAGTTTTATTTAATTGTGGTAAAATAGAAAATAATGAACTGCAAATAGAATAGAATCATAGAATCATAGAATATGCTGAATTGGAAGGGACCCATCAGGAGCACTGAGCCCAATTCTCATTCACAGGATACCCCAAGAGTCACACCATGCCCCTAAGAACATTGTCCAAACTCTTCTTGAACCTTGTCAGGCTGGTGCTGTGACCACTGCCCAGGGGAGCTGTTCCAGTGCCCAGCCACCCTCTGGGTGAGGAACCTTTTTCTAGTATCCAACCTAATCCTCCCCTGACACAACTTCAGGCCGTTCCCTCGGGTCCTGTCAGTGGTCAGAAGAGGAAAGAGATCGGTGCTTGCACCTCCTCTATCTATACTTCATGAGGAAGTTGTAACTGCAGTGAGGTCTCCACTCAGTCTCCTCTTCTCCAGGCTGAACAGACCAAATGACCTCAGTGGCTCCTCGTGTGGCTTCTCTTCCAGACCCTTCACCATCCTTGTGTCCTTCCTTTGGATGCCTCTAAGAGCTTAATATTTTTAGTAATTATCTTCTCTAGTTAGATTAGAAAGTCAAGAGGAGCTGAGGGCTTCATTTATTTGAATTTTTCTAATCTAAACAACCTTTGATGTCAAGATGTTCATATTTATCCTGTGGCCTTGTCCAGAAGTAGGGAGCAAAGTGGGAAAGTGAAAAACAAGTCATTGTGGTACAAAGCTCTTTTGAAATTTGTGGGAAAATTAAGAAATAAAAAGATTTACTGTGAGGTTTTAGTGGCAATTTAGATTCTGCCCTTACTTCAGCTAAAGCCATTCAGCCATCTGATATTGGAAAGTGATGTTTTCAGGATGAATAGTAGAACACACCTGCAAGGAACACTTCTGACCTTTTTGTAATACTAAGAAACATTTTATGACTGATTAGAGTTCAGTTAGTAACTATTCAACCTAGGCTTTTTGGTTAACTGAAGCAGACTGACTGTTTGAGCTTCTCAGAAATACAAATGGACAAGGTCAGTACATCTCTGTTTTTCATCCAAGCAGTCAGGTAGAAAATTAGCCAACTAAACTCCGTAACTCCATCTGTGTTTTTTTTCAAATTTTTTTTCACTTCCTTTAAAATTTTTTTCCCCCTTGAATTCTAGTTGGGCTTGCGGATAAGCTTTCAGCTTACTTTTACTGTTCCTTCACTTCCAGCCTTTCTCTATAGGCTGGTATTGTCCTATCATAGCATTCCACAAGCTCTTTGCTTCTCTGCTTTTTGCACCACTGGCTACAGACTTTAAATTGAAGTCGTTAAGTTGTTGTGTAGTTTTTTGACATATGACTACCAATGTAAAGATCAGGTCACCCATTTCTAAGATAAACTGCTGAGTTATATTTTATTGAATATAAGCCTGCATAGACCTTGCTTGAAATTCTTCAGTGGGAAACATCTCTACATTGACACAAAGTGTGAAGTTAGAAGAATTTAAATGTATCAGCCATAAATAGAAAAAAGACTTTCTTTTTTTGGCCCTATACTTGGACCAGAATATATGATATACAGCAGTGACGTGACTCACGTGAGACAGAAATTGAAGTATAGTTCCTGATTTAAACAGAAAAAGACATTGAATCATTATGTCCCACGGGAATTTTCTAACTATTTTGAGTAACTGCCATTTTGTGGTTCTTAATAATTTTCTCTCTCCTACTTCTTTTTCCTGCCTTGTCTTGATTTCATTGTAACACAGAATTGAATTTTTTCCTAAATGTCATATTTAGTATGGAAACCTTGATACTAAGAATGTTAATATCTCCAACCGCAGATATTCTATCAGACATCATGTTTGAAGCAATTCTTATTTTAAGTACCAACTCCACTGCAAAGGGACAGATATTTTCCAAAGGAAATGATCATTTCAAGGTACTTGGCACTGGTGAGGCCACACCTCAAATTCTGTGTTCAGTTTTGTGCCTCTCACTACGAGACAGACATTGAGGTGCTGGAGTGAGTCCAGAGAAGGGCAACAGAGCCAGTGAATGGTCTGGAGCACAAGTCCCATGAGGAATGGCTGAGGGAGCTGGGGGTGTTCAGCCTGGAGAAAAGGAGGCTCAGAAGGGACCTTATCACTCTCTGCAACACCCTGAAAGGAGGGTGCAGCCAGGTGGGGGTTGGCCTCTTCCAGGTAACAAGTGATAGGAAAGAGGAAATGGCCTCAAGCTGCACCACGGGAGGTTTAGCTTCGATATTAGGTAAAATTTCATCACCAAAAGGGCTGTCGAGCATTGGAACAGACTGCCAGGGAAGTGGTTGACTCACCATCCCTGGAGGTGTTTAAAGGGTAGCAGCTGTCCTGGATTAAGGGTTAGACTTGGTGATTGTAGGGGTCTTTTCCAACTGGAATAATGCTGTGATTTTAAAGCTAATGTAGGGATAATATTTTCTGTCTTCAGGGTGTGGTGCCATAGAATCCTTCAATAATAAACTTTTTGTTTGCTATCAGCAGCTCAAGAATCTGCACATATGTAGCCTCACCTATTTCTCCAGCAACACTCTCCATTTGGACTACTTTTTAATGAACTGTGTAATTATTTCTCTTCATAATCTTCAAATATCCAAAAAGAATGATGGAAAATCATGAAATACAACTAAACCATGGTCCATTTCTGAGCTCTAGTTCAGAGAATAACATTGAACTGAGTATAAATATTAAATATAGACAATGGGACAGTATTAATCAAATGAATCACTTCACAATTCATCATAAGGATATCAATAGTACAAAATCTGTAACTTTTCTGGTAATATGGAGTCTTTTAGTGACAAATTTTATTTGGTGTGTATCTGTTCTGAAGGATAGAAATTAACACCATATTTAATAAGTGCAATAGAACCCTATAAAACAATGATAATGGTTACTCACTACCGTTTTAGGGAGAAGGAACTTGCTAGTTTAATTTAAATTGAAACACATTTTTTTAAGTTCCTGGCCCCTAATATCAAAGTTATAATTGTCCTACTTTTATTTAGGGTAAGGAAGTAGTCATGAAAAAAGACACTAAATGAGATTAACTTCTGTGCATCAAAAATGCATTTTCAGAATGCAATATACCCAGTGAAATCCTGGTAATGATCCCTTTCAGAGGTGGAAAGATGCCATTTTAGACCTGCAGGGTTTTAAGATAAAGAGACTTAAATCATCCCATTGCATAGTCCGCTTCTGGCCTTGAATATGCACACATTTTTTAAGATTTCAAATTTGTGGAAAAAGTGGAAAAAGACACTGACTGATTTTTTTCAAAAGAGTAACTTTAAATTGCTAAGAAGCTGCAATCTTACAATAAGTTCCCAGGGAACTGGGTTAACACAGGGACCAGATCAGGAGGTTAGGATGAATAAAAAAATTGTTTGCACTATTTTATGTTGTACTGTATAATTTCTTACATGGTTAATATCACCGCTGTATAATATGACTGTTATTACCCTTTACACTCATTTACACATAACATCATATGTCCTGTTTCCATATTTTGAAAGAAAAAGATGTCCCAGTCTCAGGATGAAAGTCAACACTATTTGCTAGTTAGGTGAGCCAATACAGCTTTGAGTCACCTGAAACATCCGTGATTCTCTGGTTCTCTGTTGAACAATGTCAGAAGCAAACAGCCAAAGTCTTCTGCCTCAGGACTTATAGAATCATATCAGTTCAACAGAGCCACAAATTTGCAAGTGTATTTGTCTTTCTAGCCAAGTATGCTGCCTTATTATCCTGCTAAAATAAACCAGAATTCAGTGAGGCAAGAGGAATCTAGGCACAACAGGTATCTTGCTTCACAAGAGGAAATGCTGTAAAGTGAGAGGGAGTTATGTTCTCTGTTGTACATTTCAGCTGTTCTCGATCTGTACATTGCACACAAAACTTTGTCAATGCTTCTGTGAAAGGACCAAAGCAAAGGTTTCTCTTGCCTCTGCAATGCATGCAGGCAACCCCAATGTAATTGTTTCTCACAAAACAAAAGCATGTCAAGGACACTGTTCCATACTGGCTGATGAACAGATGTTTAGGTTTAAGTTGTTATAAAAAGACTGGTTTTGAAAATGTGATTGGGACAGCAGCTATGTATGATAATGTCTTAGGATGAATCCAGATGGAGATGGAATAGAAAATGGTAAGTAATGTCTCTCCTTTTCCTGAATTTAATTAAATAATAATTTTGGACATACATGAGTTTAGACTATTTTTAAGGGCATAATTTAAGGACAGTACTGTTAAATTCACCAAATGCACTAGATGTGAATTTTTCATTACTATGGAATGAGAACTAGCAATGCTTTTCTTTCCATTTGGGTTATTAATACAACTCTGGGATTCTGATGTCAGATATTGTGTTTTCAGAAACAGAGCAGAATTGTCTTGCTGAAGATTACTATTTAAAAATATCAGCTTGCTCTCCAAACAACATGGGAAAAGCACAGATAATATAATATTATTTTTACAAATGCATTCATCACAGAGTATGTATCTTAATCTACTGAATGTTCTTCAGACTGAATGTTCAGCACCCTCGCCCTCCTTCTGCTGAAATGTAGCCATCTTTTATATCACCATTTTGATAGCAGTGAAAAAGAACATTTGACAATTTATTATAGGATTAGAAAAAAATTACCCAAGCCTGTCAGTATAATTTTATGATGGTTTTGTCTGCTCTGCATTTTTTAAAGATCAAACTTTTTTGCTGTCCTTACACATATGTACATAAATTTACTCAGGGGAAAACTGAAGCAACATAATTATTTGAAGGCTTTATTTCTGTTACAAGTTAAACAATTGCTTAGGTTTTTTTTCTTTTTTTAATGTAAATACATTGCATAAAGACAAAAATGGAAAATTAGAAATGTTACAGGCAAACTGAACTTATCAAGCTATCCAAAGTATTTTGACTGAGGTGATGTCAATTGCTATCATATTATAAGTTACATTTTTAAAGTCAAATCCTATTATATTCTTCTGGAATTCTGAAATTTACGGGGGCAACTTCCCACTGAAGTAGTAGTTCAAGTTATCAGGCTCCTTAGCAAGCTCACAGTTTGGCAATCTCATTTTCAGCTTCAATCTACAAAAGTAGCACTACATTGGGCTGCTTAGTTTAACTCTTTTAGCATGGTATCTTCTGGATCAGGAGATGGAAATTAACCGAACTCTTGAGTTTACATCTAATCAGAGTATTTTAAGACACATACTTTCTTCCACCTCTATCCAGAAAAAAAAGTATCGCTTGAATAAAAGGAGTGTAAAGTATTTGTCCAATTAATATGAATCTCAAATTGATTCTGAAGCTACTGAAATGCCTGTTACTATCTATGTTTTCTGAATTGTGCGTTAATAAAAAACTGTGAAATTGATGGGTTTGTTGTACATGGGACACAGTATGTTATAATTTGTGTTTTGACAGTGAAATGCTCTTTGGGTACCTTATTTTGGAGAACACAAGAAATTACAATACAGATGAAAAATCACATTTAAATGTTCCATTTTAAAAATCTGAATGTATTTATAAGGAAACATCAGCTATTATCAGAACCCTCTGAAGCCCTACAAAACAGTCTAATACATGAAAGTCAACATTTAATATGCTATAGTCTCATGTTTCCGTGCAGTAGCTCCAAGGAAATCAATTTTTAAGCTCGAGGGTGTTTTGATTTGGTGCAGTTCTGTAACATTTGTAAATGTTATCCAGAACGCCTTCAAAAATAACACAATTTAATAATCACAGATGTTCCTACTCTGTCTTCATAGCACTGTTAAAATATCATGACAATGAGATTTATCAGATTTCATGGTACTACAATGTGCACTGAGCTATTTTTGGCAAGGTTTTAATATGACTAAAAGTGAATAAACTCAATTGAAAAGTTTTAGAAGACTTTGAATGAAAGTTTTGTGATCTTTTCAGAAGAAATGCTACCCTCTTCGCAGCTGAGATAGGATCAAATTACAGTCATATGATAAATGTTGCTTTTGTGCTCCAGGATATTGAAATTTTAAAATGTTCTCCTGAATCTGGCTGAGGGATGAAATGCTCTAGTGTAGGAAGCATCCCGGGCTGTTTCAAATGGTAGTGACTACGATTGCTCTGCAAACACTTTTGCAGTTAATGTGCTATGATGTTTTCTCCCTCATGTCTGCTCATACTAGACATAGGTGGGTATAGCTTAAACTTGTGTCTCCTAAATTAGCAATTTGCCACCAAGATCAGTGTGCCTCTAAAATCAGTGAGTAGATGGAGATGGGCTCCAGATTGCATTCGCTGGATTTAAATGGATCTTTGGAGGCATCCATATCTCCTCACTGGCTGCAAGGATGGTAATGACAATGAAAACAGGTCCAGTTCAGAGGCTAAACACAGATCTGATGGGTCTTCACCCTACAGTTTAAGAGGGAGAGATTTCCTCGTCCTTTATTCTGCTAAAGCAGTGCTGCAGGCAGGCAAAAGGTTGATAATCTGTCCCCTAAAGTCCTAACAATCAATAAATAAGAGGGAGCTTTGTTTTAAAGTGTGAATCAAAAGCTGCACGAGAAAGTATCTATGTTATGTTTTAAGCTTTGCTTTGTGGGGTAGTGAAGTCAATGATGGTCACGGATTCTGGGACATCAAGATTCTCCCTTAAGTGCCTGGAGGCAGAAGGTGCCTTGAAGCTAAAAATAGAAAAGTAATGAATGACAGTAAAAAACAATCCCAGAACAGAGGCATTTACCATAAGGCACTCAAGTTCTTTGTCTGCAGGTCTATGCTTTAACTATTTTGAATAAGTAAGGTCAGTCTAGATTGTCTGCATCCTCCACTTGTTCTTGTTACAGAAATAGATCCCTCTAATCGTCTTCCTACTTAAATGAAAGCTTTTAGTTGGCTTTTTAAAATTATTTTTATTTTGTAATGTTTAAGGAGCCACAGTTCTGTGCTTGTAGAAATTGCAGTTAGAAAACAGGAACCCAGATGATAAAAGGAAAAAGCCACACATAATACAGCATTAATTGCCATTAAAACAATACATCCATAAGCCTTTAGAATGAATTCCATGGAAACCATTTCAGTGAATTTAGTATGATGCTTTGAACTGGCACTAAACATGGCATTACTAAGAGAGTGAAATAATGTGAGGTAACTTGCACATGATTTTTTATTAACTTGTCTTTTTATTCAGAATTTTGAAAATGTAAGTAATGATATAAAATTATTGTTCCAAAGATCACAGGTTTTAACCATCCTATTGCATATCTTGCCTTTGAAAAGGAACTGAACATTTTCCATGCCGTGTATTTGCCATATATTTATAGTTCAATTACATATAGAGAATTCTGACTTTTGAGTAGCATGAGAAAACAAAACATATTGTAAAACTTTAAGTGTAGTATTCTGTGACTTTTGTCACTCATGGATTGTATAAAAGCTCTGAATATACAAAAATAATTTTAAGTGTTGCTGTTTGACTCACCCAGCCTAAACTGCTGTGCAGAGAGAGCTCATAAATTTCTGAGTCCAGATGTACAATTCCAGCTGTGTTTTAACTACAAATGGAACTGAGGCATAGACATAGGCCATTCTCTATCTACCACACCGTGGTTTTCCTTCAACAGACAGTGCAGACCATAAAGCAATCATGGCTCTCTTCAGTAGGTCTATTTGTCTGTGCTGTTGGGACACTGGGATAGGGAATTACTAGAAAGCACCTGACTTGCAGCATAATGTCACAGCCAAATAATCTAGGATTTTTAAAAGAAAGTGTGGGGCACCTCCCTCTAAAGTAATTTTGAAAGCAGTACTAACAATGTTTTTACAATATTTTAAAAATTAAACTCCTTTTCTATGTCTCCCATTTGCACCTTTGTCTTATCCTCAAATAATATGGGGTAGTTCGGGGTTTTTTTCAGAATGGTAAAACATGGAATTTAGAACCTTTCTATTAAATCCACTGACTGCTTTGCTTGACTAACCTGACCCAAAGGCCTTTCTCTGGAGAATATTTTCAAAAGCCTTAAACTGACAAACACTTTTTTGCTTGTATTGTTTCTACCTGTGAAATTTAGTAAACCTACAATTTGGATACAGGTTCTGGCAAATAACAATTTCGCCTTTGAAATGGTATCATCTGTCCAACACATAACTAAAGATAAAATGCTTTGGGAGCTTTTGTTTCTTTGAAGTTGCAATTTTGATCATCTTCTGGAATCAGATAAGTATCCTGTGTACCCCTATGTATATCTCAGTGTGTCTCTCCTAAACCCCTACAGCACAATTTCTAATTTAGGGACCTTTATTTGAGCCTTTAGATTGGAGCTGAGCCTCTGTGGTTGTTAATGTCTGTAGCAGTTGCTCTTGTGTTGTGTGCAGCTTGGTTACTTTCTGGCGTTTCTGTGATGAAGCCTTGGGGTAAGCTGCTTCAGCCTGAAAAGACTGTCCCAACAGCCACTTACCAGAGTGTGAGGACTCTATGTTATATCATATGTGCAAGTAGTATAGACTCCTTTTTGGTGTTTTTCAAGTGATCCCGCAAACTGGTGAAACCACAGATGTAGGAAGGTGAGTAGATTGCACAGTATTTGAAAAGAAGTCTTATGATGAGACTGATTCCCAACAGGCAGTAACTATTAGACACCAGGTAAGTGCTATTTTTTTGGCACAGTGGGACTTCAGTGGCACATGAATGACTGACACTGGCCACATTCTTACACTGGCCTCGTGCTCTGGATCAAAACTATCTTCCCGGGCACATATAAAAGGCTGATTAGATGTCACATTTAGTTAGAGCAGAACATTTTGTTAAAGTGAGGAAAGCAAACTCTTGCCTCTGTGTAGGAACTGGTGATCAGGAGACATGACTTACTGTTAGCCGTTAAAGGAAATTTTCCCTCAGTTCAGCTGCTAGAGGATTTTCTACTGAGGTAAATGCAATCAGTACTGCTAATGTAGCCACCACTGAGACATCTCAGCTGCCTCTGCTTGTGAGGTTGGATTCAAAGAATGCTGAATCAATGGAAAAACCTTGCTCGAAAGTCTCAGGCAACTGGTTATAAAACATCAAAATCCACAGCTCAAATTCTAGTCTTTTGTTTGCACTGGAGAAGCACACAGCAGACAAGTGTGGTCTCCACAAGTTTTATGCGAGTGCCTGGTCCTTGAGGACAGCGAGGAAAAGGGTTGCTACTGAGCTCTGTGCACAGACTTCATTTAGACCTTCCATAGAAATGGTATTTGACCTAAATGCAGAAAAAAAATTATGGCTAGGGTGCAGAATTCACTTTAAATCCCAACACAAACTGCCTGACAGAGTTCATGAAGTGTTTTGACCATAGTTTCAAGTACATGGTGTGGCTCTTGGGAATGGTCCTGCGCAGGGCCAGGAGATGGACTCCGTGATCCTTGTGAGTCCCTTCCAACTCAGCTTATTGTGTGATTCTGTGAAGTTCAGTGATGATCAACATCCATGGTATTGGTCACTGCTCATATCTGAAGTGCCTTTTAATCAGCCTAATTGTATACAAACTGCAGACCCCACACTGCACACGCTGCATCTCACAAATACAGTGAAACAAAGCAGCTGTTATAAGCAGCACAATGGTTTACAGAAAGGAAAAGAAAATAAGGAAAGGAAAAGTAACAAGATGCTAATTATCAGTGCTGCAATTTTATCAGGAGAAAGAGGCTTTTTATACTCTGCATAGATGGCAGAGGTTTCATGACCAAACACATGAATATCTTTTTATAATCATTACAAAAAGCCCCAACCAAAATGAACTTTTTCTTTTTCATGTTGGAACATCAGTTTTGTCAGAATGAAATGTCTCACTATCACACAATATTTTCTTAAATGTATATTGTAGTATTGAGAGTGCCTGCTCTGTATGTCTTGTTTTGTAACTTCTGGCTGTCAGTTATCCACACTGTGCCTGCTGAGCCCTCCCATCCTGCTCACACCAGCCTGTTAAAACACTGCTAGTTTGCTTTCCCCTTGCTCTTTCAGTGATATTCTTTTTCTCTGGCTGTGCTAATTCCTTCCTCATTCTTGCTACCTGCAGTGAGATGAGTTCACAGTTTTAGGGGTGTTTTAGGAGACGAATGTTGCAACCTGTAAGCTTGATCCATATTCAACCATAAACGCTTCCAAATAGAACACTCTTCTGCAAAGAGCCTTCACTGATTTTATTAAGCTTAGAGACAGAGAGTAGCACTGGTTTTACAGAGAATATGGATAATTTGACAAAAGGAAGTTTGCTTCATCTAGCTCCCATTTTATTTATAGATACTGGCAGTTCTTCTACACAGGATGAACACTTTCTTTATGTAAATTCAATGGCTGAGACTTGTGAGTGAGAACAGAAAAATGATCAATCTAATGTTGATAGCATCACCTTTTTGGAGAGGATCCAGAGTGACAAGTCTCATTCTATAGAAGATTATATTAAAAAATGGTGGACCACTCTTATTCACAAATGCTAGCATGGCCTCACTATCTGTACAAGAAAAGAACAGCAATTTTCATTTTGCTTATCTCTATTTTAAATGCAACATATTGCATGGGACCCGTTATTTCCAGTCATATTCAAGTTTTCTTCCAGTCTTCTCTGTTTGTAATTCTACACCAGACATCCACTTGAATGATATAAGCCATCTGTAGTTTATAAAACACCTTTAAGCTATTGTTTTAAAGTTTTATACCTTTTAATGTTTTCCTATTTATTTCCTGCTGATATCAACACATATGCTGCCAAAAGCAATCTTTAGTGGATACTAACATATTCATATTGAACACTTGATCCAGAAATTTTGCAGATAATAGGCAGAGGGAACATCTGTGAGAAGCAGATAATTTTTAATATTTATGGATAGCTCATTTCCATGTTGTAATCCTTAAGATGGGAATGGGTTTGTAAGGCTCTGTGCAATGCAAGTCATTTTTCTATATTCCCATCATGGTTAGGTAATGAAGGGAGCTGTGGTTCTGGAAAAGGAACACCAGCAAGTTTATTAATTAATGATGGAGAAAAGATCTTTACTGTTACTTGAATGAAATACAGTTGAATTGCGCAAAGAGGAAGATATTGAACACTTTAATACTCAGGATAATTTTTCAAACTGGACAGTGTAATCTGGAAGCATGCTTAACAAGTAAACTACATAGTGAGAATAATTAACTGTTTTCTGAACTTCTAAAGAGACACAGCTTTTATTATATAAAATCTAAATATGGAAATATGCTCTGAGCATTACCTCAGCATTAATAATGATTTACAAATTTTGCTTCTTCACTGACAATTAAGTCAGTAGGTTAAGTCCTTTCCTTGTCAGTGGCTTGAAACTCTATACTGGTATTCCACTTGGTATAGAAAATTCACCCACCTGAGACAAAACCACTTTCATACTGAATTTTATTCCTACAGCCATAAATGTGAAACTGGAGATTCAGAAACCTGTCTTTTGAAGATAGTGAAGGTGTGTGAAAGTGGAACCAGATTTCTAATTGTTATTTATTGTCACATTAAGTTTGGGTGGGTTTTCGAACATTGTAAATCATAAGTGCCTCACCTACTATTTTTTCATTCCTACTTTCAACAGCCAAAAGCACACCTGATGTAAACCTCTTTCACTTATAGGCTTAAAAATTATTTTACCTTTGATACCTAAATAATGTTTCACTAATAGGAGTAACACCTTGCCTAGCACATTATCTCTTAACAATACTGAAGAATGAATGAAAAACCAAGGTGAAAATCCTATTTTTTGGGAAGCTTCCTGTAGGTCCCTATGTTAATCAAATATATTTAATTTAAAGTTTAATTTAATTTAAACTTGATAAAACTTACCTTTTTCTGATAAAAGGAAGCAGAATCAGACTGTCTTGTTTGTTTACCTTGGCAATTCAGGATGGATTTATGCCCTCAGGGCAGGTATGTGATCTTTTGCAAGCCACCTTGACAGAACAGGCCTAGTATCCAAAGATCAAATGAGTCAGTTTTAGCATGGATGAAAAAATTCACAATTGGAGCTGGAATTTTGATTATTTTTCACCCTTGCCTACCAACTGGAACAAAGAGGTCAATTGTTTTTTCTAAACAGTTTTCTAACAGATTTTTAAACGCAGTCAACACATCCATGTTTGAAATTGCATATAGGTGAAACTCTTGTAGATGAAAGTGAAACCAGATGTCGTACTCCAGTGCATTCTCTATTTAACAACAGTGAAAATGATTTCACAAACTCAAGGCTTCTCATTTTCCTTTACTGTGCCCAAGTCTTATATTTTTTTTTAAAAAGTGCTCTTTCCAATAGTTCTTAGCCTGAGAGATTTAATAAAACATATAGATATTAACAAAGCATAAAAAGCAAAAAACCAAAATCAGTAAGCCATTCACTGAAACAAACTCTGTGTGGTATAAAGTTTACACACCCATATGAAAACTGGTGTGAAAGCTGTTCCTCACTGAACCATCCTACTGCCAAATCTATGTATTGCTTTATAGATACTGTCTTTTCTGAAAGTCCAATGGATGGAGTTGAATGTTTTTTATTTTAAGAAATATTTCATTTCTTGTGGAAATGAAGAGGCTAAAGTACAAAAAGGGAAGAATTCCAGCTTGTACAAACAGGCTCGTTGACCAAATATCTCCTTCAAGTG
Organism: Platysteira castanea; assembly: GCA_013397175.1. NCBI lineage: Eukaryota > Metazoa > Chordata > Aves > Passeriformes > Platysteira > Platysteira castanea. The sequence goes on from VYXC01005946.1 coordinate 102,161, forward strand.
GCATTTGCAAAGGGCTGCAGCTTAGAAATACTAAGAATGCAATTAGAACACAGTGGTGAGGATCCCAACTGGAATGAACAAAGGCTGAGACACAGGAGAAAGTTTCTATCACCATTTTAAGTTTGCTTCTCACACTCTTAACAGCTGCCTTGTCACTCACATGAAGTCTGAGTGGATTAGAAGGATTATCAAAGGCAATATGCCTTCTAATTCTGCTTCAAAGCTAATCAAAATTGGGTACACATGCAGTTATCCAACGCCAGTATCAATCAGAGTGTGACTGACACTGACACTCCCTGAACTAACTCCAGGATATTGCCCTACTGAGCACAGAACTATGCATCTCAAAATTCCCACTCCCATGAGACTCACCTGGACAAAAAAACCTCTAGGAATTCAGATCAGTTTTTTAAAATATATGACCAAAGCTGAGTTCAATTTTCAGCAAGAATGGCACATACTGAAATATGCCACTTTCAACAAAGAGCTGAGATTTCCCAGGAACACTATCCTTTCACACAGCAACCTAACTGGATATTGTTTTCTTAGGGAATCAAATGAGATTCTGTTCCTGGTGTTATATCTCCAAGTAAGCATGTGGTAAACAAAGGAGAAAAAACCAAAGGCACCAGACCTTAGGCTGAGACTGCTGCAGAATACTTGGAGCCTGGTACATGCATATGAATGTGTTTGGAGTGTGTTTCAGCCTTGGCTTCATTTCAGGTTTATTCAGAATTTCTTCCGAATTTTTAATTCAGTAGCAGTATCAGCAGCTCCTCTCTACTTTTCCCTTTCACAAAGATCTCAACTGAATCTTTAGAAGTATATTCTGACCCCAGCCCTTAGTGGGAAACAGAAAGGAGTGCATTCATTTAAACAGTAACAGTGAAACACACAATTAACATTAAAAGAAAGAGGCAACAAAACACCTTACATTAAAGGACAAAATCCTTTTGACATCTAGAGAAAGCCCACAATAAATGTTAAATGCCCATACATTCACAAAAGTATCAAAGCCTATGAAATACTGTTTATAATTTTGAATAATATGAGGAAAATCAAGTAAATAAGAGACATTTTTAACAAATATTGAAGTCAATCAACGTGTGGCTGACATCAGATGTTCAGGCACCAGGAAAAGCTACCTGAAGTAATAACTGTAATGCAAACCCAAGAAACATTGACACTTACCAGACTATATGAACCAAGAAATCCACTGACAAATGTAAGGCTAAAATATATCAAACTGAGTGGATTTCTAAAGTGTCTACAAATGTCAGCTGCTTAGTGCTGTTGCATTTGTCACTAGTACAGTTGTCTTGGCAATGAAGATTATGTTTACTCTCTTCATTATAGAATTTAAAGTTATTACTGGAGAAGTTTCCCTAAATAAATGCTTATCCCTGTTTGTGTATTCAATATGTATTTAGGAATCAATCAAGATAATGATCCCATTGGTGCAGTGTTGTCACATAACAAATTTGATCCAAAAGTCATACATAAAGTAAAAATAACAAAGTTTTATTTTCTTTGTAGGCAAGGTACTGGAACTGGCTCTTGTAAGATCTCAATAAAAATCTAGTTCACAAGGCAGGTAGAAATCACAGAAAGAACTCGTAAAGGAGTTACCAAAATCATCCTGACACTAGGAAATAAATTTTTTAATGCAAGACTAAGTTTTATGTACTCAGCTGGTTAAAAAAAAAAAAAAAGTAAGGCAATGTGATTATTTTTTATATGTAGTTACAGAAAGAGAATATTTCCAGTAATCAAGGGCTATCTATCTTTAATGATCAAGATGTAACAAAATCCAAGGATTAGAAGTTGAAGCTGGACCTTTATTTTTTGTTTTGCCTTCCTCAGCACCATTATCAAGATTATTTTCTAGGCTCATCGAGGCATATTTAATCTAATTAATTTCCTACCATTGCAAGGGCATTAGGGATTAGTTCCAGTCTTTGCGTATAGCGTGGTTAAACCTCATGAGGTCTAAAATTCTTTGTTCTAATGAACACCTTTAAGTCTAAAATAAAGCCTTGGTAAAACTTAATGACCTGGTATAGATGATCTGAGGATCCCTTCTGGCTTCAAACACCAGGAAACTTTGCAATCATTTCAGAAATCATATTTATTAACCTATGCTGTGCTTGATATATAAGCCACCTAGCACAGGTGATCAAAGAGAGATGTCCCCCTTGAGCCAAGAGAATATTTTAGAGAAAAGAATTAGAAATAAGTGGTAGTTAACTGAAGCACTCCCTAAATCCCTGTATCATGAAGCACTCCATTAAAATGTTACTTTGAATCCCTAACAAGCTTCAGTCAAGGCGGACTGTATTCCTAGCCCCTAGTTCTGTAAGCACCTTATCCTACAGGAGTTCCACATGGGTGCTCCTCTGTCTTTGGCCTGAGGTGTCAAAGATCTCATTATTAGTTCTGGGGCTAGCAGGAAAGAAGCCAAGTCTGTTCTCACTCCTGAAATACAACACTTTGAGAGCTGAGGGAATGCACTGTTGCACAGAGGTTAGTACTCCTCACCAGCAAGGAAGTAACAAGCTTTTATTTTGGTATTTGTAAATGAAAATTAAGTGTTGTTAAAAAAGAAATAGACTGTGTACTGTGTGTTCCATAAAAATCCCTGGGTCATAGGGAAGAGATGGCATGAGAAAGAATGGGATCTCAGAGAATGGACCTGAAAAATTCTGAGGTCAATCTGCCATATTTACTCTCCATATTTGTAACGAGTACAATGTGTATACAGAGATTTATCCAGTAAATTGCATTCAACCGTTATGCTTGACTGAGATTTATGCAAACTTTAGATTTACAGAACTTTAATTGTCATGGATAACCAATCTAAAATCACCAGTATTTTCATGGTGTGAACTTGAGAAGGCTCAAGATGAAGGTAAATGGTTATTTGCAATACTGGTTTCTCCTCTATATTAACATAGATGTTTATAAACTTATAAGAAAGTTGTAGTAATTCTTTGTGCTGAATATAGTCTCTCAAAGAATTTAATTTTTCATTGAGACAGCACCCTTATACTGAATACTAAATATTCATGATTAGCAATATTTAAATAAACTACTTACTGATGATAAGTGGCTACATAACAGACACATATCAGTGTGATCGTTTCAAAATCTCTTTTAATATATTTGGGTTTTCAGCTGGTTTTTAACCAATACTGTACCATGTGGCTGTTTGAAATATCTGTTCTAAGGTTTTTGAGCTGGTGAAAAGCAAAAAACCTGTAACAACTGTGTTTTATATACATAACCCCCAAGGTGTTACTGCATGTACTTACTTAATGTTAAAATCTATGTAATAAATTACCTACTTTGACTTTCACAGGTGTTAAATAGATACAATTTTATTATTTGCCATGTAATCAGGAGAGATTAAATATCTTAATAAGACTCAATTAAAATCATCAGATATTTATGATACTCATTGTAAAGGTTCATAAAAAATAACCTGCCACTATTTATAGCTCTCCTCAGATGACAATGTTTCTGAAACAGACTGAACCATCACTGACACTAGCAAAAATCCAAGAACAGGATTATTTACCTTGCTGAAAGTAAAGTACAAAAGTGAAGTTTAATAGATGGGCAGTGCATCAATTATTACTTGGGTAACCAAGTGAACAAATTCTGTGGAAAGCAAAACACTGCTACCTTCCCCCACCAACAAGAAATTCCCCCCTAATACATATTAACTCATCTTATTATCAGTTATCCAAACAAACACGCGTGTGTAATGACCCTCATTTGTGAAAATTATTACAGCACTATACAGGGGCATTTTCAGAACACAATTTTTGTGATCTTTTGTCTTTGTAGTATTGATTAAATGAAGATGATAGCCTCCTAGTATGAAGAGTACCTGTGCTTTTCAGTCCACGTTTCAAAGACTTGTATTGTATAAATTATAATTGGGAGGTAACTGAGAACCATGGTTTCTTATTAAACTGTCAGTTCCAAGAGAAATTTGAACTTCAAAAATTCCTTTCTTCTGTGTTTATTGTATATGTGGATCAAAAAAAACCTGTCTGGGAACAAGTAGTCTTTGAGTAAGTCAGCATGAATTCTCTCTTACACACAAGCCACCCACCCAACATTAGAAATCTATGAAAAGATTAATAGAAGGATACTAGACCTTTATATCCAGCAGTTTTTCTGTAGAGAATCTAAGTTTTAAAAATAGATATTGAGATAAATATGCTGAGAAGAGAAAAATAGCACATGTGAGAAATGTTTGTGCAATCTAAGAAAGTACCTCTTTTTCTGCTTTGTTTATTTCATAAAGTTTTCATCTCAATATATCCACAGCAACAATAACTGATTAAAGAGGATTTACAGTATCATAAAACATCCCAGGTTGGAAGGGGCCAACAGGAATCATTGAGTCCAGCTCCCAGCCCTGCACAGGACATCCCCAAGAGTCACACCATGTGCCTCATAGCATTGTCCAAACACTTCTTGAACTCTGGCTGGCTGGTGCTTAGGTGATAAATGCCTGAGCATCACCAAGTGAATGATTAGCATTAAAAAAACCCCTCACTATCAAGAAAATATTACCACAATTGTACAGAAAATGGATATTACTGGTTAATTATCACCAACAGAAAGACTTTATTTATGTATTTATTTATTTATCCTCTTAGGAGTGAAGAGCAGCTGTTCTGAGAGGCAGGAGTGCTGGAGTGTAAGCAGTGCATGGCTGTCTGCCTTGGTAAGACCTGGTGCTGTTGCTGTGACCTGCTGACACCAAGCGAGAGGTAATGTGATTTAGCAGTGGCACGAATGGATGTCTCAGGGTTGGTACTCAAAACATTCATTACCAAATTGTTGTCTTGAGGGCTCAGAAAAGGAGAAAGCATCTGTTCAGCAGAGGTATGGCATTGTTTTACAGGAATTCATACCAGCACAAACCTTCCCTTTCAGTGACAGTATTTCTCAGATCCTTCGTGGATTTGAGCACATACAGTTACTTAAGGAAAGGATGGAGACAGGGAATCAAGGTCATTATGAGACGTAATGCAGTCCAAAGTAATCTGTAATTCTCTCCTTGTCTGCTCTGCTGCAGAATGGCAGAGCATAGCTGCAGGCATACTTGGCTAGATTTTGTTTTCACTGAAAGAGGGAGTGGCAGACTGCTGAGATCACAAAAGGTATTATTTTTTTAAACACAGCATCTACTGAATAACTTCTCAGATAGAGTCCCCTTACCTTTTCAGTCTGCAAATGCCCTGCTTCCCAGCTGATCTTGGAGAAGCACAGAGAAGAATGTGGCCTTTATTTTATGACATGTAGCCAATGAACTTGCAACATTTCTTTCAGAGAATTCTGTTTTTACAACTTCCACCTTAGTAGTGAGATTGCAAAGTGATAAAGGGAAGTCTCCATAGGGATATATTTAAACTGAAGTGGGAAATGGAATTCTTGCAGAACACACCACCCTGTTAAGTGAAGTCAGCAGCTGACTGTGAATGATCCTGGGTACACTGGGAAGCTATTCTGGAGCTGCATGATTATACAGGGCCTGAGGAAAAAAAAAGAAATTCTTCCTGCATGAAATCCCATAGCAAAATGAAAACTGCTTGAGTCAATGGATAACAAAAGATGCAGTTAATTCATCCTTCTCCCAGCTGATGTCCAGGAGCATGTCCAGGAGTTTCTTCTATCCAACATGTGTTACAATCAGAAATAAAATAGACACAATTTTTAACCTGACAACAGAATATTAGGGCTTGGTTTTAGGAATCTCTTTGGAAGGAAAGTAACTATGATGAGCACTGTTGCTAAAACATCCCTACTTGGATACTGTCACATTTATAACTTATGGTTAGCAAAGGCTTCTAGATTTTCCTAAATAAGAATATAAACATTCTTAGCATGTCATTGTTTGTTGAGAGAGTGCAAGTAATCCACACATGGTAGGACTAAACATTTTTGTTTGGCTTTTGAAATTTTAGGATATGGCTATTCCTATTTTGAAATTCAATGAAACAAAATAACTATTTTAGGTTTCAGTTCAGACATTTCTTAAAGATCCTCCCTTCCAGAACTAAAATGGCATTTTACATGTATAAGGAATACCAAACCTAGTCAAATAGATACCTCAGAGCCAAAGGGTGGCCATATTTCCAATCTTTAATTTGTTTTGATGTCCTCTTCTCCCATCTCATTTTTCATTTGCAGTTCATGAGAATTTTCTTTTCCTACTGCAGTTTTTTAATGACTTAGAGTGTCATTAGACTGTTCTATTGCTCTTTCCTAGAAAGCTTAAAATGTAAAAGATTTATAGACCAGGATTTTTTTAATTGCTTCCACTATTTTCCTCAAGAAAGGAGGGATGATGTCTGGCATTTTTCATTTGGACACAGTGCACTTTTATTGAAAGTTAAAGATAATGGGTTTGGCAGTTCCTTTTTAATCCAATCTACTGCTTCGTGTCCACAAAAAGAAAATTGGAGAACATGGCCACAGTTGGCATTTTGTGATAGAGTCCATTTTTCTTCTATTGAGGATGCAAGCAGTGGCTGACATTTCTCAATTAGGTCCTCTTTTTTCTTATTGATAATGAATTCTTTTATGTGGCTTTCACTTTAAGTTGCTCTATAACATGGACTGCTCAATACAGTGAGTCTGACAAGTAACTGAGCTGAAAGTGTGAATGGCTGCTTGTTATAATTTCACAGTATTTCCTGTAACTGCAAATGACACCAACCTTTGTTCTAATACATATAGTTGGGAAATTTGGATTTATTTGTGTAACACTCAATAAAATCATTCCTTTACTGTAACACAGACAATTATAATAATCGATTTTTTCCCCTACTGTTTAGCAACTAATTTTACAGACAATTAAATTACACTAATGAATAGATTAATCAGTTTTAATGTGAATCAATATACTTGTTTTCACTATATTTTATTTAAAAACAAAATATGTCAACTTCCCACAAGTGTAGTAAAATATCTACTAGCCATTTATATCAATGTCTGTTATTCAATTAACCCACTTTTTGTGGATAATCAATCTGCATAATTTGGCTAGGGTGTTCTCTAATCAGATTAGGGATGTGCACATGCACAAATCAATTGTCTTTTAAAAGGCATACTAGAGGAATCACACAGCACTGGCTATGCTGATTGTGCCTATCTTTTCAGTAGAAATAAGAAGAATAAAAAAGTTACTGCTATGCTGCAATTTGAAAGTTTTCACCATTTTCTTTTATTTCCTGCAGCGTCTGTTAGATATATTTATGAAACTGTCCTTATATATGAATGTTTACAAATAAACTTTTAAGGAAGTGTGCTCTGAGGTCTCTTTTGATAAAACCTAAAAACATGAGCTTCCTTTTTGAATTCACTTTAAAGCTTAGAAGTTCTTATTTCACCCAGCAGCAATATCAAGGATTTTTTATTGGCATGTTCGTTGATTCAAAAAGTTTTCAAAGAACTAAAATCAGCTTATTGTGGCCCTGCAACAAAATGATCTGCCTTATAAAACAGTTTTACGGTCTTTGACCCAAGGACCTGTCCCACTAATAAATGAGGAAAAGAGAGAATTTAGATAGAAGGGCTGTGCTATGGATTCAGAGTAATTTGACTGTCAGCCCCCAGTAATGCACCCTTCCACCTTTGCTTTAGTGTAACTTCCCTCATCAGTGCTCCCTTCAGCAAAAGACGAGGTTGCCTTAAGCTCTCGTGCTGTCCCTGCACATCCATTCACACGACAAAGCAACTGAGCTGCTCCTCAATGCCGTGCAGCTGAGGAGAACTAGGATGGCTCGTAACAATCTTGCACCTCTCAGGATCAGAGTTAAACATAATCGGTCTGTGAAAAGCATCTGGGTTTAAGTAGTCAGTAGACAACATTGCCTCATATTTAGACTCTAATGGGAAATTGCTATTAATAGTTTACTTGGAACATACTGTAACCAAAACAGCCTTAGTGGGTTCTCTGACCAATGAGATTTGTCTAAGCAAGGACTAATCAAACTAAAATAACATCCAGGTTTATGCAAATAATTTTCTGGTTAAGAACCAGATTCTCCAGTAGATGACTAGCCAAAAAAAAAACAAAAAAGAAGGAAAAAAAAAGAAATTAAGTTCATTAAAAAAAAATAAATGTCAGTTATAAGCTAGTTAACTTCGGGTACTTCTAAACAGGAAGTATTTTGAAGCTTATGTGTTTTCTCTGTAGTATGAACACATTTTGGAGTAACATCTTTTTCAGAAGACAAGGTGAAGGATAACCCTCAAGGGCAGAGTTGCAAGCTCTTTTAAGACAAAATGGAAATGCCAATCAAAGTGCAGATGGTTTTTCTCCTGAGAGGTGATTATTTTTTCATAGATCCTTCCCTAGAAGGATGGTTTAAATATATCAACTAAACTTCATAGTAGCACTGTAACAGTAGAAACCAAAAGGAAATATATCTCAGTCATAGCTCTTCTCAAGCACTTTAAAAATACATTTTCACTCCTGAATCAAAAAAAGCCCCAAAAAACCTGTAAAAAATCCCATGAACAACAACAACAACAAGAAGAAAACCAAAAACTAAACAAAACTAAAAACTGCAACTTTTTTCTTTCTCTGTGCACTAGAAAACTTAACGTTACATACCTGATGAATCTTAACTTCTGGTTGTATCTCCACTCTAACATATATTTTCTGAGGCAGGTCTTCTTTTTCAGCTATGTAAAAATATTTAACTTAATGTTTAGTTGCAGAAAAGATAGCCTTAAAAAATAATAAAAGACTTGTACAGAAGCACAGATCTCAGATATATGTATTTCAGTTGTGGACTGATGTTATTTAACAAACTGCCAGATAGGGAGACAAAGTATATTCCATTTATATTTAATTAATTTTTATTATTTGATTATTAGCCTATTAGATTTGAAAGTTCTTCTGTTTCAAGTAGGATTTTAAGAAAAACATTGTTAAAAATGACCTGGAAAAATTTATATGGATCAGTTTATGTTGATATCAAAATCTACAGATTATCAGTGTAACTGATTGAACTTCAGTAAATTACTTTGTTTGCAATAAAAAAAATAAACTCCACTTGTTATGGGTTAGTTGAGCTAGAGAAGTTAAAGAGAGTAGGGTTGATTTCTCTCACTAGAGACAGAATTTTGAATAAAAATAAATATTTCTGTAATAACTGCCTTTAATTCTTATAGAAAAGAAAAAAAAAAAACAAAAAAAAACCACCAAGAAAACTCCAAATATTGTGTTATGTGTTGGGCAGGTTAGGCAAGAGTAAGTTCTCCTTAGGTTTAAAACTTACTGTTAACTTGTCCAAAACTGTGGATGGTATTGTTATAGAGTCACTCTGGTGAATAGCAATTTTGCTGTGGTAGGAATTATCTAAAATTTCTTACTTTTCATGATCATAAGATTAGTTGCAACCCACGTAGATTTATAAAGCCACCAAAGACCATTTCCATAGATCAAACCTATAAAAATCACAACATAGTAAAAAAAAGAAAAAAATAGCTGAAGCAATGTGCCTCAAGAAAAACTTCATGACAAAATTGCTCCTAGCAGCTACTTCTCTCATATAAAACTTCAGCTACCACTGCCTCTATATGTGAGGGAAGCTTTTATAATCACACGAAGAAAACAAGATAGCCCACAGCTTGTCTAATGTGTTATATTAATTCCAAAAGATCCCTGCAGATCTTGCAGACACATTCTAGGGCCAGAGTTTTAAAGATGTACAGGTACTGTATACCCTGAGGAACTTCACATGGGGATACTCACGCTTTATGTCACTTTCCTGATTATCAGGCTCATGGGAAAGCTCAAAAATTATATGAAGAGAGAAAATATCTCTAAACAGACTTTAAAAGCTGAAAAGCCAAGCTAATCTCAAACCCTGTAAGACACCCAACTCTGCTCATTGAGAGCATTTAGCTCTTCTGAACATTTAAGTCATTCCCCTCCTCATCTCCAGGGGAAAAGTCCCTCTTATAGTTCAGATCTTGAAATACTGACAGATGCCTTTTGGATTCTCATTCTCCATGATCTGGACATATCAAGGCCTCTGACCTCCAGAGAAATTATTGCAGCTAATACTGAAATTCTACTGTTGAAACTATTTCAGTTAGTGTAAATTCATAACAATTGGAACAGGGTCTCTCAGATGGCTGCTTTGCTGCTTGACCTTATTCAAGAGAGAAGAGCTGGCTCCTATTAGATGTCTTGTTTGGATTTCATATTAAATATCCATCTAACGGAAGATGAATAAAGAGTCCACTAATGTTGATTTTTTTCCTGCTTTGCTTTTGTCATTTTTTTTTACTCAGTGCTTGAATTAAAACACAAGAGACGCAGTTTTTTCTTCAGACTTGGATGTTTATTATTTCTTATCTATGATACAGCTACACAAGTTCTGCTCCTAAGCTAACAAGGTGGAAAATGGCTGCAGAGTTCTTTTTCCAAGGCCTTTTGAAAGCCAAGCTATCTGATTATATAATGCCAACAAATTTATTTTTACTTATAACCCAATAATCTGTTAACCTGACCTCTGCATTGCGGATTTTTCTGTCCAGTCACTAACTTGCTCAAACTTATGAAGAAGAAGGACGAAGAAGTACTAACCACGACCCTAATCTCTCCATCTTGTTACCTGTATATATATTACTATATCCCAAACCCTATAATTCTATATCTTCACCCAGTGATATAACACACTTCTATTAATCACACATTAACAATCTCGGTGTTATCACATAGATTTGGAAGCCTTTTCCAGGGCCTCAGGTCAAATGCAGTGTATTTTTGAGGATCAGTGCTTGTAAACTCTGAGAGATTAAAGTTCTCAGAATCCAGAGTTCCAACACACTAAACCAGAAATAAAGCTTTTCTGGATGAATAATTTAACATTTAGTTTAGAGAAGTTGACTTGCTTCCCTAGGTAGTGAAATATTTCATGCTCAGTTGTAGAGCTCCTTAGTTTTAAGAAGGAGCCTTGGAGGTATCTCCACTCATAGTTCTTTTATTGTTAGCTAATAGTTGTGCCTCTATTTCAAAAATGAGAGATGTGTTTGAATTGTCGAGACTTTACAGAATCTAGAAAGTATGTTTTGTAAGGCCTGTAACCACTCATAAGAAAGGGACCCCAAGAGATGTTATCATTGTGGTGAAAATCAACAGAATGTGACTTGAGGGCTCACTCCTACTGTTGGACTTTTCACGGTTGCTAGCCATTTGCAAGTTTTTATCAAACTCCTTCAAGAATATGGAACCTGGAAATTTCTCCTGGTTTGACACTGTCAACTGATTATTTTGGCAAAGTATTTCTACTGAAGGCAAGATGTATGACAAAAACAGCAAGAAATATTGTAATAGTAAGTCTATACCTAGGCTGAATGGTTTCTATATCCAATAACCTCAACTCACACTGCAAAGGTAAGACCTAGAAACTGAATGGAAAGAGTACTTTCAGAGCATTCTAGTATCTGGAGGGATGAAGAAATATCTTAAGAATTTCACAATGGTATTAGTTTTCACCATGAACTAATCATAAAAGATGAAATTATCAAAACTTTAAAAAGCTCTCTAATTGCTCTAATGAAGCAGAGCAATGAATGGCTAGTGAAATGAGGAAGCAGCTGATTTTAGAAGATCCATAGTAGCTGGAAATGTGCCTTGCCACTCAGCAGGAAAAGTGACAGGACCTCCAGACTTGACAATCGCATGCTGTGAGTAAGATGTTGCTGCAGAAGGGGGAAAAGCAACCAGGTGGCCCACTAGTTGCTCAGCTAAATTCAGCAAAGCAGACTTAAAAATGCAGAATTCAGCTGTATTTCTAAGTTATTCCCGTTGATGCAGCTTCTTGGTTTGGTTTTTTTTTTTTAAATTCCATTCAAGTTTTGAGTTGTGGTCTGCTGAGCATCAGAAAGTCTCTGGTTTTGAAGTCAGGGCTTACAGTGGTGTTTAGATGTTTCTTTAAATTTGAACTTGCTCCTTTTCCTTGCTAATTACTTGCGGCAGATAAAAGGTATCAGGGACATTCAGGACCAGAACAGAAATGCTAAATGAACACTGATAACAAGAAATAAGGAATTCTGAAGTTACCAGAAAAAGTCTGGATAACATTTTTGGACGCAGTACATAAATTTAGACGGTTGCAATATTTTCCTTCCCACCCCAAGACAGTTTTTAAGCCCCACCCTATTCATCTTCAGTTTCTTTTACAACTTCTGCCCCCATTCTAATTTATCCTTCTGTTCAACATGATGACATTCCCATTACTCCTCACTCATTAATATCACAGAAATACTACAGCAGGTGAACTGAGAGATTTTCAAGGGAAGTAAGGGCAGCTGAGGACCCAGTTACTATTCAAAGTCCATAGAAGTCGGGTCCTTGACCTTTTTATGTCATTTCATTCCCTCTTTCCATAACTTTAAGCTCTATTTCCTTTGGACAATTTTTTTTCTTAGTACAGAAATAGAAAAAAAAAAACATTTGAAGCAATGGGAATAAAAAAAAGGAGACTTTTTCTAGTTTTCTGAAACCTAAAAAATAGTCAACATCTGCTGCAGCTGTTATATGTTATATGACCTTTTCACTCTGCTTTCACTCATATGAGAGGAAATAGCATAGCAAGTAAATATACTGCTGTTGATCTGGAATACCAGTGATGTCAATGTTTGTGGTTATCAAGAACACAATGAATGCCCTTGACACTTAAGGGTATAAGAAATGAGGTTTTTTGAGTTTAGTTTCTTGCTTCATTCTTTACCAGGGCATTATTAAAACTGAAAGCTTCACAATTTTCTCATTCAAAGACCTTTTCAATAGTTAAGAATATGCTTTCAAGCCATAACTGTATCAGGATGTGTGGTTGTGCCTTTGTCAAGAAAATATATACACATTTTGCTTGTGATGCTGTCTAAAATCTTGACAGCTAAAGAATTCATCTTTGGAAGTGTAGATTCATTTCTGCTGTTAGTTGCAAGTGAGTAAAGCCTCCCTTTTATAGGTTGGATCCAGTGCCACATTGATTATGCAAATAGCCTTTGTGAATGCCTCAGGCATACATTGCTGGAATTGGAAGGCAAATATCTTGGAAGGCAGGACTGAATTTTGAAACCAATGAGTTTTTCTTATATTCTGGCATTAGTAAATTATGAGCTACTGAGAAATAAGCTACTGACAAAGGTCTCTGAGGAAGCCTTGTAGCAGTGTTCGTGTACCTAAAACGGGCTACAAGAAAACTGAAGAGAGACTTTTTACAAGGTCATGTAGTGATAGGACAAGGAGTAATGGCTTTAAACTGAAAGAGAGTAGATTTAGATTAGGCATCAGGAAGGAGTTCTTTACTGTGAGGATGGTGAAAGGATGGATCAGGTTGCCCAGGGCTGTTGTTGCCCTATCCCTGACGGGTCCAAGGCCAGGTTGATGGGGGGCTCTGAGCAACCTGGTCCAGTGGAAGGTGTCCCTGCCCATGGCAGTGAATTGGAACTGGATGATACTTAAGGTCCCTTCTAACCAAAACCATTCTATGACACTCTGATTCTATGAAATCTGTTCCCTTTCTCCTACAAGGTGCATGTGGCTCAAAAAGTCTTAAATACAGATTTTCTTTCCAGGAGAGGCATATTAGCAGTGTTCGTACTGTGAGATGGTATTTTAAAATTTAAAAACTCCTTTTCCTTGTGGGAAAAAAGACTCATTTAAATTAAAACAAACAAACAAACAACATAACAAAACTGACTTTTTTGAAAAAGATTTGACTAAAAATAATAAGATAGTTGTCCTGAATACCTCTCTCTCTGTTCCTCACTAACCCAACACTACTTCAGTTTTCNTGAAGGCAGGGAGCTACTGAATGGAATTTAGAAGCTATCATGGGAGAGACTGAAATGCTAAAGGTTCATGACTAAGAGAACTGGTCATTTGCAAAAGCAGCAGGTGCTTGCTGAGGCCAGGTTTGCATCTCAAAGCCAAAGAAGAGGAGCATAAACTGAAATGGGATAGGGGTGAAAAGAGTTCTGCTCAGCTACCACACCTTAAAATTGAGACAGTGCCTGGTATTGCACAGAAAGCCAGCAGGAGGTACCATTTCACTCAGTTCAGTGTCTTCCACTCATGGTCACAGTAAACAGTGCTTGAATGACCTAAAATGTCTGTATGAATGAGTGTGATAAGCCTGTAAGCATCCAACAGGATTGCAATTTATGATTTTGGTGAAGTTCTAGTGATGATGAAAAATAATTTTAGGGCTGCAGAGAGAATGTTTTAATAATGAAAATGTGTATATGGAGAATGCTATATTTTCTTGTATTACTTTCAAAAGCATTTAATAACTTTTCACTTTTATATTATAATCATGAGACTATATTAATTTCCAGAAGTATTTAGCAACTTCTGGAACTATCTGTAATGTATGTGACTGTAATCCAAATAAGTTTTGGAATCCTTCTTAGAATAAGTATTTTAAAANTGATAATGGAAGAAAGGTCAGAGAATGTGGAGATTAATGTGGGGAAAGTAAATAAATAAAAAGACATCAAAAGGAGCTGCTTCTGGTCAGCTCTCATGAGGATGATGCTATCCAAGCTATTGCTTCTGCTATGGAACTTCTCTTGCTTTAATCCTGGTCTTCCAGAAATGTCAGTCTCTAAAGATGGTTTCTTTGGGAGAACAAATGAAGGCTTTGCCAACAAAACTGGGATACACCTTAGGGAAAAAAGATTAATGAACTACTATAAATTACCCTGTAAGAAAAGCAAGGTGTGTATATATATATATGTATATATATATATATATATACACACTTTATATACTTGAAGGCAGGGAGCTACTGAATGGAATTTAGAAGCTATCATGGGAGAGACTGAAATGCTAAAGGTTCATGACTAAGAGAACTGGTCATTTGCAAAAGCAGCAGGTGCTTGCTGAGGCCAGGTTTGCATCTCAAAGCCAAAGAAGAGGAGCATAAACTGAAATGGGATAGGGGTGAAAAGAGTTCTGCTCAGCTACCACACCTTAAAATTGAGACAGTGCCTGGTATTGCACAGAAAGCCAGCAGGAGGTACCATTTCACTCAGTTCAGCGTCTTCCACTCACGGTCACAGTAAACAGTGCTTGAATGACCTAAAAGGTCTGTATGAATGAGTGTGATAAGCCTGTAAGCATCCAACAGGATTGCAATTTATGATTTTGGTGAAGTTCTAGTGATGATGAAAAATAATTTTAGGGCTGCAGAGAGAATGTTTTAATAATGAAAATGTGTATATGGAGAATGCTATATTTTCTTGTATTACTTTCAAAAGCATTTAATAACTTTTCACTTTTATATTATAATCATGAGACTATATTAATTTCCAGAAGTATTTAGCAACTTCTGGAACTATCTGTAATGTATGTGACTGTAATCCAAATAAGTTTTGGAATCCTTCTTAGAATAAGTATTTTAAAATGTGTTAGGCAAGAGATTGTCATTCATACTGGAAAGATGCAAGAAATAAATACTGTCTGTCACATAAAGCACTTCCTTTTATTAAAGACCCATAAAGATCCTTGGAATATAAGACATTTCAACTGGTCCTTAATTTAGTAGAGTATCAAACTAGTCAAGTACTCATTGAGAAATTAGTTTTTTACAAGCTACATAACAAACTAACTGTAAGCCAGCTAGATCAAGAGACTAGAATCTGTAATAAAGCCAACTGGAGTGAGTATGGAATATTCTATGAAAATCTGGATATTTTCCATGCCTCATTACCCACTGGGATTGAATTAGGAATTTTTGAAATACTTTGCAAAATAAATGACAACAATAAAGCCCAATTCAGAATAACTAAGTTGTTAATCGCTTCAGATGTGAAAACTCCAGGTGAATTTCAAGCTGCACTTCATAAGGTAGTGGGTTACAAGGTATTCTGAGATGAATATTTTTCAGCATTTCCATCTGGAACTGTTCCACTTCATATCAATAATTAAATGTTTATCAGAGCAAAGATGTGAACTACTGACTTCCTCTTTCCAAGTGAGTGCCTTGAATATTGTCTGGTGAATATTGCTGCTGTCTTTGGCCAAGTGAGTAAGTTATTAAAGATGGAATAGCACCAGAAAGAGTTGTTAATAGAGTCTCACTCTCACTGTCTCTCTCCAGTGCTCTGGTAAGGTGATAAGTGCACATTTGACCCTGCATGAATGTTCTTCTGTTAAGTATCAGTGAGAGTTCAGAATTATTTTAAATCAGAAATAAAACATCAGTTGTGATTTGAAATTCTGAGCGCTTGTGATTCCTATCTTGAAAACTCATATCTAAGATATTTTAGAAAGAGTAAGCATGCTAATTTATTAAGGATGAAAAGCCTGTCAATGCAAAATTTTTTTCTAGACTCAGCCTTGATGCTGAAGAACAGCTACCTTCTGTTGCAAGGAACTAATTTGAAGATATTTTTACTTGCTAGAAAACACATAAGGACTGTACATGATCTCTCTCTTCTTCATGCTCAGATCAACCTGGCTATATAGAATTCCTTTGAATTCCCACCTGAATCTGGTGTGGAAATAGAATGTACTGAATGTTTGAGAGAAGAGAATGCTCTACAGAAGCAACACTTAGAAGATGACAAATAGCAGGTGGCTTTTAAAACAAATTCAAGAAGTGGAAGAACAAACCTAGAAAAAAATTGCTTGAAAAAGTTAAACAGTAGGAGACTTTTAAGAAAATTCACAAATAGCAATGAGACAAGAATGAGTCAGAAAACCAACTGCTAGAAAAGCTAAGCAGCAGGAAACATAGCAGCAAAACACTAGTGAAACAAGAATAAGACAGGGAAACAGGAACTGAGGAAAGTTAACCAATAAAAGATTTTAGACAATGAAAAGTAGCATTTATACTAAAGTAAGCCAGGAAAAACAACAGCTATGAGAAGATAAGGAAGGTCATGGTGAAATCAAAGAAAAATTCCTTTTCTGTGAGGAAAGAAGCTTCAGTTCCTTGGCATGGACCAAAGGTATATATTCTGTCAGCCTCAGATAGTGACAGAGAAGAAACTACTGTACAGAACTGCTTGTGTAGAAATGTCACTTTCAAAAGATAATGCTGTATAACAGTTTCCAAGGTTACGAATAGAAAAAGGAAGACATATACATAATGTTTGTTTTACGTCTTCAGAAGATTCTCACTCTACATGTGGCTGGACTTTTAAGTAAAATCAGCTTCCTCATACTCTACAAAGATTTCTCAGAAGACCAGCATGTACTGGGAGAGCTCATTAACTTCCACTGTACACATCAAAGAAGCCTTGCCATGAGAAAAACCAGCATGGTTCCAAACAGGGAGATAGCAGGCTGGAAGAACAAGCAGTGAAAATCAAGACAAAGCACCAAACCAGGGAAACAAAGGAACTGGAAGAGTAGATTAGGAGTAAAAAGTGCTTTCCTTATTTCAAGAAAAGAGTCATTATACCAAAACTTCAGTATAGGAAGGTAGAGCTGGAGTGTAGCAGGATAATCAAAACAGATTTACATGAAGATGGTTTTTGTCATGATTCATCCAAGTTTTAAGCAAGTTGCTTAAAATGTTTTTGCATTCTATGGAAAAGTGCAGAAATGTACTCAAGTTTTCCTTCCTGGAAATACATTTATATTTAACCAGGTATTGAGGCTGGCATGCAGCCATGATGTCACCAGGGTGGCAAACTGCAAGGATTTGCATGGGAAGTATCTTGTACAGCTCAGCTGCTGCAGACAGGGCACTTGCAGCTCTGGATTCAAACGGAATGGGAAGATGCTGCCTTGCACAGATGCAATCTTCCATGCATAATTTTGTGGGATGTATCTTAACTCTGTTGTGAATATGGTTCTTCCTTGCTGCCAGATTAATATTTTTGACATTATCTTAATGACAGACATGTGGAGAAGCCTGGAAAAATGAAAGGATACAAAACAAGACAAACCAAGAATATTTTTAATAATAACTTTGCTTCAGAAAAGTACCAGACTGACGCCTCATAAATAACTGAATTACTTGTTTAGAAACATCATTTAGTTGGGATAAGTTCTGAAAACACTAGATAAGAACTAGAAATGAAAATTTATGAAGGGAACCCACCCTAACTACCATAAAAAAGAGATTTTATGGCTACATTCTGAAACTCTCCCTTAAAAAAAAAATCTGTGTGGTATTGTATACATAAATATAACACATAAAATATTGTTGAACTCCAAATAATATTTCCTATCTGACACAGAGTTGTGCTCAACAGAAACACAATAACAAGCCAGCATATTTAGAATTCATTCTGATTGAGTACAGGCAGAATTCATCAAAAGTACTTCAGGCCAAACTGATCCACAGCCACTAAGAGTCTTGTATTTTTCCTGCCTGTGCAACACGGATAAATAGCACACAGTCTCCCCTGGGAGAGGAGACATGCAAAAGGGAGGAGGGTGTCATGCAAACCCCTGTTTCTGTACTCCTCTGCAGACAGACAAAGACTAAGCCCTAGACTTTATCTTTTTTTTTCTTTTAGAGCTGTAGAAAATACTAAGTTTCTGACTTCTTTTAGCTTCTCAAGGATGCAGGTTTCCCAACTTTTCATTAATGAGTGAGAATATGAAGATCAGTCTAGGAAATCTATTCAAAGTGAAAGAGAGTAAGCATTTGAGTAAAGGTATAGTAAGAGTTAGGGAATAGGGGAAAACTATTTGTGGAGGGGATCTCAGAATACGACAGCGCAAAGTTTTCAACACACTGCTCAAGACTAGGCAGCACTGAAATGATTTGTATGTGTGTTGTGTTCCCATATTGTGTCTTTTTCGGTTGAAATTTTAATTCTAACATTTTCTAAATGACGGATTTGGCTATTATTATTACTATTTTTTATTTGAAAGATTTGAATTTTTTTTTCTAATCTTGTTTGAATTTTAATGAGTTAAAAAAGCACTCCTGATCAAAGCACTTTGTTAGCTTCTACTGGTTTGAAATGCTAGCTTAATTTTTAACAAACAATAATATTGCTTCATTTCTCGCTATTGAGCAGACTGACTGGTCATTGGGTGTGAAGGGCTCAGGGAGGCAGAACAGTTGGTTGTGCTCAGACATACGAATACAGAAGTACATGGATAGAGAGCAAAGATTTCATACCATGTGATTTTTCTATGGTTTGCTAACATAGAAGACAGTTTACTCTCCATCTGACCTATTATCTCTGTGGTTGCTAGTAGGTTTTTGACTGATCAGCTGGATAAACATGGATCTACTTCTGCATTTATGAAACCAAATACAATCTTATTGCTACTTTGGTGAGAACAACAGTATTTCTCCTTGTATGAAATTGTATCTTGTCTTTGACAAATGACTTTTAAAGGATGAAAATGCAAACTTAACTAATGAAAAGTAAAAAGCATATGTATTTGGCAAACCATTATTTTTCTTCACAGGACTAAGGGCTTTTCTTCAAAGAAAACCAACAAACTATACACATATACAAACTACCACCACAAAACCACAACACAACGAAAAATAAACAATCTCATTTACAGCCATAGTTTCTAAGTCCTTGAGAAAAGACACGCGAATCCATGAGTGGACAGACCTTACTGATGGATTCTAAAGACGCAGGCAAAGTTGACACCCCAGGAATAGAAGAAATAGAACATTTTACTTTTTCCATTATGAAGAGTAATCACTAAATATTTATTACTTTTATTAAAGAGTTTTCAGTTTTAGGATTGTTTTTAGAGAAAATTGTTGATAGCTTTGCAGAGAAGCATCTTTTTTACATTCTGGAGGAAATCTCTACTAACTGATGTCTTTGGTCTCTATCATTGGGGTACTAATTATAACAAGCTTTAGAGAGCAAGAGATATTTCTCTGGTACCAAGTCCAAACAGACTATGCCTCTGGCTGCTCCTAATCCTGACTCTTAGTAATAAAAGGAGACTTGTGGTCATATCATTTGTAGCAATCAGGATAGAAATGATTTGGCAGAACTGATGGAGTGAATTTGCGTCACATTATAATTTTATCCTTAAGTTACTAATTGGTCAGAGCTGTGTTCATTTCAATTACTGTTTTTTGTTTCTGTCTTATTAATATATACTGACAGAAGAGAAGAGTGACTTCCCCGAAGGGTGGAAAGGCCAACTTAGAGTCTGGAGCGTGACTGCTGGGTGACATTCACAAGATCTCTGCACAGAAATACTGTAGGACTGCCTCTGAATGCCTGGTCTCTTTCCCAAGAAGGACACCAAATTCAGATATAAACCTTCCTCTAGGTGTTGGTTCCCTAAAGTCTTCTATTCTTTTTGCTGCAATTTAAAAAACTGTCACAAAGATTCTTTTAGATCAGTTTTGGAAATGCTTAAGAAAATTCAAAGCAATGCAACCATAGTGAGTAAATAGCAATAAGTCAAATGGTCACCATATCTAATAATATGAAAATCCACGGCAAATTTAGTACATTTTCTTTGATATTTTCCTTAAAAATAACACTCTAAATAATGATAATGTTGGCACATTGGTTTCAGACACTTACTAAATATAATATTTAATTCTTTTATTTTAAATTTTAAAATGACCTTTAAATTTGATTTTTTAAAATCTTCATATCTTTATATGTGATAATTCAAAGCCTCAAATGTACAGACCTCAAATATTCATCTGTATTTTGAAGAAAACTTTTCTTTCAATTTATATACAGAACCATTTAAAAATTATTTACAAACAGAACTTCCATTTTAGAGATAGATATGTTACTATACACAGTTTAGTTTGCATCTTATTGTGCTATTTTAAAAATATATTTTAGAAACACCTTAACCAAGGAAAATTAGCCACCTAAACAGAATTTTAGTTCAATGGGCTTTCATTTTCTACTATTTCCCTAATTGCCATTTGTTCATGGAAAATGGGCCCTAACATTCCTCAGACTGGACACCATCCTTTTAGCCTCCTATTTTCAAATAAGTCTTCTCTGATTCCCCTCAACTTCCTAAATTGAGATTTCATATTAAAATATAACATTTTTTCCATCTGTTCTCAGGACATGGGAAATGTTTTTCTTTCTTTTAGTATACACTCTTCAAAAATGCACATTTCAAAGTCTTTAAACAACACAGAAAATGCAGAAATAATAAAAAACACTTGGGTAAAAATCATAAATTCAAACAATATAATCAATAACAGATAATATTTAATTACATTAAAATGTAAAGAAAGATATCTGTCTCCTGAAATCAATCAATTTTTGACCCTCCTTTGTCAGCACACCCAGAGATGGCTTCTCCCTTCCCTCTCTTTTCTGTCTTTTTCTCCTTCCCCTAGGCCCTATCTTTCAAGCCCAAACCAGAAATCAGCTCTTTTGATATGCCTGTCATATCATACTTCCCCACGAAGGTGTCTTTCCAGTTGTTCTGGCTTATAATATCAAAAAATCCCTTCAATCCACAGCTTGGTAGGGAGATCCATAACTAGTTTCAGGGACAATTTTTTTCTTTTCAGTCTCAAGACAACTGTGTAATGTGAAGAAAAAGTTTGTTAGTAACTCTTATTAACCATTCGGTATTTCAGTCAAGGAAATAGCTCTGGTCCAACAGAGTTAAGAAAATAATTTACAGTCTTTCATAAAACACTCAAAAAATACCATTATTACACATTCAGTATCACTAGTGACCTGTACTGGCTGATCATATTCAAAAGATTTGCTCATATTTTTCCACTTTCAAAAAGTTATTATTTCGAAAGCAGACACAAGGGTGAAGATGATACTCATTTTAAGACAAAGCATGGTGACACTTTGATGATCTCTGTGGGTCCCGTCTGGCTCAGGATATTCCATGATTCTATGATACTTAATGCAACTGACCAACAACAGCAGCTGTGCAAATGTGAACAAACCACTTCTTGGGGTCACAGGTCCTCTGCTGTGGGATGGACAGAAATTTCCTTCACTACCTCAGTTACGACACTAAGAGCAATCATTCTGTTCACAGTAGGTAAATGTTCTGGAAAAAAGGCTGAATGAATTCCAAGTTAGGGAGACAGTATTTGGAAAATCAAGATGCTAAACATTGATTTACAAAGAATATCTACTTTTCATGAATTCTTTTAACTCATGAAGGGCAATGTTTTATATAGGAACAATTATTTTGTTATTCAGTGATAGAACTGTGATGTAGCCCAATGAAACTGTATTGTTCAAAGGCATCTGTGCTCAGCAATAATTAATCTACTACTTTTTTTCAAACAACATTCAGTCTCAGTCATAGTGCAAGAGTCACCCTTTTTCTCCTCTGGTAAGCTGTATCTGTCCACTCAGGAACATCTTGAACAGATTTCTGAAGAGACTGATAGCTTTGGGCAGTTCACGACCTTTTGCTGGGCTTGTATCCTGAGCATTTATCTTATACACACCTTAGAAAATTGTGGATGATCTTAAAAGCTATGGCTTATTTGACTACCTAGGAGCAAATCAAATGGATTTGGCCCAATAAAGCACAGCCTCAAGTTTTTCCTGCACAGATGTTCACTCTTCATTGTGTTGGATAGATGCAGTTTGAAGGTGGATATTAAGAGCCGTGACACATTAAACCCTTTTTGCTCCTTTTAAGACAGGCTCCTGGCTGATTCAGATGTCACAATACAATTGAATTTCTTCACTTCAGGATACAAATAAGTTGAACATGGGCAGATTAAATATCTGTCTCAATAATTTATCAAAAGGAAAAATTATGAAAAATTAAGATGAGAGGCATTGCTATTATTTAAGAGCAATTTTAAATCTTAGATATTTACAGTAATATTTAGTTTTTCTCTATGGTAGGAGATGTCTCTTGACATTTCTAAATTAGAAAGTCAGTGTGTTACATAAACTGAGCAGTAACACATAGCTACAAAAGAGATTTTTTTGCCTTTTGCTATATTTGTCCTAACGTTCAACATATAACCTGCTAAGGACTCCAAATTCATACTTTTTGCACTTATAAGATGGGAACATCCACAACACTGAGACCTGAAATCTCAGTGCTGTGCTTCAGCAGCTTGTTAGTGTATAATCCTTACACACCAACAGACAGCTTGCTCAGTAAAGGACATAATTGTATGTGGGATGGAAAAATCAGGTAAGGGGTGTTTCAAATCCCCAAGTGTTTTGCTAGTGAAGGCTAATTTACGTAGTCAGTTAATTATCTAACAGAATCTGATGAAATATAACTTCATTTCAGCTCACTCTTTAAAAATCAAGATCTTAAATGTAGTTCCCTTGTTTCCTGATTTTTAGAATTTATTCTGAGGCTGCAAACAAAACAGGAAAAAAAAAAACCCCAACAGTTAATAAAATATTCTGCACAAATTATGTGAATTTTTCATTAATTTACTCTGAATGAAGGATGGAGGGCACTGGTTTTGAATAAAACATATGATCTGGTGATTAATCAAATCCCTTTTCTGATGGAAGCAATAATCTGTCTGGAACCTGAAGGGTATACAAGGACAAAAATGAATGCAATGAAGAAGGTAGTATTCCCAGTCTGAAGGCATCTAACACTGACTTGTTCAGGGAGAAAAAAAAGAATATCTTTTGTCTTTGAAAAAGGATTCATAAATTAAGGTTATCTTTGGAGCAGGTAACATTAGTTATATGCGACAACTGTAATAATTTAGAGAATTTAACTCTCTATCATTCAATTGATCATCTGAGTAAAACTCTCTTGACTAAACACAATATACCTTTCTTAATTTTACTTATGTATTTCTTATTTTTTTTTATGTCAGTGTTAGTCAGTTATAACCATGTTTGAATCAGTTATTCCCTGTATTTTCCCTGCATTTTGTAGTATGTACTATTTGTTTGTCTACTACTTAAACTCTTATTTATCATATATTAAACCTTTATAAACTATAAATAAATTAAATCTTTATTATAGTATAAGCCAATGAACACCTTCATTTTTGCATCTGTCATACTGAGTGTTGTTTTCCTCTAATCAGAAAATTAGCAGTTTAGAAATTAACACCAACAGGAAACCAGATTTTCCAACAGAAAAAACTGGAATTACTATATTAAATCCATCATTTATAAATAATAGGAAATAAATCACAGTGAATTAGGTGTACTGATGCCACATTATTCATAAATCATTATGAACTTCCGTAAGTATGAGAGAAAGTTGTTTATTTCCAAGATATTTCAACTTCCTTTAGAATTTTTATTCCCTAGCAGGTGGTCAGCTACATAAACCAGTTGAAGGGAGAATATTAATTGGTTAAATCAATATGACTGTAGCTGAAGTTATCCGTGTGCTTAAGTAACTTGGTGGATTCAAAATATTGAACCATATGCATTTCATATAGAGCTTGTACAAAAAGAAATTCCTTATTGTATCCCACCATTATCCAGATCAGTACTCTCCAATTATTTTAGAAATGCTCTGATGATGTATTATATTTCTGGCCCAACAGATTTTGATTTGTACTGCTGGAATCCTTACAGCAAACTGGCAAGTAGCAATTCAATTGCTGTTTGCTTAATACCTTTTGAAGCTGCAGAGGAAATACTGATTTCTGGTTAACACTTGCCAGTGAAAATTAAAACAGTGATGAAATAAGTCCTTTGTCTAAGCATCCTTGAAATGCCCTTTTTCTTTTTTTAGTATTGGGTAAATGAAAATCTTTATAATAATTATATCTTTTTAATTGTACTTTAATTATACATGCCATTCTTTAAGAAGAAGGAACTTTACTACTGGATATGTTGTGGATGATAATTATCCTTTAGCAGATCTGTAGATTATTCGTAATTTCTTAGGTTTTTACTATTGAAGCAATGACTGGCAGACCTACAACATATTTGCTAATGCCAAGGCAGTGAGTAATGGCCACAAAGACAAATAGAAACATTAGTTCAGCATGAACTTTAAAATTTATCTGCCTCACAAAGGGCAACTGAATTTCCATTATAGTATATCATAATGTTGTCAGCTAATTACCTTCAATACCTTAAAATCTTTAACAGAAGAACATTGCCATCCTTTTGCAGTGAACACTTCATATAACATTAGTGATATAATGACACTGCATCAAACCCTAAATAAACAATTCAAAACAGGTTTATTAAAACAATTGCTAACATTTCAACTATTTGAAAAAAAACTTTTCAATGAAAAATTGTGTAGCAATATAACACATAGGAAAGTATTTAAATCTTAGGTCAGTGTTGGAGGGAAAACTGTTATTCCTACATACTAAAATGTTATATTCCTACAATACAAAATTTTTTTCTCACAAAAATAAATCTTTGGGTCTCCTAAAATGAAAAACAGGTATTAACCCCTAGAACAGCACTTTGTGCAATTTCTTCCTTTCATAGTTATGTTCATTGCAGATGTATCTGACTTTGCATGTCTGTTCCACAAAACTCTGTCTTGCACTCAGCAATTTGAGGATGCAGTAGGCACACCATCTATTTGATATTAGACAAAGAGTCAAGATAGCACTGAAACAGACGGATTCTAAACATCAATGCAGTGGATTTAGTGGTCATTCTGTCAACTGTTAATTAACTACAGACAACTAAAAAACATGGAGTAAAAATTTAATCAAAATTTAAGGCGAAAGATGTTTCCAACAACTGCTACTTCTAAAAGACCAAATCTTGAAGTCTATAAATACATATTTAAGCCCAATTCGGTTGCCTTTGAAGAGAATTTCTGTTCAACTGTGGCAACTTTTTAATATGGCATATCCAATGACAAGAAAACTCTTCTGTAGTGAGGAAACAGTCAACCAGACTCAACAGCATTCATCATAAATATATGTTCTCATCAATTAATATTTACTGAATGAGTAGAAGATGAAAGCCACTTTTTAAAATGCTATTTTTTGCAAATATTAATCTAACAATTGTTTTAGGAGGCTATTGTGAAGATTATTCTTCTAAACAACCTATAAAATGTCCACTACAGATGTTTTTTAGCCAAAGTCACCTGATACAGAACATTTATATAAATGCCAATGTGTAACAACATAATCTGTACAAATAATATAAAATATTAGATTTTTAGAGGGAAAAATAGAACGGAAATCCTGTGGTAGTTTTCAAGATTTTAATGATTAGTAGGTTATTTCAAGTTATTTTAGGCTAAAGGACAATAGTATGTTATATATAATTCATACACACTAAAGAACATTGTAAGAGCTCTTATTTTTCCTTAGGGTTTTTATCAACTAAGCTTCTCAAGTTTACTTTTACAATTATGACATTACAGAAGCCCTGGGAAAAAATAAATAGCAGTTTTATAGTATCCCCTGACATTTACTTTATTCTCTGTTATTCAGTTGCATTAGCTTGTTTAGCTACTGTGACATTTAATAAAAGAAATCTATCTTATACATCCAGTTAGAAAGGTCTACCATATACTTAAGGGGATGATGACTAGGTTCTACTAATCTATGTTTCAGAAGCTTTTTATTCACTCTTCCAAAAAAGCTGTCTCATGGTTCAGATTATGAAAGCATTTGCTTTAAGTCCAGACTTGATCAAAAGTGCCTTTCCTAGCTGATGCTATAATAGCTTTGGTATAATATCATGTTTTCTCCTTCCCTACTTTTCATTCATTTTACAAACACTTGCATAATGTTTTTCAGTTTTCAAATAGCACTGAGATTTCCTGATGTGGGGTAAAAGGAAATGGCTAAAATGTTATATCCCTACAATACAAAAAGAAAATCCCTTTAGATTATAAAGCCTGTCATTTCATCATTTCATCATTTCTAGTCAGAATTCTTATGACCAAACTTCTTAAGCTGGCTCCTATAATATATGACTTTACATGTGCCTTGGAAGGAATTACAGTTATTAATACCCATTGAGATTTAACACTCTTTCTGTTATTTGTGTTTATATCTAAAGTACTCTTCTCTGACTGGCTCTTCATGGAAGAGCAGATTGAGCAGTTGCCTCTTGAGTGCTTACAGGAATTTGAAGGAAAACTGCAAGCTCACCAAAATGCCTTTACATACAAAGGTAAGCTAAGCACTTGCAAACTCTGCAAAGGGAGGATTTACCTTACAAGTGGGTGTTGCACCAGGAAATCACAGCTTTTTCTTAGAACAAATTCAAATTATTTTCTTACAAAAAAGTTAAGTCTGAGTGTTTCTTGATTATTCTCACCATTTCTAGCAGGAACCAATCTAGTTGCATTTGCAAGTGTATTTTCACATTTCCAAAACATCTAATTTACAGACCCTGTAAATAAGCTGGTTTGTTAAACACTAAAGAGATCAGTACCAAAATTACAGACTTAAAAACAAATAATGAAAGCTGTTTCACATAAGTCCAGCATTTTCTAAAGGTTTCACACTAAAAAAAAAAACAACAAACCAAGCAAACAACAAGTGAAACCAACAATACAATTTTTTGATTCTCTATACATTGTGGAAATATTATTAATTAGCTATGAATTGGTGTAATGAATAATCTGGGATAGAGAGCTAACACTGATTGAAATATATGGGGAAAATTTTGTTGGACTCACAATTATATGAATTCATTCATTTGGGCAAAGATCAGCAATATAGTGCTAGCAAACTCTGCATTTAGTAAAATTAGTGTGAGTGCCATGAGAAATTCTATTTAAAAGTTTTGAAATAAAAATGAGGTATTCTGTTTCTCTCAGATTTCAGGCACTGAGTCCCTAACCCTTGCTTCTCTGTAAGCTACGTCTCTTATGTGTTGCAGCTTTTTGTAAGAGAGTGACACTGTTCACTCTTAACCAGATAATGTTTTCTCAATTTTTAAAATTTTTTTCAGTAATTTTATTAAAGAGTCACTTCAAGCAAGTTACATTTGATTGTGAGTGTTGGGGAAAATGTGAATTTAATGACTTAATTTTAAAATGATAACCACAATATTTCTAAGCATCCTTGTCATAAATTCTGGTTCCTAATTTCTTCAGTATGACATTAACAGAAGGAGAAAATATTTCACCACTTTCTGGGTAGAGACTGGTATTCCAAATACTCTAAAATAATGCAACCATTACAGAAAAAGAAAAGAGGGGAAAACCTTTTTTTACCCCAGGGAACATATTCAGCTTGCAGTTGACAGGGGACATGTACCCCTCTCTCTCCTACACAGATACATTCATATTTATGTCTTATCTTTTTCATGTAATATTTTTGGTTGGTCTACAAACCTGCCCACATTATTAGTTTATATAATGCCAAAAAGCACATTTTAATGCACCTGCTCTTCTCACATGTAAATTTAATGAAGGAGAGGCAGCCTGGAAGTGAAGAGCCTTCTTCAAGCATAGTGCTTTTCCCTGTTAGGTGGTGCTGTTAACAACCACACACATCTTTCCCCACCTTCACCGGGCTGTATCGTTGTGCATAAACAAAAACTCTTAATCCCTCTGTACTTCTCTCTGCCACTCAAACTCACTTCCCTTTCCCCTCCCTCCTTTTTCAATTTCAGCACAATATTGTCTGTCAGTGGAATATCCAGGCTATGTTTTCTGCGTAACATTTTTAAGGTATGGCCTTTCAATTTAAACAGGCAATGCTTCCATTCAGATGGTCAACAATTTTCATCTCAATTACGGCATTATCCTTTTCCCTGGACTCTTGAAAAATACAGTCTTGTGGCACTCATAAAGTCCAAAGATCGTTTTAATGTTTTGCCACTCTGACCATGTCATCTCTCTTACCATACTTCTACTACCTCCCTTTCTCTGCTTACTTTCCTGTCCTCATTACAACATATACTTGCCTCCGTCACCAGCACTTTCAGACTTTCTACCTTGCTACCTGTCTACTCTGCCGTTCCTCACTTTCTGTAAAACCTCCAAAACCAAAGCACCTCACTATAATCCCTAAACCTCTTAGATTCTGAGACATCAAACACTGCCAGTAGCTTTTATTAACTATAACACTTCCTATCATGAAGAGCTGTAGCCCTGTTTCATTGAGCATATCTTCCTGTCAGTATCCAAGAAGATAGTAATTTCTATTTAGATTGCTATCCTTCTTTTCTGAAGTTTCTGGCTTCTCACACACCACCTTCTTCATGGCTGTGGCTTATAGGTGTTACAAGGACTAGAAGAAAGGTCTCTGAGGGCAAAGCACTTAAAGCTTGTGGCTGCCTCAGAAGTTGTTGATTACTGTCATGTCTAGTTTCAGTGAAGAGTGAACTATATGCATTATTCCATTTCAATATTCCTTTCCACTGTGTCTGTTAATGTAACAGTTGATATCAAATCTAAAACTGAGTGAGACACTTTATCATGACTCATTAGGGCATGCAGGGAGAGTACTGCTGCCCTTTGAGGAAAATTATAAATGGTCAGATTCATGACATGACAACTTGTCAAGCAAAATGTGGTTTTCAACACTCAAGCGGTGAAAAGAATGCTTATTTAAGTTTCCAGACTACTAGCTGAACAATAAAGAAATAAATAACTTTAGAGGGAAGAAATCCAGACTTCCTGGAGGAGTCCCAGAAGATCATTAGTTAAAAAGTCAAAGGGTTTCTACAGAAGATACCCTTCTCTAAAGAATGCAGTGTAGGCAGGAAAAAATACAGAATATGGGATCTTGTGTCTGGATTCTGCAGAAAAGTAAGCTTGACAAAAGGAGTAAAGAGAGTGATACAGATCTATACTTAAGTGGTAACAGCATGGTTTGTTTTCTGTGCTTGTTTTTTTTTTTTTTTTAATTTTGTCAATTATCTTTCATAAATTTTTCTTAGCTTATGGTATATTCTACATATTATAAATGAATTATTTCCATGTATTGATATGACCAGAGGTGGGGTCAATATAACCAGATAACCCTCTGGCATTACTAATCAAGCATGTGGTGAACCTGTGTTCTGGTGAGATGCTCAGTTCCTTCAGCAAATATACCGGGTGGTAAAAGGTTCCCAGACAAATTTCATCACTTGGTTAGTAGCTAATGTCATAAGGACTAGTGGCAAACGAGCACTGTAGCATGTAAAATATAAACAGCATTTTATGAAAGAACTTTGAAAGGTTTTTTTTACTGTATTTTCACACAAATAATGATGAAGAAGAGACTTTCATGCCCAAATAAGAACTAAAGTAACAGTCGCATACTGAGAGAATTAATGGATAAGATGCATTAATCACATAAAAACCATTTTTCCACTGAAATTCTTCTACAAGATGATTTTCTGCTTGGACCACTCTGCTAGGCCTGTTGCAGATTTGTCACCTAAGTAGAAGATAGTAAGATTCAATCCAAAAAAGGCATTTTTTCTCCCCTGACTGCTGCCAAGATGTATAAAAGAAAACTTCATTAAGAATTTGATTGTATTTGGCAAATGTCACTTATTTCCTACCTACTGGTTCAGAAATCTGTGCAGGAGCACGAAGGACTTGAAAAAGAGTATTCCCAAGGAGGTGCTATATCACCTCATGCAGCTACAGAGATGGCTCTAATTTTAGGTAGTGCTGCTGTGATGTCACCAATTTTCTCAAAGATATTGAGAGGAAGGATATCTTGGCACCAGCCATATACAGTGCTAGTCTGTTATAATGGAATCCCTGGTCTGGAAATATCTCTTCTAGCTGAAGGCAGAACAGAAGGAAAGAAGGTGCCAACAGAAATTTATTAAATATAATTTAATTTTTTT
Organism: Platysteira castanea; assembly: GCA_013397175.1. Classification (NCBI taxonomy): domain Eukaryota; kingdom Metazoa; phylum Chordata; class Aves; order Passeriformes; genus Platysteira; species Platysteira castanea. Next base: position 132,812 of record VYXC01005946.1, read on the forward strand.
TGTCTAAACTAGCCACACATTTGTTTTAGGCAGCATATCACAGACTAGTCAGCCATTTTCATTCATTTGTTACACTTTAAGTAGTCTCCATTTATCTGTTTACAATTAAATTGGAAATTACAAATACATATTATTTTTGGGTTGTGGGCTATACCTCTTTATATCTAATTGAATACATGGGCAATTATACAGTCTCTCTGTATTGTTGTTGCTGCTGGTCATAAACCAACAAGCTTTTGTGGTTTATATCATGAGCAGAAAACCAAAGCTGAATTACAGCCTTACATTCAATCTTTGTGTTGTGTACAGAAATTGACAGTTTTTCAGAAAGTGCAATTTAGAGACATGGGATCTAGAGACCTATAAAGTGTATTTCTTCACATCAGTGCCAACAATCAAAGTCATGAGTATTCAAAAGAAATACAAGATATAAAAACATTTCAAAGTATATCTAGTGTTCTGCAGATTGCGGAATGCTTTCATTAATTTTCTAGGAACTTTACAAAAACTACATTCCACATGATCCCTCCAGAGACAATCTCAAAAGTTAATCATCAAAGAAGAGGAGTTGGAATAGAGAGAAAAAAAAAAACAAAAGATGAGGAAAGGAGGACTTCTTTCAGTTCACATCTTAATGATCTGTGGAAAGATGAGCACCAAACACCTGACGTATAAACTGTGTGGTTTTAAAGATGGTGAAACATTTTACTTTATGAATTTATGCAAGAAAATATCCTGCCAGTAGGGTTTCATTTTCAAGAATGCATTTCAGAAGTTGCAGTAGGGAGTAAGAATCCCAGAATCCCTCATTTTATTTCTGTCTCTGACACTGATTACTTGACAAATTAAAAGTTATTTGATCACAATCAAGTACCTGAAGTACCTTCAGTCTGGGAATACACATATGTTATCAAGCTGCTGCAATAGTTGGCACTTTTCCAAAGCCAAGCATCCTAGAACAATTGCAGGAAACAGATGGATAACATATTCTGAATTAATGCTATACATAAACTGGTAGTGCACAGCACACTGGAGTGAACTGAAAAAAACTTCTTTTCTTTTACCATGCATTTGGACGAGCCATCTTGTGAGAAATTTTGACGTGTTTCATGGTAGATTTTTCTTGCATGTCTCCAAACTAAGGTTGGGAGCAACAGTAAAAACTGATGTTCCACATCCTGTAAACTGAGTCTTTCAACAGGTGTCAGTTCCTGGACAGTGGAAAGGCAGTACCTGTTTAAAATAAAGAATGCCATGTAATGTTATGAAATTGTTCATATTGTTCCCAAGAACAACAGTTTGCAACAACAGCAGAACAGTGAGATGTACAGCAGCCGGTGTACTCCTCTGGGTACCACATCCTACTGTGTGTAAGACAGAGAGCATAATTGCTTACAACTAAAGTTTGATGCGAAAAAGGTTTTATTATGTGTCAAAGAGTGTGCATAATGGTGCATAGAACCGCAACTGGCAAGTGGCACTTAATTACCCTTTAAAAATAGTCCTTGCAAGGATTCTTAGGGCTTGCAACATATAAATCCATGTATAAAAAGTTCATCAGCTCAAGTAGCCTTGAGTTGGTTTTGGATTTTCAAGACAATGTTAAAAATGTAGTTGCATTTAAAATGCAACTGCAGTTAAGTGCAGCTGCAGTTAAATTAGGTCGTAATTTAAGAATAGCACATAAAATATTTCTGTGTCTCAGAGTTAGGATTTACTCCTATATCAAAGAATCATTCCATTCTGTTCAGTGTTAAGAATTTGAATTTTTCTAACTATGTACTGCTCTTGTATGGTTGTGTATAATCAGAAATAGCAGATATAAAGCTGTACTTTTACCTGCCTTTTAGCCCAGAAACAACAAAATTCAAGAGTGAGATTAGTTTGTAAATGTATACATATGTACCACAACTGCAAGCATGTTGAGGTGCTACATAGGATCCCCAAATGATTATTTAGTCAACAGACACCTAAGCTTCTTTGCACAAACCATTTCAGAGATCTTTGAAGGAAGATATACCAGTTTGGTGAAACACATGAAAGGAAGAGGAACATTCCAATTTTTTTTGACTGTGTTTTGCACAGGACAGAATACCTTTAACCACACTCCCACCCTTGTGCAGGTGAAGATCTTCCTCAAATCATAGGCTTTTTCAAATCCTGTAGCCCTGTATCTGCCTGGCTTTTTTTTTTGCGCATTTTGGTACTTTTCTCTTTGCAAAATCTAAATCTCAATGAAACTGGGCAATTCCAGCAGTCTGATGATCACTGGAAACAAAGAAAAAGGAGACAAAAATATACAGTTAGGACTGGGATAAAAGATGAGATCTGCTAATTTTTGAATCTATGTGAAAAGTCCAGATGTTTCCAATCAAACATTGGAACATGCATATTTTGAAAAGCCTTTTAAGGGAAGAATAGAATTGGCTTGATGGTGTTTTAAAAGTCACAGAGGTTCATTCTCCTAGAATTCAAATATATCAGAAACTGCAATGTTAAAAGGATACATTAGCAGCATATCTAAATGTCAACAAATAAGATTTTAAAAGAAAAAAGTAATTATTATATTTTTATAAATATAGAACATTTCAGGATTTTAACTCACCAACATTCTGAAATATAACACGGAATTTTCCTTCTAGTGGACAGTTTTAAATAGAAGCTATATATTAAAAGTACTCAAAAATGTGGAACTAGATGCAAAATAAATGGTAATATTTACAAAAAAGGAATTTAAGTGCTTGTTGAAAACAGGAATTAGGAATATTTATACATGCAAATACATGCTTATTGAAGAATCCAACTGCACATTCTTACAAGCTAACAATAGCTTTTAAAAAGCTAGGGAATACCAAGAATTTTCAAAGTTGGATTGATCTGGAGACAAAAATGTTAATTGACATGTAATGGGCATTGATAACCACTCACCTTTTCTCCAAAACTGTTTTTTTAAGTAGAATTATGAAAAGATTTATCTCAATATGAAATGTATCTCAGAAGAGTATAGGGTCAAATCTCACCTGTATTTCAAGTAAAAGAGAATTAAACTTTTAGTGAGCATACATTTTTTCCTCTGTTTTCATACCAGTACACACAATATGCTGACTGTCCTGCTTTTTATATTCAAAACAATTGAATCCCTATATAATGAAGATTAAATCCGATGACTCGCAGGTCCCACTTTTAGTTTTCACAAACCAATAGACTACACAAATAATTGCACGTTGAGCTTTGAATGATTTAATTTTATGAATCATATTAATTTAAAATAGAAGTTTTCAAGCTCCAACACTTGAATAACACATAAAAATTCCACTAATGGTCACTGAAAAGATGGAACTAGAAGGGCTAAAATTAAAGTAGGTTGTCTTTAATATTCAAGGTATACCAGCAAACCTGAGCTATTCAAGAAACTTGAAATCCGAGTTTAAATCTCAAAGGGTAGATTTTAATTTATTATTATTATTTTAAGTTAGACTGAAGTACCAGTATGAGAAACATTCTTACAGTTTTCAAGAAAAACTGCAGTCAGTTTTCTGAGGCTTAACTTTCTACTGGAAATTTTACTAATGAAACAGCTCCTTATTTTTCAAAACCTGACCTTACAGGAAGTTTACAGTGGAGAGAGTTTAATAGTGGAAAGTTTAACAAGGTTTTCAGAGAAAGTTGCCGTCTTTTCAGACTAGTTTTTATCTTCACAACTGTTATTAAGTAGCTTGGTAAGTCTGGTACCCATACAGCACTAACTCAACCATATGTTGATATTACTATGTAAAAGCTGATGAGATGCTAGGTAGGTACCAGGGCAAAAATAAGAATTTTCTTCCATGTCAGTAAGATTTCAAAAGATTAAATAATATTACGTAGCAATAATCCAAGAGGACATTCCCCAGTTCAGTATACTCTACTAAAAAAGGCCTTGAGAACAAGGATTTACAGGCATGGATCATCATAAAAGCATTGTACTGATGAAGAACTAGTCTACAGATACCCTGGTCAAGGTTTTATGCCAGATGATGATTATCTGGGACATTTTTTTGATATATTTGCCAAGAATTTAACTATGAAATTACCATTTTGGTTCCAATTCCCACAGTTTAGGGCTGACTCTGAGGCTATGTATTCCATCTTTCCTTCCACTCCAGTTTTATACTTGGAAACCTGCTCCAAAACCATTCAGTTTTCCACATAGTTTTCTGAGAATGATCTACATTCCTTTGAATAGCCAGCTACAGGCAGGGGCATCTGTGTTATTTGCTTTCATTTATGTATGAAAAAGCAGCATGTAGCAGTATGTAAAATGTCTGCGAAATCAGAAATAGGGAAGAAACAGGGAACGGTGAGATTTCTGCTACCTGATATAATCTCTTCCAGACTTGCATGTCCGGGTAAGGTCCAGTACCCTTAAAAGAAAACATTATTGGATGTAAATCATGGCTGGGACAACTTCATACGCAGACATTCAGCAGAGTTTCAGTCAGAATGCATGGCTTCTAGATCTTAAACTGAGGGGTTTATAGTGTATATAATTGGCATATGTTGCTTTGAGAGTAACTTTATGGTTCGCTCTCTTAGTTTAGACACAAAGCATCTCAGATGTATGATTTTGACTGGGTAAGAAAGAGCAAAGTCAGGACAATGAAAATTTCAATATTGTCCCACCTTTCCCTAAAGCACTCTACAAAATACACTATCACGAGGGAACACTGATTCTTCATCTCAAGCTTGCTGAGAGACAGAGGTATAGTCTCTGTACTATTTTAGCTGCATCCTCCAACTACTGCAACTTTTTGAAAACTGGCAGAATTCTGTGGCTAAACCAGCTTACCAGTTGGCCTATTACATGTAAAATCTCAGCAGTTCATGACGGGAAAAAAAAAAAGAGTGTTTTTCCAGATGACATGAAGCATAAGACACTTATATTCAATAAAATAATTCTAAATTGTTTTACCATAAAAGTTGTCTCTGTGCTATGCAGTCTTTGCACCTTAAAAATTTCATAACAAACAGCATTTTTTAGAATTCGACTTGATTTACCACATTAGGGTATAAGCAGTCCCTACCCTCTTTCTGCAATATTATCTTTATTTCATAAGCCTACAGGACACGGTTTCCCCTTTAATGTCACCTTCTCTCTGCTTCATTATTTTTAGGCATCACTTATGTAATACACTGGCACAGAAAAGATGCTTCACTGCGGTGCCACGTTAATGCCAGCTGTGTTTTATCCCTCCATATGCCCCTTGAGACTGCCTCAGTTTGCTAAGAACTGTTTCCCCTTGACTCAAAATTATGAAAGAAGAGGAAGAAGGTTTGAAATAACATCAGCAATCTGACAGTTTTAGATTTGCATTCTGAGAATTTGCATATATCCTATTAAAGCTTATTTGACACAGGTTTAGAATGTATACATTGACAGTTAATTTACAGGGTTAACACTAAATGCGAGCTTTCTTATAATTAATCGTCCCAAACTGACATCTGATATTCTTGATAGACAAAGACAAGCAGTTACTTCAAGAAAACTCCAGTAGATAGCATTTTGTAGGCAAATATACTCCAGAAGGGACTGGTCTATTTTTGGACCATTAACAGCCAGTCCAGGCTTCAAATGCTAAATTTCATTAGAGAAGATTTTCCTAAGTGTTCTAAACGAGATGTCTTGAACATGTAGTGAGCTCACGAAATGGCAGACTTTTCTCAGTTCATTTTTCAGGAAGCACAATTGATTACTTTGTGATTTAGGAGCCACAGTGGTCAAGACTGAATTAAATCATAGTCATACTGATAAAGTGGAAAGAAGCTTGAATTTTACAGATACTTAGCATTAGTATGAATGGTGAAAATCAAGACTATTTGGTGAATAAGAGCCTAATGTATTTCGTTATGAGGGGCTACACTCCGGGAAAATATTTCAATTTCAACATTCAACTGATTTTTTTTCAGAAAGTTTCCTCTCTGTTAAAAGGCTGAAAGACATTTTGATAACATTGAAAAGCTACAAAACCTAAAACTTATTAAAGATGCCTGGTGCATTTGTAAATTTTTATTCTGCTTAGTTTCTATCAGAATCTGTAGAATTTATATTATAGAATTCCAAGTGACAGGTGCTATGGAAGCAGACATATTACTACTTTTTGTAAAATTCCACTGCAGCATATTAGTAATGAACATATACCAGTAATGAGAGGCAGAATACTTTGGCAAACCAGATTGTCATGATAAATTCACTAGAAGAAAAAATAATTGAGCGGTCTCTCCTCTTTTAAAAGAATGGAAGAGAAAGAAAACAGCACCAAGATACCACAGATTGAATCTGCAATTATTTTAATTAGATTAAATATGCTTAAAGTGAATAGTTTGCCTAATTTATTTGTATTCAACATCAATGTTTTTCTTGGTAAAATTGCAGGTTTATTACATATTTCATACTTGAAACATGGTTTTCACTTCTCAGGACTTACTGATAAGAGGAGAAGTAAAAAAAGTGAAGTTTTGGACAAGTAGAAACTTTGATGACGTTTGTAGACACACAGTTGTTTTTGATGGCTCAGATAATAGGGCTGTATCAGTTTTAAATCTTTCTAGATCTGTTGGTGAAGTATTTGAATCCTAGCAGAAAAATAAAATCCTTTCTGTTGGGAATGACAGACCTCACCTATAACTCTCAGCAATAGTCAAGGTAAAGCCCTGAAAGCTTGGTCCAACAAAAACCTCTCAATATTACTTCTTCAAAAAGAAGTTTTTCCTTGAAGTTTTAGAAAAAACTTTTGGCAATGAGATCTCCTAGGTTTCTGAAACCAATTTTATTCAACTATTTGAATCAAAATGTGTTATTCTATTTTATACCATAGTTTTGAAACAAATATATTTATTGCATTGTAATGTATTTTATCAAAAGCCTTTCAGAAGAGGACACTCATGGTCCTGGATGATTTTTTTTTCCTGTGTTTACTACACTTCTAGTCTGGGACTCATTCATCAGATGTCAAATTTTTCTAAGCAGCCCTTGCCTGGCCAGTTCCTGAAGGAGTTACAAGCCAGGGCTACATTTCCCATATAGAGTGAATATTGGCATTCCTAGCATAACTAGCAACCCAAATAGTTTTGGTCTCTGTCTCATGGGACACTTTGTTCAAGGCTCTTCTCCTAAGAGCTTCTCATCAGGAATTTTAATTTCATTTAAATTTCATGACAATCAAGTACATATGGCTAGAGAACTCCTTTACCAATTCAGTTTTCAGTCAGGAACTCATGTCTTGCTATTGCAATTCCCTGCTGTGTTACTAGGACAAACATCATTAAAAGACAGAAAGTTCCTTTTGTTGTGGTTTTCATATCTCCATGCAGATGATGCATGCAATAATGACGCCCATAATATTTCTCACAGAGCTGAGGGTGACAGTGGAGCTTGAGAGGGTTATTTAACAGACAAAGAGAAATAATTTCTCAAATAGTCAAATGCTTGACAGAATTCAGGTGATCAGAAGATCTATGGGCTTCAGAATTTTTCATTTAGGAAAGAAATGCAGCCTATCAGCCGAAAATGCTTCTAGGAATGAATCCAACCCACTTTCATTTTGATGGACAACACACCTATCAGTCTTTCATGATTATAAATCTTTCCATGGTCTTCTAGTATCTCACATGCATATCCTTCCTCATGGATATTTTTATTTTAATAACTGAGCATTACTTACATAAATGGCAATAGCTGTTGCCAGTAACTCACAATGAAGCAGATACCTCAGGAAGCATTATTAATCATTTGCTGAAAAACACCCATTACACAGCACTGGGTTCAGTCCTAAATATATTATCAGCTTTTCCCTGACAATGGATGCTAAACCCAGCACAAACAGCATGGAATCTGATGGTTTTAAACTTGACTACTGATTGGAATAAGGAAACTGCTAGGAGACTGTAATGAGAAAACCAAGCTTAAAAAAAATTGAGAACTAGAATATAAGCAATCATCTGCATACTGGTTTTGCCTCAGGGGACTGGGCCCTGTCTTTTCTAGGTATACAGACAAAGAAAGTGTCAGTTTTATTCACATACAAGCCTAGAAGAATTAAAAAGTACTGCTTGAGATCTGATATAGACCAAGGCAAAACAACATGATACAGATATTTTTTATTAAAATTTTACTTCTTTGCATCTTCTTTGCATTCTTTTTGTATAATAACAGATATATAAAATTTAATCCTTATACCAGATGAAAGGAATAAAAAGAAGGAAATAAAAAAAGTAAATGTTGTCATTATGTAAAGTTCAAAGTAGATCCAGGCATTTTGAAACTGTACAGAATATCGGAAGTATTTATAATCTTATTAAAAATCCTTTCATATCTCTGTATTTGGCCCATGGAAAAACAATTCAGAATGAAATGAGTTTTATAGATAACATTTTGATATATCCTTTTAATAACTCAACAAGTATCCAAAGGGGAGACAAAAGATGGAAGAACAACTAAAATTCAAGAATCTTTAGCTGTCAAATGCCAGGATAGAGTTGAAAAATCAGGAAAACTTACAAAATCAGGAAAGCTTACAAAAAATTCCTGGTTCCAAGTAATCTCCAGCTTGCACTCAAAAGTGCAAGAACAGATTCTCAAATTTCAGAGAAAAAAATTAACCAGAGATTTTCGAGATAGGTACTATTGATTAATAGTGCACTAGTGTAAGGTGTTCTGTGGCAGGATTTATTTGACTGAACCTAATTACAGTGCAGCTCAGGACCAGGATTGAAGCACAGGTCCCAGCTGCACAGGTATCCCCATCCTGCTGCTTAGGGGATGGCACACAAGGCAAGAATGCTCTGCGAGGCAAACCAGGACTGTCACCTTCAGAGCTTGTCACTACTCTGTTAGGAGACACAAACTTCAGGAAACTCATTTGATGCTAGCAAAACAGGATGTCAAATATCACCTAATGAACTAATAAATCATTCTTTATTTATGTAAGTCTCCCATGAATTTAAACCAGCATTGGATGGCTGGTAGTAGTCTAACATAATTTAACATGATTTGAAAAACAAGAAAGAAAAAGATCTTACTGTTAGCATATCTAGGTAAGAAGGAAGAAAATAATAAAAAAAAGAATGATAATTTCTAGGGAAGCACAAATTAAAAAGGTCACCTTGGCCTAACCTATTATATGGGAATCCTCAAGAAACTAAAGATCTAACAAGATTCCTGTTATGCTTGTTGTGAACAGAGAAAGAGAAATACTTCTGCAAAGTAACTGTTAAGAAAAGATACTGCCAAGAGGTGCCATAACCAGAAAGCTGAACCCACTATCTAATTTTGAGTACAAGGTAATTTCAGACCTGGCTCTGAAAATAATTTTCTGATATTTCTCTCTTTTTCCCCACTTTCTCCTTCTTAAATGAAACAGGTCATAAAATAACCAGAGTACTGGGCAGCATGTTAAACCAATTAATAGATTAAAATCAAGGAAAAGAAAGAATAACACTTTGGTGTCTCTATCTGAAACAGATATCTTCTTTTAATCATTCTGTCATTGAAATTTTATATTGCAGCAAGAAAACATAGGTACAAATGTGAAAAATTATTTTATTTTTGTAGTGTAAAATGCAGTCTTTGAAACTGTAAAATAATTTTCTCTTTTTTCTATCTGCTTTCTAGGGTGTTTTTTTTTTTTCCCTATTCAGTGCCTGTTACAGAATTCTGACTTTCTCTCTGGTAGCTACTAATATGAGCATTAGCATTTGGGCCTGCCAATCTTCAAAATCTGTAAGTGGGCTACTGCCTGGAGGTATATTAACTACAAATTTTTTGAACTTCACATTACTGCTTGCCTGCACTGAGTATTTAGTTGATTTCTTTCTGTGCTTCTTTGATCAAAAATGGATTTCCATCTCAGTGTTGTTGTCATTAAGTTCTTACCTTTTTCCCCTTTCATAGTATAAATCTACTTTGTGTGTGGCATTTTAAACTAACAGAATACAACACTGGGAAAATACACTGCACTGGAAGTAATCCCTCAGAGAAGAAAGCACACATTGCATGGCCTTCATACGCCTCTTACTGCAGATATAATGAATCTGTAACAGTATCTGCTTCTTCACACCCCAGCCCAGCCAGGTAACTGCAAGTTACAATCCGTGGATCGATTTTAGCAAGAAAGTCCCGACTGACACAAAAAACATTCACTACTGTGTCTGCAAAGTCACAGAAGATTTGGTGTATAAACTGGATAAGACCTCATGCAGCTGGGAATTTAACAGATGGTGTCTGTACACACTGTGTCAGAGTCCTATATGGTTCCATAATGTTATATTCACCTAATACTAAGCATATGAAATATTTACTCACTTGCTTAAGAGTTTCGACCCAAAATAATTAGATGCTCCTGGAATTAGACAGCAATTTACAAGATTGTGCCAAAATGTTTAGGCAAGAATTATGTTCCTGGTTCATGTATTTAAAACAACTTTATAGCAACAGTGACCTTTCTTGCAATCCCTGAAGGATGTACTGAATATATTTAGAACATTATCAGTTCTGTTAAACTGGACAGATCTGTTCCTCATGGAATGTCCTGACAGCATACACACCTTCCATATACTTGAATAATATTTTATCGTGAGGTTTTAAAGTTATAATCTACCTTGAGATAGGTGTGTTTTTCTCTGACAAAGCAAGAAGGTGAAGAAAAAAGTGAGCATGGGAAAACATCATCCAGACTTCTTTTATCACCACTATAACATCTGAATGCTGTATATAGACATGCATGTGAATTTGACCTTACAAAAGCTCCCTTTACTCTCTCCATCAGACTTTTAGAATTCACTGGCAAACTTTTTTATTGCCAGACCCAAATGGTCTCAGAACAGTAGCGATGTCTCAGCTCACATTTCATTTTGGGCATATAAATGTCCAACAAAGACATAAAAGCAAAATCACACATACTGTTTTTTAAAGTGGCAACAAAAACAGCTCTGTCATCAAAGCAATCTTGTTTGCTAGGAATAAACACTTGGCAAGCAGGACATTTTCCATTGATTCTCTTCTCAAGACTGCCTTTTGATAGTTGATTCGTAGCTTCCTTAAGGTACCAGCACAACTACTGAGTTCTGTGTAGTTAACAAAGCTTTCAATGTTTGGTATCCAGTTCATCCCAGGTGGGTTCAGTGACAGATCTGGAGGCTAGAGATGCAACTTCTGAACACACCACTCTGTTCTTTTCTAGTTTCAAAGCCCTTTCAGTCTGCACGACTGTTCTGATCATTATGCTATGGGGAGAGAAAACCAGACCAGGGAGAGTCTGACATGATAGAAGACTCTATACCTAGAAAACACTATGATATTACTCTAAACACTTGTTTGCTAATTCCCATCTGTGCTGCTCCTAAACTACATTCAAACTCTGCCTCTTGATGTATTTAGACTGATAAAAATGATACATCACTCTGGCATACACACACTATTTCAGCATCAGCTGGACTGTTTGTGATAAGAACCAAAAAGACTGTGTTTATCATAAAACATATCCTCCCAAGCTGAACTCCTCTAATAATTATGAAAATTGCATGACACTCCTAAAAAGCTGCCTTCTGAAAGTCAGGTGAAGTAGTCTAAGGTGTACAAACATGCATGCATATAACATACATACCAGAGCATCAAACAGAAACAAGGCACATTTTCTTTAAATTTGAAGATAGAAAACAAACAGAGTATTTAAATGAAATTCAAATTGTTACAGTTTTTTTTTTGTTTTGTTTTGTTTTTTTTTAATAGAGGTTTTGTTAAGCATTTCTGATCTGCCAGAGGCAAAAAACCCTCAGCAAAAGTAGTAAGAAAATGAAAACTTTTTAAGAATCCATGAGGGCAAAGATGCTTGACAAATGTAGATTCCAGGGGTAATCTCAAAGTTTTTAAACTCTGTACTGCTCTCAGTGATAGCAGGTCAAGAATACAGGAATCAAAAGACAAATCTGTAATGTTTGTTAGTAAAATTTACAAAGCATAAGGAAATAGAGACTGGAAAACATTCTGAAAACCTTTAAATTAAAATATCAGAATCTGGTCAGTATCAAGGAGAACACAATGTCACGCAGCTGTGCAACCAATAGTAAGCAAAAATCAGATGAGTATTATTCCCTGCCCAGGTGGTATTGGTGAGAGTTGTGACCTATGGCCCAGTGTGGATGAGGGACTGAAACATACCATAAACCCATTTTCAATGAAGCAATGGACAACGCTCCAATGGTAACTTCATAAAATTACTGAAGTGACTGGACTTACCACAATTCACAGTGAAATCAGTCATATCTGCTGTAAACTTTCCACTTCTCTCTGCTCTTGGATACAGACAAGGAAGGACATGATATTTTCCCCCTTAATCCTTCCCCCATAAACATTGCTTCTGATGTGCAACAAACACTGGCATTCAGAAATCCTATAAATTTTAAAGTAGAATGGTGTAACTTGCACAGTTATGAGAGGGTAAACGCATACTATTATGCTGTGGACTCTGTAAGTAATCAATAATACCCTTTGTGAAAAGCAAAATCGGCAATATTTCACATGTGTGTGTTTATAATTATAGACAAAAGAAAAGAAAAAGGAAGAGAACTCATGAATACAGGCAAGGTAGGAAAGAGAAGGAATATGAGAAGTGCTGTGACATAAAAAATGTGGCATAAAAGCAGAAAAACTAAGAAAAAATTCTTTCAGATAGCAGGAAAAGAAATACAGGAAAAAAACTCAGATCATCAACAGAAGCAGAGTTGTGGCTTTTATTTTTAAACCATAGATTCTAAATAGTTAAAGTCATCATCAGGTGGATTAATGAACCCTAGAAGAAGTAATCTGTTATCTGGGAATACCAAGTTTCTAAAAGTCATCAATACATCATTTTATGGAAAGACAAAAACAAAATAATAGAAAGTTAATATACTTCTTAAACTTCCAAAATAATTTTTGGGGTTTTTTTATAAATATTGAACAATTAAATTCTGAGCAAGTACAGATAGATGCCCATGTAGTTGTTTCTGCATTTACTGCTAAAGCAGTTTAATCAATCTGATCTGTAATTCAGTTAAAGATGTGAGCAACACATGTAGATAAAATACAATTGTTCCCTCTTTTTTTTCTCCTGCCAAAAAATGTTGGTTTCTCAGGGATTTTTTTTTGCTAGAAAGGAAATTATGATTAAGTTTAACTTCTCCTTCAAGCATATAGGCATTTTCAGTGGATTTTGTTTTATGAAATGAAATGGAACACATTCTTCTATTTTTATTGTTCTCTCTCCTTGACCATATTTGTGTAAGTTTATACAGGGAAAAAACCACCCAAAACCACCAAATAAAACCCTCCCAAAGAAACCTTCCATTTGGACATGTTAGTACAAATTCAAAAAAATGGTTTAACATAAAAAGAAGCAATTGCAATGTAACTAAAAGCATGTCAGATAGAAGATTGTTCCATTATCACTAACAGTTTAGCACTCTACATTTCACAAACATTATCTGTAACAGCACACAATGGTGTTCACAGTTTAGAATTTATATCTCTCTATAATATCCACAAAGTACTTTAAAATAAGGGCTCAGATTTTCTGGATAGTAACAGTTTCAAATCAGGTGCTGAAAACATTCTACTTTTTATGCTCCAAGCAATGTGACTTAGATGTGTCTGTGCCCACCATGGGTAAGCATCCTGTCCCACAGGTAAGCATCCCCTACTCAAGCAGACAGTCAGCACTGGCGCCATGGATTTGGGAGCCTAATCTCTAGTGCTTTTCCAGGGAATCATTGCACAACAGCATAGTGCAAGTGTACATTTTTTTGTTTCTCATGTTCTTTCTATACTTTGGCCCTTGTTATAGAAACTACCATTTTGATTCTACAGATCTTACCTCAAAAAGAAAGTAATTAGGGTTAGACGTATCCTTATCAATTGTGTTATTTTCCAATCTATGTACATTTTAAAATCCTAAATGTTGTCACCAACTGAAAGACAAAAATATTCTTAAGAATACAGTCAGAGCAGTAAAATGTCATATTTAGAAAATGAATCAATACTAAAACATAAACTGTTTTTCCATTTAGTTTCCTTGGTTTCCAGACACTCCAGTGCAACAGAGGTAAATACATTACTCTGGAGACAGAAGGAATTCCATTTATATAGTCCTGCATAGGAATACCTCGACACTGGGACTCCTGAAAGTTAAATTCTTCAGATTAAAAAGCTAGATATAATTAATAATATATCCCATAACCTAAGCAGTTTTTCTGCTTGTAACAACTTTGTATTCAAAGCTCAAGTTCTGAAACACTACTGACACACTAGGATTTTTAAAATATTGTTTCATATTTAAACTGAATTAATTAATTTTAATTAGTTGAAACAATTTTCTGGCAACTCATTATTGTGGGCTATACTTTTAAATCTCGATAATATTTGTAGTAAACAAATGCCAAGAAGAATGAGGCAACCCAAATGAGATCACAGAAAATCACTTTGTCACGTACTTGTAAAAATTAAAGACTTTGAAATTGACAATAACCCAAGATGCAAAATAAGAAGTTGGTCAGCTGTCTCCACATCTCCTCCGGGCTTTTGTACCATGAACACACTGTATAAAGCAAGAGTTTTGGGTATCTGAGTACACTAGAAGAAACACACTGCTTCATGCTTTTCATGATATACCATGCACTGCTTTATTTTACGTACCCTATCTCCCTTGGGAACAGCAGTAATTACATGCTAATTCATTTTAATACTACCATGTTATCATCTGATAGTCTTGCAATTAGCTGAAGTCACCACGAAGGAGTGTGAAGAGGTCAGAGAATCAGAACATACTTTGGTAGGTAATGAGATCTTTAAATCAATGGGGTGTTTTAACAAGAACCAATAGAAAGATTTATGGGGTGGTGTAATAATGATATAGAATGACATCAAAATTAGACTATAAATGGATAAAAAGCACTGCAGAAATAATACAGGCAAACTAGGTTAGCTAAACTATAATGAGGTGGAAAAAACCCTAAAACCATCAAAAATATACCAGTACCTTAAAATTTCACTTTATCAGATGAAAACCAAAATATGTTTTAAAAGATGGCTGGAAAGTGTGATTATATGAATCATGGAGAATTGACAAAAATTCTTCCAGGAGAAAGATTTTCCTTTTCATATACTTGGGTCCATGAGAACAATATTCTTTATGAGAAAACAATAAAAATTAAAAAGAAAGGTTACATAGTGTTGATCAATTGCAAAAAACCCCATAACAAACTTGGTGTTACAGCTGTTTATGTTGCTCACAAGAGCTGAGTAAATACTTTGATAAATATAACTTCTTTTTGTAACTTGTGTTTGATTCACACAGAGATTCTTTGAATATGCACAGATGAAGAATTATGTGTGTTGTTTGCCTACTGCAAACATTTGACATTTGAAATTCAGGCTGTGTTGGTTAGCTTTGATTAGATACATGAATTACACAGGATGTTTGTTCTCTGATTGGAGCCCTTAAAAATCAGGTTTTCAGGATGGATATTTACATTTACAAGCTCAGAATTTGATCACCTTGAATATCTTCTACAAGTCTATGAAAACTGCTAATTTTCTAAAACTTTTTTGCCGAAAATTCTTGTGCTCAATATGTATAGGTAGGGAATGCACAAAAACTAAACAAATGTATGAATGTTGTCAAGGTAAATCAGTGCAGGTACTTACTTTACGTTAAAGTGTTTGTGGTGGCCTAACAATATTCTAATATCAAAAGGAAAGTGGCTTTTCCAAAGTACTGAATCAATTCAAGTAGCAAAAGCACTTAGGAGAAGGCAATCATAACATATGGTCCAAATTCAAAAAAGCTTTCAAAGTGCCTCATTGTAAGTGGTGGATTTTTGTGTGTCTTTCTTCTCATGTGCTATTCCTCATAAGACCTCTTTTTTTTTTATTTTCCCCCACACATGACAAGACTTGGATATTCACCATACACTTACATGAAAGTAAATTTTCCAGGTTCATTTTTAGAATTATTACATCTTTATTAATAATGTCTAACTCCTAAAGCAAAAATAGTTTACTTTTACATGAAAGTATTCTACTCATTATTTGTGTTGCTCCACTATGCATGCACACTGGGCAAGACTTTAGCAAAAATGTCTATTAATTACTCTTTAGTTCCAACAGAAATCCAAATGAAGAACTTGGGACATCTGCATTAATACCAACTGGTGATTAATGCTGTTTAAAAGATATAGAAGCATCAAACAAATCAGAATCATCACTGGGAATATCACTACTGACAGAGTGTAGGGTGTATAGCAGGAACCTGTGGTATCACAGTTACAGTGAAATTATCGGCAAAAGTTTCCTCTTTTTTCAGACTGCCATGCAACCCAGAAAAATAATTCCCTCCCCCTCCACCCAATCTGACGAAGAGTAAATAAGCTGACCAGTATATAAATTATATATTGGTAAGATGTTTAGCATCCAAACAAAAAGAAACTGATCTCATTCCTCGGATAATTCTTTCAAGAACATGCAACTTTAATTTACAACATGAAGATAAACCAGAAACTTGAAGAAATTAACCTAATGATTTCTGTATTCTCAAATAATATTCACTGTAGTGATACTCCCAGAAAATTGTCTTCCCAGAAATTATCAAGCATTAAAAAGCATACAAAGAAGAACACAACCTTATGACTCTGTAGGTTTTTAACTAAGCTGCTGGAGTGATGAGAGATGTCTGGAGAAACACTGACCTAATCCTCTGACTGCACAGCAGGGCACATCATGAGAACATACGGTCTGGTAGCCATAAAAACATAGTTTTATAGCAATAAACTCTACTGTCTTAATAAATGAAATAAAGCATTTGTAAAGACTTTGGTCTATTTAATAGATACAAACGATGCTTTCATACAAGGATACAAAATTTAGTCTCCATAAGAACAATGCAGGCAGAAAAAGGATTTATTAAAGTAATGCTACTTAAAATATTGCTTTATGATAGTCCAAGCCCACATTTAGATAGAGCCCCACTGCTCACTTTTCATAACTACAGTCACTGAAGTCACTCAAGGGAAGTTACTCTGTGCAAAATCCCTGAGCTCAGAGACGAGTGACTCAAAGGGAGCTCTCAAAGCGTTGTCACAGCCATGGAAGAGCCTGCCTTGGATTGTTGGGTTAGAGCTGCTGAACACAGCAGGGGCTCCACACTGCCACAGGCATCCTGATGAGAGGAGGGGGTGGGATAGGAGCAACTTCAAGACCCCAACTCAGACAATTATCCCCGCCAACTCCACCTGGATACATTTGCATAAAGCGCAGTCTCATCAGTGGGTGAAAACAAGACAGGAGGAACCCAAACCAGGGTTTCAAACTTCACCACCACCCACATGAGATTTGAGGATGATGGTAGCTTTTGGGTACTCTGATTTCAAGCATTAATGTTAGAATTATTCATAGGTGAAGGAAATAACTTTCTTAAGAAACCTCTCTCCTTCGCTGCACCAGGGAAAGACCTGCATGCCTCAAGGAGCTAACATCCCAAGGATGGTGCTGCATAGAGGCCTGTATGACCAAGACAATACATTCTGGGGAAAAGCAAAACAACAGACAGAAAACCTCTGTCCTGGGACAGAACCTGGCTGGGCTGGCCCTGCTGAAACCTCCAGAGACGGTGGCAGCCCCTCCTGGTGCCCTGCCCAGCCCTCCCCTCAGGGCCCCCAACCCATTTACAGGGCTGGACACGGAATGGGTGATTCCCAGCATCTCCCCTCCCCTGCTGTGCCCTGGACACAGAGGCTGCAGGGCCGGACGGTTCCCTGGGCTCCCTCGGCGCTGTCCGGCAGTGGCACAGAGCCCTCAGCCCTGCGGCCATCTGGCCCAGGCTGCAGCCACTCACTCTGCTGGTGAGAAAAAACGTCAAAGTGAACAGAGGAACAGAGGTGGTGTTCAACAGAAGAAAAGTAGATGTGCCTAATTTAGAAAGACAGCGGTGACTAACAAGGGAATTTGTTATCCAAACAATATACTACCTTTCCTCTATTAGACTGAACAAGATTTAATAATGGGTTTGGATAATATATCCAGAATACTGGAGATTTGGTTTTCCAAAGCAGTCTAAGTTAGATGTTTTAAGTTGTTTTCATGTAACAGGAGGCTGCAAAGAGGAGTAATTGAATAGTTTATATTTAAAAAAAAAATGACAAGAAAGCAGGCTCTCTTTGGCTCCAGTAACATTTTTGGAAAACTGTGAAGGAACTGAGATTGCATTCAACTTTTAATGGCTGGCATAGCTTGTAATTTTACAGGGCTTGGTTTAGATTTCCTACTCTATATATTTGGCTGAACATTGCTAAACATACCTCCCCACTCTGCCCCAATATTTTGGTGTGATATGCAGAACAAAATTTTCATAAATGAGTACATTCAAGTGGGGAAAACCCCTATTCCTAAATATGCTGCATCTAAATAGGTACTCCCATTTGCTTATCCAGAGGTCTTTTTGCTTCAAATAGTAACAGAGTTCATTATCGATTTGAAGTATCATTAGCACCAGTAAAGAACAACCAAAAATGCTGAAAACATTTAGTTCAGGGCAGAGAGGTAACTTTTATAGCAGCAAGCCATCAGCTATTTATTTTAAAAATTGTATCAATTTAGTAAATATTAGGACTTTATAAATTCTTTAGTGAATGGAATTTCCAAGGATAAGCAAAGATTCTTGTATAAAATCTGAAGTGTTTTTTCTTTGAAAATTTACACATTTGTCCAAATGTGATGAAATTTATGTAAAGTTGCTGTCTTCTCTTGGTTAGCATCAAGGGAAGCTCATAATTGTTATGATGACAGTTACACTAAAATCTTTTTTTTTTTTTAAGAAAATAAAACCCTTTTCTTTTTTTATTCATCACATCAAGCAAACATTATCCACACTTGTCAATAATCAGACTTTGTAACACCGAACCCTCTCATTCCACCTGGACATGGTTGCATTAAAATTCAGAGAGTGGGAAATAATACCCAATGCTGCCAGTCAAGTAGGAATCCTTTCCTCTGTTCAGCAGGAGTTTCTGGGTCTTAAAGTATAAGATGTCTAGGGAATACTTTGGGGTCTTTTTATGTATGAAGGAACATAAAGACAAGATAGGGATATTGCTGGAAGACAATGAGGAGAAAATATTAATCTTAGCTCAAAACCAAGCTAGCAGACTTTGTCTAGAGGGCACATTTGGATATATACCGTATGAACTTATGATAAGGAAAAATTAGTATTCTAATATTTCAATCTGAATATAGCATGAAAATATTTTCAGTGATTTACCCAGTCACGTAAACCATCAAGTCTACTCCTTATCACGAGTAAACTAAAGATATTTTTATTTAATTTAAAATATAATGATGCAAACCTGTCACACTGGGAAGTAATAGTGCACAGGATTTACAAATCATTTCAAAGCATTGCTTGGCCCAGCAGTTGAACACACCTGCCAAACCACAGAGCTAAAATAAGTGGTGACCTCTATACTGTGCTGTCAATTTCTGTTTCTTGCTATCATGCATAATAAGGATTCATTCTCGAACAAGTGATTATTTTGGGAAATTCTATCAGGGAGCAAGTATTGAGAACTAGAACTTGAAAAACTGTTACTTTGCTCATCTTTCATTGGGTGTTTCTCAGCAATGGTATGAAGCTTTCATGCTCGTCTAGATATGCCTGAAATGAACAATTTATTATTATACTGTGAGCCTAAATTTCAAAGAAGGTAACAGTCAATGTCATAGATGATAAACTGGGCCATAAAACATATTCATTCTTCTGCTGTCTTCATAAAATGATGTGATCTTGAATTGATATAACTCTCTCTTTCTTTTTCTCTGTAGAATATAGATTAATTAAAATAAATGAGAGACTTTTGTTCTCCATACTGGGAATATGAAAAGCATCTTACAAACTTTATGTGGATCACTGGGAAATAAATTCTCTTAGATGTGTTAACAAAACATACTGAATCATGAAGCATCTCTGCTACCTTCCAGCCTCTGGCCTGGTCAGTCAATTAAGTCTTCTCACAGAGGATACTGTAATATGGTTTATTCATAACCAAGAGCAAAAAAAGAGATCTCTCATTGTAACATGAGACTCACTTTGCCTCTAGAGAGGAATCCTCAACTGTTTGTAAGGAACAAACTACACCTGGTGAGTTATTACTGCTGATTTCCTGGTCAGAAAATTTCCAGAAAATTAAGGCTTTTAATGGGTGGCTGTTTGCCTCTGGAATTATCTGGGTTTTTTGTTTCTAATCACCAGTATTTTTAATGGTTTTCTGCCTTTGTCCAGGATTAGCCTGTTAGGTGACTATGCCTTTGGCAGTGGAAACTCCCAACAAGAGATCCTCATTCCTTATAGCTGGGAAGTCACTGGATTACATAAATACACCATCCCAGTTGACCAGACACGCAAGGATCTGGTTAAATTGCTGTCATGGACATGCAAGAACAAGATTTTGGACAGACTGAGAGACATCAGAGCCTGTCCTGGCATCTTTTCAAATACCCACAAAAAAATTTCACATAAGAAGAGGATGCCCAGTGCTTCGGAAACAGAATCAAAACACAATTGCAAAGTCTGATTATTTAAACTGTGTATTTACCTTTAAAATGAAAATTGATTACATAAGTTGTTTGTCAGAATTATTCCCCTAAAATACTGGAGGAAAAGTCAGAAGTTCCCAAATTTCCCTTATAATACCCACAACTACAAATCATGATAATAATGCAAGAATCTTAGCCTAATGCCTTACTGTATTGATTATTCTCCTTAGGAAAGTGATGATCAATCTGGCTTGTGCAAGATATCCGTGAGATAGTTGGGTGCACTTGTCCAGTAGTCCACTGCCTACTGAAAGGCCGTTTTTCTGTCTTCAACCTGTACCATTTTTATCATTTTTCTTCTGATTCTTGGTAAGTCAAAGTCTTAAATTCAGCTTAAATCCTTGCGTCTGGAAATTCTACAGCATCCAGTAAAACATGCCATATAAAATGTATCATGAGATCATAAGACTGCCATTCACTGAGATCTGAATTTTTAAAATTTCAAGAGTATTAATAATTTTATTGTAAATAACCTCTCCTGGTTCAGGTCACTAGTGCAGACACAAAGTTTGGGGAAATTGAATAAAAAAAGCTAATAGAAGAAGAACACAGCTTTATCCTTTGTAGTTATGAAATCATTAACAATGAAATGTCCTTCCTTATAAAATATCTCATTTCTTTCATAAGAAAAACTTTGCTACAATTTTTAAGTAAAAAATTTAATATCCTATCTTTATTAAGATAACTGTAAGTAGCAGGATAATAAATATTGGTATTTTAAGTAATATTAATATTACTAAAGAATTTATAATTAAATGAATGCTTGCGAGACTCAGTTTGTTGTGATATTGAACACATGCCAAAACCTGGAAGGCTGAAGCATCTTTGGCCTACTTCAGCATAATTAAACAGTGATAAAACCTCGCTTATTGTATCACTTCTCACACCATAAACTGTAAACCAAATGAAATACTGCAATTGTATGTGGAAGAAAGGAAAAGATTCCTGCAATGTCAAAAGAGGAAAGTTTTGTGTTTTTTCTCAATACTGAAGTGCAATACTTAAATTGTCCCTAATAACACTTCTTAGAATTGAGTATTTCATAGCATGCTGTTACCTGCCATCAATGAATTAAAGAATATTAAAGTACATACAACAACAATATTAATGTACAGTACTACAACTGGCTGGACTGGAATTTTTCCGAAAATGTGGAAAAAGGCACATATTTAATATTTATTCTGACTAGACTATAATAACCAAGATGGTTCCTATGGAAAAAAATAAAAAGATTATTACTCTGTTTTTACTGTTTGATTAGAATTTCAAATATATCAAACCTGCAATCCTTGGGAGATGAAAGAAATTATACTGAAAACAGTGGAATTTATGAGGAGAGAGAACTTTTGTGATTAGACAAATTTTAATGAATTTTGCTGGCAAAACAAAAAAAAATTGTCTTATTTATGTTTATTCAACAAATACAAAAAAAATTGCAAAGAAGGGATCAACTTTGCTGATTGCCAAGAAATCATAACTTGCTACAGCAACAAGTTTCCCCCATTTGGTTGGGGTAGTAAATGTAGTACTCCACCTATTTAAATGGAGAAGAATGACCAAGTTAGAGGAATGTGTCAGATTTTGTAATTTTACTTTGGAGTTGAGTGAGGACACCGGAGGTCAGAACAAAATGCACCAACTGAACTCCATAAAAATTGTAGTAAAATGGTTTTCTTAACATTTTTATTCAACAATTATGGATTAGTAGTTAATGGCATTGCATAACCTTTATTTTAAAGAAAGCATGACATTAATTAAAGTAAACCTTATTCTTCCTTCCTGTTTAATATCAGGTCATTCTGACCATCTTTTCCACTCTAATTCTCCTTGAGTCTAATTTTTAATAGGTTTAACAATTATTTTTCCTATTTTCTGGTAGCTTAGACTCATTTATGCCCCTTAGTAACCCTGTTCTAAAAGCACTTCACCTAACACAACTTCAACTCCCTTTTATCCAGCAGGATTCCCACATGCCTGCAAACCTCTGCTGATGACTCCACTGAAGACACACAAAGTCATGAAGTTTGTACCACTAATCACAAATCTCTTTTTTAGCTACTTTTCCTAATTTCCATGGCATAGGCAATTTTCTTATCTGATTTTCAGCAAGGAGAACAGGGCACTATTTTGGTATTTCCTCGTGGTGGTGTGGTTTTTGTTGTTTCTACTTTATTTGAACAAAACCCAGAAAATTTTGTTAAATTATTAATAAAATTATTATGTATTGCTTTGTAATGAATATCAGATCCGATTAATTTCAAACGAATATTAAAATATTACATACAACCACTGGAAATTTCCTCAAATGAGCAACTTGTAGATATTACAGATTATCTTCCCTCTTATCAGATTACGTTCAAGGTGTTGAGTAAGATACTGGAGAAACAGCTGTTTGAAAGCTGAGGGGACCATTCATCTGCCATTCCAAATAGAACATATCCAGGTGCTCAGAAGAAGTATTTAATTCATACTGCAGTGAGTGTAAATGCCTTTACACCTCTGTATATTTTAAGCCTTTTTTCTATGTCATTAATTTAATGAATTTTCTTTACCTCACTAGAGTACTTATGATAATATATTAATTGCAAAATTATTTCTGTAAAGAAATACATCCTTGGTGACTATGAACATAACACAAATCTTGACTACCTTTTAGGAAAATCTTAATAAAAGGAGATTTACAGGAAGGTGAAGCGAGGGATGGGGTTTGGTTTTAATATTTATAGTTTGAGTTAGCAATTTAAGGAAAAAAACAAAACAAAGCACACAAAACTACGTAGAACTTCCACTGCTGGGTGTTTCTGAGGCTGACGATTTTCTGCAGACCCAGCACACCATATCATGTATTTGAGAAGTTTTGATGGAGGTCAGTGAGCTGCATCCAAGACCTTTGACTGCATCCTCTCTGGTACAGTTTGTTTTCTAGTCTTTTTCGGGTTTTTACACATTCAGGAGGGTAGAACCTAGCTCAGTTTGCAGCTGCCTTATGTCTTCAACATCACAAGTGACTTCACGAGATACCTCAGTAACTTAAACATACCTTTTCAAAGCTCTGACCTGAGGCCTTTTTTTATTTTTCTCCTCAAAAACCTGACAGAGAAATCAGTTGCTCTTCAAAAATTTCAACACTGCTTAGTTCTTAGCACAAGAAAAAGGTTGGAAAAACAACAAAAGTATTTGTAGTCTTCTACTGCTGACTTTCCTTGCCACAGCCCATTTCCTTTCTGGTAGATATGGAGTTTCTTTCTTTCCCGTGTCCACAACTGGTGGTCTTCTTTGTTCCAACTTCCTAACTCATTTTCCTGTTCCTGTGATATTGGAACTAAAATCAGCCTCTTCATTCTTTATGGTTATACACATTTCTTTACATTTCATCCTCACTGAAAAAATGTGTTATACCATGTTATGTAGTTTTTCATACAGTTTTAGTGTTGTGAAGTTTATGTTTTATTTTTTACCACTTTCTTTTTGGGTTGGTTAGTTTTTGGGGTTTTTTTTTTTTTTTTGGCTTTGTTTCTTTCCAATTTTTGGTTTTTTAATATCTTTTCTAATCCAACAGCAAAGTAAAACACTGTAATTCAGAACCACAGGAAGAGCAGTTATGTAGGAGGCACATGTAGATCAACAAAACTAGGCTACATCTTCTGCAATCTTATGAAGACTTATATATCCTTGCCTCCCTAGCCACATCAAAAGGTCAAAAAGTACTTAATGCAAAATTGAAAGAGCAATTTACAGTCCATGGAAACATTCTTACCTTTAATTACTTTTTCCTATTCTGTATCTCATACATCAGAAAGAGGACTATAAATACTGGGTCATCCTTTCCTATTTTTAATCCTGCAGTGGTATTTTGCCACCCTGAGCTAGGGACAGAAGAAGACAGAATCAGAGAATGCTTTGAGTTTGAAGGGACCTTAAAGATCATCTAGTTCCAAACCCTCTGCCCTGGAAGGGACACCTTGCACTAGACCAGGCTGCATGATTAACTCTAAATTTTTAGCAGCTTGAATCATTTGCCATGTATAATATAAATAATATTTACACTTGCCTTTGCATAATATTCTTATATTCCAAATTTTGTGGTTAGCATTTTTTGATCACTGAAAAGCCGAATAGCTTGAATCTATAGTTATAAGCAAGTAAGTTGTGGATAGCTCACAATTTATTATGAACCGAAATCACCTATAAAGAGTTAATATGGGTCATAGAGATGCAATTTTATAATTACTTTTCAATGATTTATCTCACACAGTAAGTGTCTGGGCTGCAGAAATGTCATGATCTGTCAAAAACTGTGACTTGTAAACCTTGTCCTATTCCATACACTACCTATTTTTATTTAGCATCGTTAAGATGTGCGTATTATTTTTTTTATGTTGTGAAATACTTCATTCTACATGATCCAAATTTTTGTCTTTAAATTAAGTGGGTTTTTTTAATATTATCATAATCTTTTTTCCATCCTATTTTTTGTGCTGTGGTTCAATGGGAAGATTTTACTTTCGGGTGAAAAATGGAAAAAAGGGCTTAAAAATTTTTTTTTGTTTGTTTACTTCTAGCTTTTAATTTTGGTACACACTAAACTGAATGTATACATCCAAGACAATGGTAAAATCCATCACATGTTTAGAAGGATAAAGTTAGTTTACCTCAGAATAATTTTCATTGCTGGTGAATCTCTTTTAATCCTATTTTTGAATACAACATCTGAATGAAGAATATGCCAGAAGTTTTATTATTCTTTAACTACCTTGTACTTAACAGTAATTCTCCTGTTTGAATACCAAACAGTCAGATGTTTATAATTAAATTCCTAGGAATATTATGTACTAGCATGACAGCCATTATACACTCACTGGGTTATATATGCATGTCCTAATACTTCTATAGTTCTAAATATGGAATTTAAAATAAAACAAAAAAAAACCTAGCTGGAGTTGTCTTGAACCTAGGTCATTTTCACTTGTCAACAAATTAGATTAAAAGCATAGAGTATTGAATTTGTGGAGCTGTGAACAGAAAAATAAAGGCTTGATAGAATAATAAGTGAACACAGAGGTTTCACATCACAAAAAGTGTAAATTAAATATTGAGTCCATGTAGTCTTCCTGTGTTTTGAATGTGATAAACCTGGCTAGTTTTCTATATACAGGAGCTGAAAACTCCAGTGTTGTAAACTGAAGCTTTCCCATTGACTCTTCCTGATGACTTAGGAAACAAGTAACAGTTTCTCAAAATTAAAAGATGCAAAGGCACTGGCACTGATGAGATGAATTTATAAAGTTAAAGTACATTTTTTATTTACCAGGTTTTTTTTGTGGCCTAAGAAAAATGCATGCTAAAATAGTTCATTTTGTTTACCTCTCCAGTGTCTCAAATTCAAATATATTTTGTACCTTGAATTTTTCAAGTCGTATTTTCAATCATTCTTAATAGATTACTACACTTTTTTTTGATTTCTAATTAAATAAACTTAATATGATTTTACTTAGGAGTAAAGCAAAGGTTGATTGAGAAGGCAGTAGCTTTTTAGAACTTGGTTCCATCCCTATCGTAATATGAATGAATTAACCACAGATTCAACCTGCCAAGTGCCTTGGAGGTATGATCTGCTTTTGAAGTCCACTTGAGGGCAAACTTGTTCCTTGTGCTACTTTGCACACTGAAAAAAAATATGTATTAAAAATTTGATTTAGTTCATATTGAAAGTGATACATCATCTTCTGAAATGAATTCATCTCTCACTAAAAAGACCAATCACCTTCAGCTGCAGATAGAGTGCATCCTCTATTAAATCAGATGCATTATTCACTGCATCAAATATATCACTTGTTAATTAAGACTCTACATTTGTATCAAAGCCTTGAATCAAATACATCATCCATTAAATCTTATCAATATTGAATAAAATAAATTGCGTGTTAAGTGGAAGCATCACCCAATTATAACATGAAGCCTAATAATGTTATAAAGTTTTTCAGTGCTTTCCACTGCTCAAGTGTATTCTGACTTGTGTTTAGTATTTTGATAGCTTGAGATCTCAGGGAAATCTCAGCAAGCGAGTAACAAGTCTTGATGTCTTTTTCCTTAAGGGTAATATAAATCATTCTTAGACTGTTTGAATGGTCCCATAAAGCTGCAAGGGGTGCTGTTCCTCTCAGGAGAGGATCAATAAAGTTAGGTCAAAATAAGAAAAATTATGACCCTTGCAAGTGTTACTGAAGTATCCTGCAAGATGCTTCATCATTGACATGAAATCAGTGACAACTGCGATTAATGGCAACCACACTGGCTGGTCCTGGGAGGGGCTTTGCGAGGGCAAATGCACATGGCCAGGACAGAGACAGTAAATACACATTTCAGCTTTAACAGCACAGTGTAGGTGCTGCCAGGAATAAAACACAGCTCCTTCCAGACTAATACAGTGTGACTGAATGTGCTGTGATAATGTGGCTGTGCTTCTGCTTTGTGAACCTGATCACTTATAAGGAGTATCTCCGTTTCTCTGCAGCTAGTGCTGATTGTCATCTTGAAGATTTAGCCTAAATCTCTCAGGTGAAAGAGAGGTGCATATATCTATGCACAGAAGCAAAATAATGCTTAGCAATAAGAAAGACATTTTCAGCAATAACTCCCAAAGGCACTTTCTAAACACAATTCTTTTAACTTCTGCCTAACTTTAAAGTTACCTTCATGTCAATATTATTTTCCCTCTTTATGTGCTCAGTCTGGAGCAAGTTTACATGCTATTTAGATTAATCAGTTATACTGGTTATATCTGGTATGAAACTTTGTGCTTTTTCTCCTGTATGCCTGTTGAAATGTTAAGCTATTTTTTAATTTGTGTGTTTTTCACCCCACAACACTTTTTGCAAAGGGAAACGAGAATGTTGCCAGAAATGCAGTTTAATTCTTTGCTCTCTTAGCCCAAACCACATTTGCCTACTTAAACTCACCTATTTTTTTTTCCTGTGTATTTTTATGGTTTCTCTATCTCTTTCTTCCTTTTGTTAGGTATCATGACCATTTTCTTGTCTATCTCACACCAAAACTCGTACTGTTTTTGTCAACAGATTTCTCTCTTTTTAAAACATTTCCAACTCTGTTATTTTGCTTGTACACCATTTTCCCCTCTTGTCTTGATATTTCTTTTAGCATGAGCTTCCTTTTTTCTATTTTACTTATACTAGC
The DNA here is from genome assembly GCA_013397175.1 of Platysteira castanea. Taxonomy (NCBI): domain Eukaryota; kingdom Metazoa; phylum Chordata; class Aves; order Passeriformes; genus Platysteira; species Platysteira castanea. The sequence continues at coordinate 160,659 of VYXC01005946.1, forward strand.
AGTACCAAATGCAAACTTTAAAAAGCCACAAGCATTCCTATTATAAGATTATTTGAAGGTATAAGAAATTTTTAAATCAATATATCTGGAATTGTTTAACTTTTTGGGTTAAGAGGATTTTTTCTGTTTTAGTTATTTATATTTATTTTTACTTAGTGTCAAGAAGTATGCCAACTGCTCCTCAGTAAAAGGAGACTGCATTGAAAGAAGAGTATCAGATACCAGAAGTATCACAGTAAAGATAGTAAGTTGTGAAATGTGGTGCCTAATACCTTATTTTTAAGTCTTAGTCCTGGTCCCTTAACTTTACTGGCACTTTCTAGAAAGTGAATTGCATTTCCTGTGTCCAGTTTAAAGTTTGTGGTAGATCTTTGCATTTTATCACAATTATGTAGAAAACACCCATTTCCTCCTACTTAGATTTTCAATGTAGATTCTGTTACAGCTTCCCATGACTCACCACACACTGGTGATGCAGCAACAGGTAGTATGCTGAAACATATTTTCATAGCAAAGAAAAGAACTAGAATCTAAGTCTTTGAATGAAATTGAGAAACTTGAGAAAAATAAAGCCAAGTTCTGAAAGATTTCTGTTGATTGTATTTAAAGAAGGACATTTTTAGAGAGTTGTACTACATACCTGCATTTGGAGATATCCAGTATATCCAAGGCTGATTCTGTTCATCTCCAGAGCAAGATCCATTAAATTTAATTACAATAAGAAACCTATTTCTGTTACACAAATAATATTCTCATGTAACCTAATTTAGAATAATTGCCTACATTGCTTTTCAGAAGGGAAAACAAAAACTAAAAGAAGTGCTGACAGTGAAAATGGTTGCAATTATATTATTACGTTGTATTTTGATTACAGCTTTTCTGGTACTTTGGTTACATTTTTTTAAAACTTGAAATCTGAGGAAAATATAGTGTATTCACTAGTACTAGAGAAAGATCTGGATGAAACCTAATTTACAACTCACAGTTCTAGGCTGAGCAGATATTAATTCCGAGAAAAATCACCAAGGATTCTAGCTGTTATGTAAATAACTTTTATGTTACACTGTTATGTAGGCAAACTTTATTTAAAATAACAGAAAATAAAATAACTTAAATCATTAAACCAGATGGTTTAATTGTGACTTAAAACAGCAACAGAAAATTATTTTCACCATGACACTTCAATGACACTGTGGGATCTGAAATGAAAAGAAAAAAGGTTCTGTCATATAAGAATTATCACTTCTGTGCTGAATCATGAAGCCAGTACTAGGAAAAAAAAGGTCCAATTATCAAGTTGCAATTGATATTGGACCGAGGTAGTGGTAATTGTTCTGCAATTGACTAAAGAAATAAGCAAATCAAAACCACAACCAAAAAATAATAGCTTTGCAGTTTGGTTTTCTGTTGTCCTGTCTGTTCTGATTCAGAAATCATATGCACTCTAGTTATATAACCTCGAAAAAAGAAATACGCCACTTTTCAAAGAAGTTTGGTACTGAGTGGAAGCAGAAATGGGATCAGCCTTGATAAGACAACCTAGCATCTTCTGTGGAAGGTTATGTCCTGAGAGTAACCTTGGACTAGTGTAACTTGCAGCATGAGGTGAGTAAATATGATTGGGATAAAATGATGTCCTTGTCTCAAAATAAAATAAGAGAAACCAGAGAGTAGGGCAGAGTAACACCTGGAAAAAAATCAGAGAGAGATGACTCTCCAGTTCCCACTTCCTCTATAGGCAGCAGCAAAGCCAAGGCAAAGTGGAGAGCAACTATTTCATTAACTTGCCTGTTGTGACCAACTGTCTGATCAGAGTATGCCAGCCCACGGAAATGGTGCCTATTCTTTCAAAATAAAGAACAACCTCTACTGTATGTGAGTACTCCAGAGACATTTCTTACCCTACTATTAGCATTTCAAAGGCCATGATCAAAAAAAGCTCTGGGACTGAATCTGTATTTATACAGCTCCAGGTTAAGCTCAAAGCATGGCTCAGTGCATGGCAAACATTTCTAAAAATGTTCTTCAGTAAATGGGTGGAATAGTGTAATACTATTATGTAACCTAAGTGCAATGGATCAGTTCATCCTTTTGTTTAAATTCTCACCATCATCATTACTCCAAGTATTTTGAAGACAACATAACTCTACAAATTGTTTTCTACACATTGTGCTACAAGATTATCAGAATAAAATAAAAAAGCTTTGAAAAATCCCTAAATCGTGTGGAGTTACTTCATCTATATTATTAGAAATTTTTGACTTTCTTGTTCTCGTCCTGATGAATAAGAATTCCACGTAGTTTTCTCTGGTTCTTACAGAGCACTTGGAACAAAATACAAGCTCCATGTCTGCAGGAAACTGTCTCAAATTCGTATAATTCATGCCTAAGTTACTAGAAATTCTTTAATGAATAATTACAAAATAAGCCTATAGATAGACTCATAGGTGGATTAAATGCAGTAGGACCAGAGACAAATATTGTATTGCAGCTACAGAGACAGGTAATCAACTGACAGAAATATCTGTATGATATTTAACTGTTTATATATCACTTTAAAAGGGATCTGAATAGAAGTTTCAGGACAAAATATTCCCAAATATTCAAATTCCTGCTAGTCATCACTTCAAATATTTTAAATGAGAGTACAATAGTAAAAAGGCTAGCCTTTTTGTTTGCTCAGAGCTACGTTCTTCAAAATCTGAAGTTTATAAACTTTTCAGCATTCTCACAAAATTTGGCTAAAATTTACACTTTTATTTTGAGCAAGAGATAAGCTGTTTTTATGAAACTAGTAAATTATAACCTCTTGGAGTTTCTGATATGCAAGATGTTCTCCAGATACATAAAAGGAGAGCACTGGTGGATATACATTGTGTGTCTAGTAATAGTGAGATGTATTCAAGTTACCCATGGTGTGGGTAACCAACTTGAAACCAACTTGAAACCAACTGTAGATGGTTTTTCTGGATTTCCACACATATTTTTCAGATACTATTTCAAAATCCCTGCTGAATTCTCAGACATTAAAAATTGAGATGCCTATCACAAGCACAGTCATCAGCTGTTATATATATTCATCCTCTAAACGTGATTAGAAATCTGTTTCATTTCTTGCAATACTATAGAAGAAATGAGAGATGTTAACATGCATTTCATTGGACATATATAGATGTTTGCTGTAAATATTTCAAGTAATATGACACAATATTAAATTTTAATTAAAGTTTCTAGGAGTTCTGTAGCTTTGACAGTACTTTGTTCACTTATTCTAACATGATACAAGTTCTGTTGGCACCTAATTATGAATAACCACTGACTAGACTGACCTTAGAGAGTTGCAATTTAGATGATATTCTGTAGCAAGAGAGTTTAGACACGAGGGAGAAAGGATGAAACAAAGCAAAACTTTGTTGAAAGGGTCAGAAAGTTTAGGGAAAGATCAGGACTGGAATTGATGCAGTTTTTCTGTATTTCTTCTAACGGGACATGCCATTTCTAGAAGGAATTAAATTATTCTATATCATACAACAACGAGCCAAGTGACAGCATGGAGATGATATGGGATTAGAAGACCTTTGATATTAAATTGTTGCTGAACAGCTAGAGTCCAAAATATTCTGCTGTTTATTGTAGCATCAACTCAGAGATGCCACAGTACCGCGTGTCTCTGTTACAGAATTCCTATCACAGTGAAGCAGACTTGCTCTGGACGTGGCCCTTTCTGATTCAGAATTAAGGTAAATAACTGCTAAACTGCAAGGATAAATTCCTGTATACATAGGCCTGGATTTATAAAGTGATCTGTTACCCACTTGCAGTGAATTTAGAACCTTAAAAGGCACAGTGATCTGTTTTACAAAAGTAAGGCAGAGCAATCTTTAGATCTGTCAAGTCAATGCCTTTCATAACTGTTATTCCCTTTTTCTGAAAAACAGATTTTTTATCTTTTTCCCATGACTACAAATCTTGGTTTAGGACACAGCCAGGAGCAAAAAATAGTGGGAAAGTTTTTCTTTTGATCCAGCTACTATCAGGAGATACTCCTTACAATAGGATAGACTTTTGTTTGGAGATTTGCAGTCTAAGCCCAAAGAGATACTGATGTTCTGGAAAAACCTTAATAGTTGCAGGGTCAGCTGAAAGTTGGATGTAGACCCATTTTAGTTACGTTTTACAGTTATGTTTATAAATTTCAAAGTAAATTATATAACTTAGTTTACAATGCCGACAGCAGTTTAGGAATCCCTTTTTTCCTGGATGTAGATGTTTACTGTTGGCAGTGACAAGTAAAACACAAGTGACATAAATTAGATGATTACAGAAAATAAAAAATTCTGATTCAGTGGCACATTTCCAAAGGTCAATGAAAATCTTCACTTTTAAAATCCCTTCAATTCTTATTGATCTATTTGGTGCTGCTGTATTATACTACTTGTTTAAACTGTCTTTAGAAATGTATCTTGTGTACTGATAGCTCAAGGAAAATTTAGCATCTAAGGTTTGGGAGTCCACCTCTAGTCTCACATCCCCCATGATATCCCCATCTCATGCAGATATGGCATACGTTATACAAGATAAATTATAATAAAGACAGTGTTAGTGGTACTAGTCTTTAAAAAGAGTTTGGATGCTGCTTTCTAATCTGTAAAGAGAAAAAAGAAAGACAACTTAGAGTACCTGGTATAAATTCACACAATTTTTAAGATTTCATTATTTTATAATTTTGTCCCATAGAGAAATTCTGCCTTCAGGTACATACGGATTGATGTTATATTTGTTGATGTCAATGGAACTGCACTTATTCCTTAAAGTTTCCCCTTCAGTTGTTTAAAAGGTTACAATGTCAGAACATTTCCCTTAATCCTTAAACTGGTCTCCCTGGTATGTACAATCCATGGAGACACTCCTACAAGTTTCTTCAAGTCAGTGTCAGGAGTAACTTCCCCCAGGTCTTTCCATCATAAAATACAACCAGCTGAAAACTGCACAGCAGCCCTGTATAGCTCGTTATCAGGATGAGTGATTTCAATTCCATATACACCATACTATGAAGATGGGAATACTTAAACTGTTAGTTAAGTTCTGGTTTCTATAATTTAAATATGAGGAGATCTTGTCAGAAAAGACTCTTTACTAAGATTTACTTGTTCAACTGCTTCAAAAAAGTTTTATACTTGTTAATCTTCCAGGAGTACTAAAAAGAGAATTTTATCTCTGACATTTGGAGAGGACACAGAAGGATGGAAAGAATAAGTTTTAATGAGATTTTCTTGTGGGATGTAGTTATGATTCTGGTATTTATTAGTGGGCATTTATTTGAATATGAAAAGCAACCCATTATAAGAGTGAGGTGATTGAATATATATCCTTTGCTCCACATGCTGTCATTCAAAGTTGTTAGTTATATAGAGGTAGAGGGGTTCTTTTCATTTTTGTATGAGAGTTTTGTTTTTTGTTTTTTTTTTTTTTTTCTTTTTGTTCTGGTGATTTTCTTCCTGGCAGGAGGAATCAGGAAATAAAATAGAGAAATTATTTTCAGGTTACCCCAAATATGTATGTGTTCAAGACACTATTGAATAGCTGTGATGTTCAGCATTTTTCATCTGTTGTTTTTAGTATTTAAATTCCTTTTTCAGTTATTTGAGTTTATCATTACCAGTCTTTGTCTTTTCTTAAGAAAATTCAAGTTGCAAGAGGGAAAGAAGCATTATATTATTCTGGAAAAGTAGAATTTCAGGATATTCTGAAAAGGAAATACAACAGCGCAAGAAAAACTGTGCTGTCAGAGGTGTTGACTATTCTAAATTCTCATTAGTCTTATGTTTGCTGTCTAGCTAATGTCTAACTGACCTAGCTAATTTTATTGTAATAGGTATCAAATCAGTGAACTGACTGGGTTTACTCCAGTGTATCCCAGGCCTACTGCAAACATCCTGTGTAAGCACAGTGCTCTGCACATTTTCAATTGCCTGTCAAGGTTTTGATTTATTTTGATTTTTCAAAGATGATGGCATCTTTTTAACAGAATTTTGACATGTCCATCTCCTCATGATTAACCTATATATTTCTAAACAATGGAGGCTCATATAGATTAGCTTACGGTTAGTTACAGGTACAATAAGGGTATGTGTAGTCAAGTATATCCAAACTAAGTAATCCCTTACATTTTAAAAGGAACTAGAACCTAATCTTGTTAGACAAAAATACTGTAGAGGGCAGTGTTATACCCTCACCAAAAAGGTCTTTCACTCCAGATGTTTGGCAATCTGATTATCAGGTCCCTTACACCAATAGAATAATGACTCTATTGAAGTCAAGGAAATTACATCAGTGTATAGGCCCAGTATTTCCAAATCACTGCATAAACTTGACAGATAGAAAATCAATAGCACACAATTCAATCATACCATTAAGCTGCTTGACAGAACGTATATATGAACAATTGATGAACCAAGTATTAAATGAAAGGGTTTGGCACTATATGACTAAGTGTATAATTGATAATTATTGATTGCCATATGAAAACATTAAAGCACATTCAATACTCTGGGGAGAATGTTTCAAGAGGTGACATACAGCACAAGTGAAGGAGAAAGGAAGGCTCTATATATTACCAGAATAATGTATTTAGATGAAGTTTTCTCTAAGTCCTTTCATTGTCTCCTCCTGTTTGTGTGTGATTTTAGCTTATTTTTTTGTTATTTCCAGAAAAGGAAAAAAAACCCCAAAACCGAAAACAAAAGCAAAACCAAAACCAACCTCCTGCTAGTGCAAACAGATTTAGAAAAGTAAATACAAAAAAAAAAATAGTGTTGCCTCATCAGATTTGATTTACAAGTTCTCAATTTAAAAGGGATAAATTAAACATACTAGTGCAAGGTAAAGTGATGACTTCCATTTTGTTAAAAAGTATAACAACTGGGATAATATATTTGTAAACATTTACTTTAATTACAAAATGAATGATTCTACTAAAATAATGAGCATGAATTTTTGTCCATTAAAACAAAATTAGTCAATGAAAAACATACCAGGAATAATGGATCACTGGGGATCTGCAGGCTTTTCAATTGCTTTGAAAGACAGTTAATTCATTTGACTCACAAACTATTCATATCCATGAGACAAAGAGGTGATGTGATCCAGTAGCCTCTACAGGTAGACCTTACTAGTTTCAGGGAGAAGAAAACCCTGCTGTGAGCAGCTGGGGAGCACAGAAAGGAGGTTTATGTTCCAAAACAAGTTTATTCACTTCCTCTCTCTGCTGCACTGTGGGAGTCAGTTCCACAAGAGTTAACAATTATGTCTGACTTCTAACTCATTTCTGGTAAGATATTCATAATTTTTTTTGCAAATGAAATGAAAGGAATTATTGTTTTGCTCCTGCACAAGGAGCAGAATTAGCCTGGGGAGTTGTTGTCCCTGTCTTGCTCCCATCCGGTGTCTGTGTGAGTACAGGGGAGAGGCTGCATGCTGAGCTGCACTGGGGAAGTGAGGGCTGAAGGCAAAGAGGAAATAGTGAAGGGATAGAAGATTTCTTTTACTCATGTCATTTCCTCACTCTGCATTTCCATGTGGTGTGCACACGGCTATGCTGGCATAGAAGAAAGGATAACATCGGAGTGGGAGAAAGGGTGTGAGCAGTAGCTGATTAACTGTCCATGCCACTGAGAGTGAAATCACATGGTTTTGGAGCCTAAAGATCTGCTTCCGTGCACAGACAGAATTTCACTGCTTTTCATAAGGCATCACTCCTAAAGGCCAAAGCTATATATGAACTCAGACAGTACTAAATGGTCTTTGCTAATGTTTCCAGCATGGGAGCAGAGAGAATTGACTTAGGCTGTGCCTGTCCAGATGACTTGATTTTCTCCAACAATGTACTGTGCATTTGAAGTTTCCCTTTTTTCCCCAAATATCTCTGTAGGCAGCACACCGACATGAAAGCTCTGCATGGATGCCCTCAAAGCTACTCAGCTCTCATATTTGACAAAAAATATTTTCCTGTATCAGTGTGGCAATGAATTCATGGCTGTATAGCCATTCACCTTTTAGAAGGGCTGATGAGCTCTGGCGCAGTGTTGTGCTGCAATGCCAGAAATACCAGCACCTCCCTGCCTTTGCACAGCACAGATGGGCACTGAGCACTGCTGGGGAGAGGGCTGTGTAGGGGATACAAGGAGATGTGAGTGAAGGCTTGGCTGCTGCAGGTGATTCCCACATGATGACAGCTATGATGTTTGATTTCCAGGACAAATGTTGTGTCATGAGTCTTATGAAATTAAACTTCAATAACAAATGAATAAGACTAATAATAATTATGTTAGTGTGGCTATGTAATTCCCTGGGTATTAATATTTCTTCAGTTCTCAAAACACACCAAAGATAAAAATTATCTTTCAGGGAAATGTAATGTTTTTAAATCTGTAAAGTAAAAATTTTATTTCAAGAAAAATTCTTTTCCTGTAGCCATAAACTGAAAAAACAGTACTTATAGTTAACAAAATGCTTCATCTGTGCTTCAATCAGTTCCAACATTGTCATGAGAATCATGACTAATGAATCCTTTCTTCTTTAGACATAATTTACAATAGTGAACAAAAGGTAATTTTTAAGTTTTGCTTACCCATTGTGATGCTTAAGTACCTATCCAATGAGAAAGAAACAAACATATTTATAAATTAAACTTCAGTTTGTACCTCAGTGGCATTTACTGACTAATTTAATTGAAAGTTCTTTGTAGAGACTAAATTCACAAAATGAACTTCATGAGATGGTACTATAAAAATATTTTACTTATTTGGAGATAAATGAAGATATAAACATCTATTATATGTTCTCTGCACTGCGTACTGAGGTTGCAGAATATAAATCTATTCTGTACAAGCCAGCTGATGGAAACAGTTCCACTTTCACTATTTGCAACAGTAATGGAGATGACCAGACATGTTCATTTTCACTAGGATCCTGAAATGTGGTTTTCATTATTGCTGCTGGGCTTTTCCTTATCCTAGCTGCAAATTCAGGGAAATGTTGAAAGTGTGCCCTCCAACCATTTGAGATGCAGTCCCAACTGCAACTTTACTATGCTTATCAGAAGGAAATCCAGAGAACATTTAAAATGAAAAATTCCTGCCAACTTCCTGAGCATATCTAATTTTAAATTTCAGGCATAAAATAAGAATTAAAGGATGTCATAGCACAAGTCACAGTACAACACTAAAATAATCTAAGTGAGGATGCTCCATTTGCTAAACAAGCTGTTTCTCATTGATAAACTTTGAGACAGTCAGTTCCACTTTGGCACGCACAAGAAGAATACACATAAAAGTTTTGAATTACAATAAAGTGTCATGTAAAGAGTTACACAGCTCAGCAGGAAACAAATGTAGGATTTTTGCTTTATGCATAGTTGCTGGTTATTTGGTTAAATTAGTAACAATATGAATGGCAATGGAATGTCCTAAGGTTAAAGCAAGCAAGATCTGAGTAAAATACCTTATGATTTGGTTTGTATCTGAAAGACTTCCATCTGCAGTTGGCACTTACCATCTTGCAGAGCTGTACTGAACGTTAAAATCAATGATAATCAGTATCAGTATGGTGTATTAGTAATAATACAAGTGCCACCTATATACAGAGCACTTTTGAGATTAAGGATTAATTTACCTTCTTTAAAGTGATTGTTTGCCCCCTCTCAGCCTGTTGAGTAGAGTTTTGGTCTGCCTCTTGTCACCTCAGAGAAATTAGGAAGTTTCTGCTTTATAGACAGCCTTACTTGATCTACTAATCCACCCTCTGCCATCATCACGACATTAAAATCTACCAGTGGCCATCCTTTTCTGTAAGGACCATTGATTATTTTTCATTATAGCCTGAAATAACACGAACCTGCTGACCAAAATATTCGTGTAACTGAGACTGAAAAAGAAAATTTTAAAAGAAACTCACCATTAAGTTTACATTTACCTAAACTCTTCTAAGAAATAAATTTAGCATGAGGAATGCTTTTCTTTGCCTTCTCTGGAGCTTTAGTATTAAAATACCTTACAATTAAAAATGTTATTTGGTTTATCTGAAGTAGGAAGAAAAAGAACAAGTCTGTATGTATTCAATTTTATCATTTCTTAGCCTAAGATTTTCCTTGAGTTTCAGATTTATATTAATTAAAGAAAAAATAACTAAATCTTTTTGTTCTTTGAATTTTGGGGCCATACATATTCATCTGTTTTATCATGTCTGTATTTGTCTATACTTTTTATGTGCTTTGGGGGTTTTTTGTGGTTTTGTTTGTTTGTGCGTGTGTGTGTGTATGTATGGTAAACACACAAGTAATTTCATTGTTTTAAAAATGTATTAGGCTAAATTTCTTCCTTTGTCTGTTTGGAATATTCTTACAAAATTTATCAGAAAGGAAAACACCCCTGTTTAACAATCACCTCTACTCCACCTCTTTTTAAAAGTATTAGTGAAAAAAGGATGGTTAGGTTATCTTTTGGAGGATTTTTTACTTTTTATTACTTTTTAAAAAATTAATATTATGTGTCAAAATATTAAGCCATAGCTAACCAGCTGTTATCCTTACTACCTCCTCTTTGAGTTATTATTGATTTCCACCTTTTTTCAGATTAACTAATATTCTTTTTATGCATGTGTTTGTTCCAGAGCAAGATTATCTCAGGTACTGTTTTTCTGTCTTTTTAAAAAGAATCTTGATCTGAGCTAGATCCCTTCAAAACAGCTAGGAAGACATTCTTAATAGGTTGACCTTTCTTAGTTGTCTTCTGTTGATCCTTAAATCTACAGACATGCCAGAACCCAATGAAAGCTACTAATCAAAGTTACTGACCCTGGAGTATTTCAGAGCCATTCCAGGTTTTATCCCCCAGCAAGCCTATGAGTAAGGCAGGCACTGATGTATTGCTTCTGAAATGGGAAAGTGGGTCACTGCAAACGTGTGCGTTAAGTTTGTTCCTTGCACATGGTTCACCAGGACCCCAAGCCTCCAGTGGATGTGCCTTCTTTCACATGTTTCACATGCTGCTTTACCCTAGGCCAGCTTGGATGGAGCAGTCCATCCAGCAGAGTCGCCAGCAGGGGTTCAGGGGTCAGCCTGCCGGGTGAGCTGCCCAGTACACAGAGAGAGAATGAGCTGTGCTCATCCCTCAGAGTTGGAGCTCTGAGAGAACCTGATTCCTTGAACACAGTATCTACACACACTTTGCCCTCCTGACAGCTGAGCCATGGAGCGGTGAATAAAGACGTGCATTGCCAAGTTAAGGATAATGAGATAGTTATAACAGCATGACAAACGTCTGCTGATATGCAGTAAAGGCACAGTCGACCTCAACCATTTTTTATGTAGGGCACAAAAACTTGAGTAGTATGGATATGAGCCAGGCCACCACATGGTCAAAGGATCAGTATGGTGGATTTATCCAGGAACAGATGTAGCTGGCGAGATTAATAGTAATATGTGAAGAAGGAACTATTTTTAACCTGAAATAGTAACAATGAACTAGATATCCAAGATAAAGACATCATCGTGCTGAGCATGCCTTCCACAAACTCAGAATTACACTCCTGTTTTTTTCTGTCTTAATGAAAGTGATATTGAACTCAACAGTTAAGTCATCTCTGCAGTGATTGCTGTTTCCCAAGCCCCAAATTTTGTGCAGTCTCTATGTACACACTTCTAGCTTTATTAATTAACATATGCATTTATTTGTAAGAAGGTCTGTGTTCCTTACACTATCCTATAATTTTATGAACCTGTAAGAAGAACATGCACTGTCAGAATTTTACTGTCAATAAAAGCAGTAGATAGAGGCTGCTCAGTTTTTTGGATCTGGGGAAACAGGGATCTGAAAGACCACTAAGTCATTAGGTCCAGTATGTGCTGCTGAAATGGAAGTACAGAAACAATGTGGTAGACACAAAATTTAAGCAAAACTCCTCTTCATGACTCCCCTAATGATTGAGGAAATGCAACTATCCTTGTTCTTCTTTTGTCTTCCTCCTCCCTTCATTTTATAATAATCATAGGAGTTTATGACCAACTATCCATTACAATGAGGAGATAAGCAGGTTGTGCACAACTGTGTGTGCATAGAAACATCTCCAGTCCAATTTTCACATGGAGCAGTGCTAGTCTTCAAGGATAAGAAATATTTGTATTTTTCCTCTGCATTGGTTATCTTGGCTTTCCATAGCTACATTAGCAAAGAGTTGATTTAAAGAAATTTTGCACTTCTGGTTTGCTTTCCAGTGACACATCATAAAGCAGTTTTTAAAGATAGTCATAATGAGTGTTTTACAGATTGAGAAACTGAGTCCAGGCAACTGAGTTATTCAAAATTATGCAGTGAGGGATAGAACCCAGGTTTCCTGGCTCACAGTTCATTGCTCAAAGCACTGTGTAATGCTAAGTTACTTTAGAGGATACCTTTAGATGGCAGAAAGTAACCAGAGTAGAATAGCATCTCCTCCTGCTATTCATGTGCAATGTGTGCAGTCAACCTCTCCATTTTCTCATTCCTCAGGGGGTCCATCATCTCTCACCTCCTGTTTGGCAGACCCTACACTAAGTAATGCTGCACAGGGTTAGGAGAAAAGGAAGAAAGAACTAGAGAGAAGGGATGGCAGCTGTGCTGCTAAAGGGAACTATAGCAGTCCTTTTTAGCCTACAAAGTGTTTAGCATTCACACTTTACGTTTTAGAAGAAACTTTTATCACGTCTATCACAGAGACACCACAGGCAAGGAAACCAAGGGAAAAATAATTAAAAATTCTTGCTCTGCAGGAGGTGGCTGAGTTTGTTTTTAATTCTAATATATTTTGGCAATTTTTCCTGTAAATATTCTTTTATTATTTATAATGTTTATAATGTATGAATTCAATCTGTGATCCCTCTTCCCCGAGTTCAGCCTCACTTACACCTTTAATAAACTCACTTGTATCCAACATTTATGATTTGCCAGTTAGCAGCTGTATGAATAATGGCAATGATTGCTGGAAAGAAATTCCTTTAGTGAGGAATATGGAAAGGATAGGCTTCTTGGGGGAAACATGGGAAAGATATCTCAGCTTTTAGTCACCGCATCCTATTACAGACTGAGCAATTTTTAGGAGGGTTTTTTTATGCCTTTATGTTCTAATATATCAGTCAAACGCAGAACAGACTAAGAGGTTGCAAGTAGAAATTTGATGTGAGATTTTTAATGGGAGTAGCTTAAAAAGATTATACTGTAAATTAATTTTCTACCTGACATCATGAACATCTTTGTATAAATAAGTGTTAAACAGTATGGCTTCACCTTTCACTTTAGGTTGCTATGTAGAGTACATTTCAGAGCTGTAGAGACCTTTTATCTTTTCACTTTTTTTAAACTTTTTTTTTGTAATTTTGACAGCATTCATCTAACAAGTAATAATTTGAGGAGGTTGACAAGGGCAGTTCATAAGAAACAGAAAGTAGCATTATTGAATCAAGCTTAGATTAACTGCATTGACAAACACAGACCAGAGTGAAATTATTTTCCTATTACATTTTGATTAGTTTGTGGTTGTCTTCAATTTGTAATTTACCTTTTAAGAGAGTCTGGATTTCTCTGTGGGAGCCTCCCTGATAATATTTGTCTTGGCATTGTCAGTGGAGTATTGAGGGTCCAGACAAAGAAGGATTTTTTTTGTGGCTGGTGAAATCATTGATGTGGTCCAAATTTGGAGGACTTGGAAATACAGAAGAAACTCCTGCTGGATGTTTGGAGTAAGACACTAGGACTGGTGTAGGAAACACCTACAGGAGGTCAGCTTTATATAATTTGCTCCAAATTCTTGTATTAAGTGTATAGTACTAGTGTATTCCTCCCACTTTACAAGATATTTTATTTTATGATATGAAAATTAAAATTCTAATGCATACATCTGAGAATATGTCATCCATATAACTTTACTGTTGTCAATCAAAAAGAAGCTGGCTACTCCCAAAATTTTCAAAGTGGGTGTTGCCCTTTTTTTCTGGACATGATTGGGAAAAAACCCTCAAACAAACAAGAAAAACTTCTTTAACTTTTTTATGATCTACTTTCAATGGTATCGTAAGATGTTTCTTTCCACTACAATTGCAGAATTTGTTCCATCTGTCAAAGTAATATAATATTTATATATAATTAATGGGATTTTAATCTTGTTAAGCGACTGAGCTTGAAAGAAAAGTATATGGTTTCTACATTTATGGTACATACTTATTTTTTATTTACAGTTTACTAGAGTAGGAATTTTAACCTAGTCTCCCTTCTATGTCTGAGTGTTCCCTTCTCTGCTGATGAACTTCTCATTCTGCTGGTTGTGTTTCTTTTTGATTGGATGAAAAAACAAATAGTACTACAAATGAGAAACTCATTCAACAGCAGGCACTGGAAAGCCTCCCACATATTTTCTCCTGCTCCTGACCATAGCTCCAATGTCCTCCAACAGGACTGAGCTTTGTTTTCTCACACTAAGATAACTAACTCTATCTCAAATTTTTCAGAAGAGTTGTGTCTACTGCAGCTTTAAAATGTGACTAAGTTTACTAAAGCTATAAATAGGCAAGGATCTGTAATTACATGATGCGTATGGACTAAAATATTTTTCGGCTTGTATGTCCCCCCGATTTCCAAAAAGATAACAGAAAAACATACATGTATACATTGCCCTTTGCAAAAGCCTCAGTCTAATCCTTCTCCTTAGAGCCTTTTTCCCCGAGAGGTGGAATTGTGAAAGAAAACAACAGGTTACAAAAAAATGATGATGAATATTTATCACTTTATGAACTATATTTCATAAGTATTCAATTGTTTCCAATCTAAAAAAATCCCAATCAAGAAAAAAAAAGAAGTAAAAAAAAGTCTACTTGAAGAGATAACAGTAAGCTATTCTTGACCTAGGTGGAGCCAAAGAAATGTTAGACAAAAGGCAGAATTTTAAATCAGGGAAATAATTGAATGACCTCTGCCTGAAAAACTATGCCATAAATTATCTTTACACTCTGTGGAAACATTCTCCCTTGCCTTTAGAGTAAATCAGACAATTTTCAGGCCAAACCAATTTTCTAAATCATAATTAGACAAGAGGCTAAAATAGGTCTTTGTAATGGAAGTGGGTTATAAATTTAACATGATATCCATAATTCATCCCTGAAGAAAGGTCCTTTACATTATGAAAGCTTGGATAATATAACTTAAAGAGCTGGCCTGCTAAATGGTGTAACAGTCTATCTTGCTTAGTTTACTTTAGAACTTTGATTCATACTGTGCTCAGTTCTTTTCCCAGTGGGAAAGCTAGATTCTTAAACCTCTTTCTCACACTTATTAAAATAATTCCCTCCTCACCAGGACATCAGCCTTGGGCATGCCCAGTTCTTTTGCTAATAATTTTGCCTTTTTCAGTCCTTAGATGAGTTCTGAATTATAATTGAGTAGCAAAAAGCTTAATTTTTGTATATATACACAGAACTCCTTAAAATACTATGCTAACAGAGGAAGAAATCATCTGCTGCCATTCAGTAAAGCATTAGGCATTCAGCATATGCAAAAGGGCGGGAAAACCATGTTTGAGTGACTATGACAAATATGTCAGTAGCCAAGTATATGTTGAAAAAACTTTTCCCTTTTAAAAAATTTAGTTGCAAAAAATATATTTTACATAGCATAATTAGAAATTCTTGATATTTCACCAAGTAGCCAATTGAATTTTCAGATTTCTTTCATTTTCATGTCAACCTTATGCCAATTAACATTCAAACTAATTCATTTAAATCAGATTTTTTTCCATTACAGTTTCATTAGCAAAGAGAGAAGAAAAGAATATAGTCCATAAACTGATAACAGCTATATTTTCCAAGAATTTTTAAAAAGAATAATGCCTTTAATTGTGCCATAGCTTCTATCACAGTACATAAACATCAATATTGTTTTTATTTTCACTGCTTCAGGTACTGATGAGAAGTTTCTACAATGCAGATCAGAGATAGTTATCATGGAATAAATCTGACAAGTTGTTGCTCAAGGCCAAAGCAGTTCATTTGTAGAACTAAACAACATAAGGGCCAAAATAAGAAAGCCAGAGTCTCTTTTACAGTAATTCTAAATCTGTCATTTAGCTGAACTACACAGTAGTCCTCAACTGAGGAAACCATCACTCTCTGTAACACCACTGTACCAGCAAGCAACCTGCTCACTGGATCCTTGATGATATTTCACATTTAAAATATTTGGCCAAAACCACTGGCTGCTTGCTTTGCTCTTACAACAAATTTGCTAAGTCCATTCCCTTTCTGACCTCACTTTGAGAAACGTGTTTTACCATTCTGGTCTTTTTCTAGGCCACAAGCAAGAGTGGCTCCATGCCAGCATTGTTTGTCTCACTCAGGGCTGTTTTGAGAATGTTGAATCAACATCTAATTGAGCAGACAAGCTGTCTCTATTTGCCCCTACATATCCATTTGTGGTTTTTCACCCTCCTGCAGAAAGACTTTCTCATAATAAGCCTTTGATTAGATTGCAAGCTCTTAAAGTCAGGTATTGTCTTTCTACTAACTGTGTGTACAGATCAACTTTAATAAGGCCTTGAAACTTGTTTGGCTTTTGGTCAATACTGTGATAGTAACAGATGATAAGTTTATCCGATTCCTGACTTTCAATACTCCTCTGTTTTTCTGTACAACACACTGAATGCTACCCCTGCTGCAGCATCGTTTTTTTTTCTGCTGTAATTGCCTTCCCTTGCTAACAACCTAGTGAATAATACATGTTCAGATTAGAGTGCTTGGCCCTGTGGGAGGACGTTCCAGTCACCTCAGTGGTTTTTTCAAACATGCTACTGTATGTGACACTATGAGATAAACTAAGTAAACAACCAGATTGCAGTTTGAATGGATGCCACAGCTTAGATCTATGAATGCCCAAACAGAATTAGGAATGCTGGCTTTCTGGTCAGCACCATATATTTGATAATTGGAGAAGTATCTCACAATTACTTTAATTCTTTTGATTTAACGGATTTGCAGAATGATGAAATGAGGATTATTAATGTTCTCTGAATGTTTTACACATGAAAAAGGTAGGTCCTCTGAGGTAAAATGACTCATACAAGGTCACACAAGAAAACAGTAGAACAAGAAACATAACTTGTTTTTTGCATTGCTATCTAGAACTAGCCCCATACATAGTGGGTGAAATTCCAGGGAAGTAAACAGCACTAAGATTTTACTGAGTGTCGTGGTTGCAGGTCAGGAGGGCAGGTCACAAAACATTTGCAATTTTCTTAAGGTATAAAGCCTGTTACAAAAATTGGGTAATATAATTGCACAAGATCTGCAAAGGCAAAAAGTGTGCTTAAACCTAGAAATATGAAGGCTTACGGCTACTTCTATCAGAGCATGAAGTGGATAATGTGACACTTAGGCAGTAACCTTTCCTTTATACCATGCACCACATTTGCCCTATGATTGGAGGGAGTAAACTCAAGGACAAAGGGAGCAAGGAGTAAGCCATTTGGTAATCTTATCATGTAGCTTCTGCAAAATATTCCCCGCAGTGTAGAATTGTTCAAAGTTGCACATGCTGTGTGTTGCTGAGTGAGAAAACTGGCTGCCGTGCACTGAGGTGTATTGAGAAGAGAAAGCAACTTGGTGACCTGTTAAGAGGCCTGCTGTGTGTGGGCTCTCCTGGCTGCAAGTCCCTGTATTAGTGATCAGCTGTATCCTTTTCAAACTAGACACTGCTTAACTTTTACTGATGGTTGCAATGGTTTCGAGTCTGGGAGACGAGCAGTTTATAAATGTTTTTCAATAGCAAGTGACTCCTACACATCTCAACAGGAACAACTTCCTGTTCAGTGCCCTCTTTTCGTTCTTCACACTGAACATAGATTAGCTGTTAATTAAGTCAAATACAGCACTCGGGCAAAGCTGCCTTTTAAAATTAATACTATGAATAATAAAACTAAAACACATACTTAAGATTATTTTTAAATGTCGGTGTCTAATGTTAGTTATCAATACTTTTGTATCTCTTCAGAAGCCTTAATTTTTGAAAATGATGAGAAAATATGATTTCCAGTTATACCAGGTTAGACACTGTAGGACTATATTTTCTTGACAGCTTCAAAAACTAGGAAATCATGAAACTCCGCATTTAAAAAAAAAAAAAAAAAGTGGGGCTAGTGCTTTACTTGGGCACACACCCTGAGATCATCCAAGAGAATTTCAAAGGATGGCGAGAAATATCTGCCTGCAGGTCTGTTATTAGGACCTTAACTTTCTAGTGGATGGTTTTCTTACCAGTCTGAAAGGCTATCAAAAAGTACAATATGTGTAAAGTGCTTTTAGCTTCACTACAGGAATATCTGCTGAGTAATAGCTAAAGAAAATGTTGACAAAAAGAGATTTTTTCTGCTTATTTTTCTTTCAGTTTAGATGGTGGTATAGATGGGGAAAAACCTAACAATTAAAAAAAATAATGTAATAGTAAATAACCAGATAACTGGGATATTATAGACTAAAAAAAAATTCAGGAATAGATTTCATATTGCTGCATTTTTAAATTTTTCAAAATTATGGTTCAGTGAACACAGAGAAAAAAACTAATTAAAGGATAGGATGCATTTAGAACCTAAGGAGATATCACTGCATAATTTTCTTGCAGCCACACAATACATGGCAATATGCCGTGGAGGTAGCAGCTACAATTGTTGTGGAAAAAGGACCAAAAACCTGTAAATGAACACGATAAGCAGCCTGTTGTTGTATGATATCAGTACAGAAACTGTTTACAGGTTTGTCTGTCTATCTATACATCTTTCCTCACCAAATAACAAAGATCTCAAAGATTAAATACTCTTAATTTTTTTTTTTAATGCAAAAAAAATAATCCTAGATGTTTGGGGAAGACATCACAGCACAGTGTGAAAAATAACATCTCATTACGTACTAACAGAGAGTAAATTTAGCAGTAATACCTTTTTTTAATGAGCCATAGTTATTTCTTGTTTTGCTCATTTCAATGTTGCATCATAGAATGTCTTATGAATGTTTTTCATAAAATAATGTGGGGCATTTTTAATATTTTTAATAATAGTGTGCTGAATTTGGATAGTTTCATTTGCAATTTAAGTAATGCTTTGTTCTGATGAGATCTCTGGAGGTGGTTTTGACATTTAAAAGTGATGTGAAGAGATTCAAAGTGATTAAAGCTGTCAAATGTTACCCTAATTGTGTGACTGCAATCTTTTCAGCCTCTTTCAATGAGTGTATACATTATACACGCTGCACAGCACTTCTGTTTAGATTGAGGTTTTTTTATTAATGCCATCCTGATTGACAGAAATTATTGCAAGATCACAAGTGGAACTAAATTAGTTTGCCACTGCATTCAAGCAACATGCATAGCCATGAACTTTTAAGATACAGTTATCTACGTAACATAGTCCTTCCTCCTTTTTCCCCCCAAAAAACAGTGTTATGGTAGTGACAGATGATATCTTTCACATTTATACTGTCATACTAGTTCACAGGAATAAAAAAGTTTTGCCCATATTAGAATTAATTTAACCTTTAGTTTGTATTCAAAATGCTACTTGACAGGTCATTTATTTTAAATATGGTTTCTAGCTAAGAAACGTATCAGATATATTCTAATTAATTATGAACAAGTCAGATTTTCATGACTGATATTTTATTAATATCTTGCTATGTATTCATGGAAGCTGTAATACTTATTGATACCTTCTTGTCTATTAAAAATAAGAAAGCTTCAAAACCACTTTGATATCCTGAGATATTCATGTCTTAGCTATCTGGAGTAGTAGTAGTATTCCAATTATTTAAGAATATTTGGATATGTAGTGGGTTTTTTTTAAAGGTAATTAGGCCCAAATGCAGTACTGCCTTCGTAGATTTGTCTTTCTATGCTAGTAGGAATAAAGGGTAAAAATTAAATATTTCATGATTTTTTTTTTTTTAATCTTGCTGAATACTTAGTGATGGTGGTGTGGTTTAAAAACCTCTGTGTCACAACTGTTCAAACAGCCCGAGTGAAATGCACTGTGTTTGCTTATGACAAAATGGCTGGTAAGATGCAGCAAAACCATAACCAGGAGTTTGCTGCAAAATTAAATCCAATGACAATTATGTTTCTGAGGATTCTTTAGACAATGAATGAAGTGTCTGCTGGCCTCCACATTTCAAGTGACCACACAAATACTGGAAATCTTGAAGCTCCTATCTCACATATCCTGATTAGTCATGCTGCCAGAAGAGCTAAGCAAACATGTAAGCTCAAAAAGAAATCAAAATGAACCTTAATACTGATGACGACAGCAGCAATTACTATGACAATATTATCTCAACTAAAAATTTAGTAGTGAGGACATCACACTACAGAGAAAAGTTTTTAATGGGATCCAAACTCTAGATCAAATACTCTTACAGCTAGGAAATGGTACTATTGTTAATATTGCAATTTGAAAGAAGAAAGAAAAAAATATGAGAAAAGTAAAATTTGGGTACAACTCCTGTGGAAATATGTTGCAAAGAAGCAAAGACATACAACATACAGACATTCAGTTTTATTTATGCATGATTAGAGGATGGTGGAGTGCATTTTAAATGAACATTTCATTCATGCCTGTCTTGTAGGTAGGATGACCACAGTGAACAGGTGTAGGGGCTATCACCTCTTTCATTTTCTGCTTTTAAAAAAAATATTTTTACAAGACCCAGAGAAATACTTGTGTAGCATGAGTCCCAGTAGCACTAAGCTAGGAGGCAAATAATGGTTTAAAAATTGCCCAACAACTGCTACAAAGAGATACGAGATAATTCTCCAAAGGAATTTCTTTTCCCCTTGTGTTGCCCAGTTAGATTTGCTTGCAGCTTTCTCCAGCTCAGTGACTCACTGTTATCTGGGCTACAGAGAATAGAAGAATTAACATTTGAAATGTTAATTGTTTTAGGAGTAAATGATTATATTGCTTACTCACTGGTGGTGATTTATTTTCAGGCTATTTTAATGCCATGTGTTGCATTGGGGGAATTATTTGTGTCACTGATACCTTTGGAATGTTGTGCACTTTTCAGTCATGTTTAAGTCTCTTGACAACATTGTTAAGAATTAATTATAATTCACAATTATAATGGTTAACAATAAAGCTCAAGTTTCGATAGCTTTAATGTCTGATGAGGGTAAGTAATAGAGTTGGGTGAATAATTCATAGTGAATAATTTATTCAGTGAATTTGCCAAATAATGTCTGCAAATAATTCTTTAGATTGTTTGCAAGCAGTTCGTTGTCAGTATTCCCACATTTGAAATCTGAGCTCATTAGAATGGACACATAGTCTTTATGGTGTTTTCCTGCTCTCTGGTAGTAATTCTAAAATAGAGTATTTTAATTTACAGAACTGATCGTTTGATTTTTACAAAATGTTTCCCAGTATTTTTTTTAATTGAGCAATAAAACAATTGGCTAAAGTGTCTTTATATTAAAGATTAAATTAGAAGTATTTAGATAAGTATTTTCTAAATTAGTTATTTTCAAATCCAGGTTTAATTATTAAAGAATTATTGTGGTTTTTAAAGAACAACTCACTCTTTCTCATAATTAGAATTACTTTAAAGTAGAAGCTGCATCTCGTATTGGCTGCCTGTAATTATGAGGTGGGGAGGTGTCTGAAAATGATCAAAATTCAGCGTTCAGCTGATAGGTTTGATTTTGTTGTAAGGTAGAAAACACATGGGATCAGTAAACTAACACGATTCAGCTAAGCTTAACTAAACTGTGTCCTTGATCAATGTTTTAATTACCTCCTCATTCAGCTGCCTGTTATGGTGACCATGCTTCCACATTATTTCACATTACTGGGTAACTACCTCGTGCTGCCACTGCATATATTAATTTATCCTTGTCGCTCGGGCTGCAGCACTGCCACTGCTTTACTCCCTCCAAGCTGACTTTTGGAAGCAGCCAGTGTGCAGCTGCTGGAAGCTGTGCTGAAATGAGGCTGCACACAACTCTTCTGAGGAAGAAGCTGCCTCACTGTTTCATAGCAGGAGCTTATGTTCTGAAAAGAGAGCAAGTGAGAGTGAAAGATTTTTCCTCAATTTCCCCCCTCTAGTTCTCTGGTAAATGAACATAAATCCACAGAGGAGTTTTATGTAACTCCACAGTGACAGAGCACGCTGTTATCAAGCACATAAAAATGTAGGAAGAACCACACTGTGTCAGACCAAAGGTTCCACCTTGCTGAATATTCTGTCCTAAGCAGTAACCAAAAGCAGATGTTCAGGGAGGAATTTAGAAAATTGATGAGTACAGAAGGCTTAATTTTTTCTGTGTTAAATCTCCCAGCTTTCCCAGCTTCCTGAGCTGGAAATCCATTGAAAACTTCCACTGGTAATTTTCCTAAATAATTGCCCAGGCTGGCAACTGACAAGTTTATGCAGCAAGAATTATTCAGTTCTCAATGAATTTACACCCTCAGCACTCAGAAATTCACAAAATTATTACATATATTTCTCACATATCTCAGTAATTTCTATTATACTCATTGAAAGAATCCATCTGTTGGGCAGATGAACTATCAAACACTTTGTAACTTACAGATACTGACAAATTCTTTGTGGTATAATTAAAATAAAGAAATCTTTTTAATCCTAAGTAGCACTTCCTCCTTACCTGTGTGCAGATTCCATAAAAGCCAGTAGACTCTTTGTGCTGTTGACGTGAGGGAAACTAATGCCAAGGCTCTTTGCGTTCCAAGACTGCTTTTGTATTAGTGGCTTTTCAGAGTTTGAACTGGAATAAAAATGAAAGACATAAAACTAAAAAAAACTTGCAACCAATATTAATATACAGAGAATAAAGATTCTCTTTTAGGAACTCTAGAATAGTGTCCTTTAGCTGGAGTAAACGAATCAATACTTTATCCCTGTAATATCTACAAAGTTTTGGAGCAAGCAGGATAAAACTACAGTGATGCTTATGAAGTCTTGCCACAGGCTGTATGTATGACATGGAAAAAAATAAATCTTAAAAGAAGAAAGAAATGTTCAATTGGTACTAATTAACTTTTCCTAGGTATGGGTGTACTTCATATCTTCTGTAAATGTGTGAAAATATTTATTCAGAGGTGAACATGGAATAAATTTAGGAAGTTTGGTTAAAGTAGTATCAGTGTGCTTAGTCTTTGGACATGATACATTTGAAAGGGCACTATCTCAGCTCTTTTACCAGAGCTGTTCTCTCACTACTGAACGCCTCACACGCCAAAATTGCCATCCTGAGATAAAAGACTGACAAAAAAGGTCATCCTTCAACTGAGGTCTGAGAACTTTAAAAGTTCAATCCTTGTCAATCACTGAGAGATTTTCAGATCTTGGCGTTGTCCATCACACAAGAGTATAACTGTCCTGATATCTTGCTCTTCCCAAGGTACAGAAGATCCATCAAATAAAATGCTAGTTTGGGCTGAATTTGGAGACTGACTTAAGGAAAAAATAAGAAAAAAGAAAAAAAACCCCAGTTCTGTATACTTTAGAACATAATGCCTTAGAGAAATTAGAAAGGCCCAATTGGACAATGACCAATGAAGTCCTTTTAATCTATCCTCAATTATGCAGGAAATTTGATTTTTTCTAATAGGGAACTAACATAGGCCCTACGTCACTCACAGTACAGATGGCTGTGAAAATGCGAAGTCTATTCATTTAAAGTAAAAACATATCCTCATAACAGTAATACAGAATATGGCAAAAGAAGCATTTGCTACCTATTAAGACAGCACTTTCCCAGAAATGTTTTGTTTAGCTATTACAAATACCTAGTTAAGCCTGTACATTTCAGATTAGCAGATTGTACTCCTTGGGCTGTATAATTTGAAAAAGAGGTGAAACGGAGAACTTTCAAAGTGAGATAGTTAATACATTTAAAATTAGATAGAAAAGACATTGATAAATAAAATTGTACGGAAAATCACACTATGAAAAGCCAGTGTCCAAAAAGGAGACTTTATTCAAATAAAGGGAGAGAGTCCACTGGGCACACGCCTGAGGGGTTTTCTCTCTCGAGGTTTCGGAGGGCGCAGCCTTTTACCCAAACTCCCGGCTGCAGGTTGCCCTCTTCCTTTCCCCATTGCTGAGGTACGAGGGAAGCACAGCCTTCCTGAACCACCTAGCACACAAACCCCCCCTTGAACCTACTGTTTTACCCCAAAGTTCAGGCTTGTGCAGACCCTTGTCTGTTTCAGGAGCCAAACTGTCTGGGCTCTGTAACAAATCTGGTGCTCAAAGTTAGTACAGATATTAAGACCCATTTTAAGGACGTTTACACCCAAACCTTCACCCATAGAATTGTTTGTAAAGACATTAGCATGTATTTTCCCTATAACAATCAACATATTTTCCAATAGCTGACAATTTTGAAGTTTTGTCCTGTTTTAAAATTAAAATGATACTGTCTGGGATTACTGCATTTTGGGAGTTCTCTTAGACAACATTGTTATGAAGAACTTGGCTTTCGTAGACCAGTTGATATAATGTGAAG